>OZ037992.1:53369564-53394564 GCA_964035705.1 Porites rus
AATGTCACCTCTATTAGAGGAATTTTCACCTGTTGTTACTATGTGTTGCTCTTCATTCTTGTTGGTTAACTGTGTGGCTTCGTTGCCTTCCTCTGACGAAATAGCCAACTCCTCGTCATCCGTTTTCATGCCTTTGTTTGAAATTCCCATCATGGTGGTTCCTTTCGGTGTATCCTCATTGGGAGGTTCCTCGTTGCAGGTTTCTTGCTCAGACATCTTCAAAGAAGCGTCATTACCTGCAAGACTGTTTTCACTACCAATGTCCGCCACAGGCAAATTTTGGCTAGTCTCATCTTTCTCGCCTCTGCTACTAAGTCTTTCCGAGCTCACTCTCACTGTGGGAGATCTGGTAGCAGTCGGCCCCAAACACAGTAAAGACATATAAACAGGCAAAATGCAGAGACCATGAATAAGGCCAAACCCAACGATTCCAAGGAACATTCGGAAAAAGATTCGGAATACCTCGGATGCAGCAAATGCAAGTACGATCATTCCAAGGAAGGTACTGAAACCTGAAGAAAAAAAAACAATAAATGAAACAAAACATACAAGAGAACAAAAGTAACATGTTTGCACGTTTAAATGGAAATGCTGAAAATATGTTAAACAGTTTTGCGTGTTTAACCTTGGTTTCTTCTCCTGAATAAAAAGCACTTCGTAAATCCGCAGACAGTTTAGTTTTCCATTTCACTTCTTATGTACGGAGAAGTTGCTGGCTAGGTCATCTTTGGTTTCTAGGCCGTGGTCGTTCTTTAAATACTTTTAATACTTGTCATCTGCTTGATTTTCCATGAAATAATTACGATTAGAACTGAATCCTTTTAATTTCAAATTAATGTAGGCCCATATTAATTTTCCGTTATGGGATATACCCTTTGCAGACTATACGATTACAATTAGAATTAGAAAAGATCACAAGCTAGGTTGCAATGAAACAATAACTGTCCTTGAAACTCCAATATGGTCTGAACTGTTGTTAAAAGGATTTTAGTCATGGGCACAGCGTGAGATTTTGAAGGTGTACGCACGCGCGGAAGAAAAGTTTTAGCGCCGAAGGCGGCCGCACCTAGGGGGTCTGGGAGCATGTTCCCGCAGAAAATTCTTAAATTAAGGGTCTCGGAAATGCCATTTCCGGCGTTTTCCGCAGGAACTTTTCGGCAAATTAATACGCAGGATAATGCAGTAGTTAGTTATTTAGTTGTATGGTCAGGTAGCCTCCCATCTGACTTTCAAAATTTAACATTCTTTGCATGATTAATCATTTTGACTTACCTCCCATGAGTACACTCGCTCCCACAGTACACAAAGCATCTACAACTCGGTCATTTGCTGACAACTTGTTGGACATCACGTACGCATGTGCAACGTGTGCACTGTAATCAACTGCAAAGCCAATAGCCATAACAAGATTTATCATGGACACAGCGTTGAGCGTCACATCCCAAATAACCATTAATCCAAACAGCTCGCATATGAGGGCGGCGAAATTGAACAACACGAGGATTGCGACTGTACAATCTACCAAGAAGGGACTGGTGATAACAAAGACTGCTATAGCAGCGATTACGAGGTTCCGTAAAGTTTCACGTGATGTGATCACATATAGCTCAGAGAAAATAAACGCTCGTGTAATAGGGAAGACTCCGAGTTTGGACTTTGATTCAAGATCGTCGCGAAGGGTTTGCATAGCATTTTTTTGGAATGTAGACTCGCCGTTGCTTTTCATGAAACCGAGAATGCGCGAAGCCTCTAGTGTAGAACCATCAGGGGAAAACTTCAGATCTTGACGAAAAAATGAGAACTCTGGTTGTCTGAGGAAGGCTTTCAACCCAGGCAGAAATGCTGGTCCTGTAGTGCTGATGTTAGACATGTTAGCAAACTTTGAAAAATGGTCCATCCACGATAGAGTACGGTCAAAGTAATGTTCGTTGCTGTCGACAATGTTTGTTAGGTTTTTGATAGCTTCCTGTACAGACGATTTCTCATAACTTATTTTTCCAGTTTCTACAATGCTGACCTCGACAGACAGTTGGAAATGTTCTTTTTCAGCGGTCAAAAATCGTCTCAAGTACGAATCATCCTTCGCCAGGATCCTTCTATCAAATTTTTCATCTACTTTCGTAACTCCGTATATTCCAGCGCCAAGTAAGCCTAGTGATAAAACGACAACAACCATCTTTGCCACTGGATGGGTAAGAAATCTGCCCCAGGCCTCCATAGCGCGATTCGATAACTGAGGGATTGGCTCATCCCAGGCTGGCGCACCGTCCTTCGGCGGAAGGGCATGGCAGAATGGTAACAAGTCTCGTCGACCAGATTTTATTCTCTTGATGTCGTATGTCATGATGGCCACGAAGAACGTTATGATCATTACATAGGAGAACGTTACTGTCAAAGCCGCATAGATACAGAAATACCTGACAAAAAATAGACTGTCAGAACTGTGTATCACAAAAAGGCGGCTGCTAAATTTAACACTCTAGTTAACTAGCAATTATTGGATGAGGCTGAGTATGATATGAAGACTTATGCAGCCGAGATGGATAACACCCTCTGGGATCTGCAAAATTCTTCAGATCATGCGAAAGACGATATGAAAAGCAGTTACTCTAATATAACGGCAGCTTTGGAAAAAATTATTATATTTTTGAGTAGACATATCTGATAAACGGGCTACAAATTCAACAAGAATACGCGCGAACTGAATAAATTGTCTGTTGAACATTTTAAAGGTTCTGCTCAACTTACACAATTTTCCCTTGCTGAACATAAACTGTACCGAGCCGTAACTTGGTCCGCTATATAGAAGCGATATCATCGTTCAAATTTTAAACTGTAAGCTCCCTGAAAGAAGTCTCCTCAAAGGAGCAATATATAAAAGGTTTCAAAGGTTTCACGCCGGTGAAGATGTGCGGCCTGTCACCTCTTGCAAGTTTTTACTCTAATAACTGTTTTACCATTCATTTTTAAAAACATTCTTATCTCAATCGATTCATGTTACTCATAACATTTTTCCTGTTCCTTAACAAATTCAGGATGCAAAGAGATGTGTACAAAAACGGCGATTTCACTGTGCTTTTAAGGAAGATTACAATTGAGGTTTTTCCTAAATGTTTAAGGTCTTTTTACAATGGCGATTGAATAGATAAAAAGCTAAATTTATAGGTCATCATAAAAAATATCTTATGCTGAACTAAGAAATGCTACTTACCTTATCGCTGGAAAAGAGGTAGAGGTACTAACTGCGAAAGCCACCAGATCAGTCATGGTTGTCATGGTAACAGTGGCTCCTGAATGCGACATCACAGCCTTAACTTTTTCTGTTATTGACATATCACGTGGTTGCCGATCAAGCTCATCCACAATGATAAACATGTCATCGATTCCAATTCCAAGAACTAAGAACGGTAACACGCCCACAATACTGACAAAAGGAACGCGACACCACATGGCAAGACCAAACCCAGATAGTATTCCAAGGACCACTGCAAACACTCCTGCGTTAGCGAGCAACGAGTGACCGGTCAGAGGATTCAGGAACTTGCCGAGAATAAAGCAGGCGAATGTGATCATGACAGCGAAAGTGATTGACACCAAACTGACGTCAGAGCCACTACTTTCTGCGATAGCGTCGTCTAAACTTCTCTCACTTGAGTAATGGACTTCAAAGCAGGGAAGAGCACCTACCAACGACTCTATTTTGTCGATGAACATCTTTTCCCACTCGAGAACTTTTTCATTCTCTTTTTCGTCACTCGGGTCACTCATTAGATACACCATTTGCAATGCGGTGGCACCTGTGATGGTTCCATTTTTCCAAGTGACGCCGCCAAAAGTGGGTTTAAAGTTGTATAAAAAGGTACGGCCATTCCGCATCAATGGGCTTGGGCTGTAGTACGCTTTAGTTATGTCTTTTTGAATCTGTTCCAGGGTTTTACCCTCAAGAGTACTCTCATTATACTGCAAAAATTCCAGCGGGTTAATAATCATGCAGTCGTCTTCGGTACGCGCTTTCTCTCCTGAGAAGGTGACACAAAATTTAGAGTAGTCCCCAGTCGCACGATGTGCCTTGAAAGCCTGCCGCAGACAATCAGGAGAAAGAACATTGGGATGATCAGAAGATGCCACTAACAGGATGATTTCTTGACGAACTTTCAATCTGAAGTATTTCTCGGCGATATTTAAATCGTCAATGGCCCGGCTGCTTTGTGGGATAAAGAGTTTCACCGTTCTTTTCTCTGCCTGGAACCAGACAAAACCCACGGAAAATACGGCAACGAGGGCAAGACAGAGGCAGACGACGATTGACGGATGCTTTGCGATTCTTTCCCCGGCAAAACCAAAGAAGCGCTTTAAAACATCCATATACCAACTGCAGAACCTTGTCCACCAGAAACATGGACTGAACTTGGATGAACAGCAACTGTGACAGAAAAGAACAATAAGAAAAACGCCTGGGAACTGTTCAACTCCAAACGCACCATCATTACTTGGCCTTTTTCAATCTGCTTTCAAATAAATAACCAAATTCTAAATACTTAAAGTGATGACAGTCAGCTGCCAATAAATGAATAAAGTGGTTACTTTCTGAGGAGTTGGTGACAGATTGACCACCTTATGGACATATGGGCTGACGTTTTGCTCTGACAATCAGCTTATCTATCACCCTGGGGGGCCATTCTACCTTATAAACTCTGTTGATAAAGCAAATCTTTGTACTGGGAGCCAATAAAGCCGGTTAGTCAAGGGATAGCTATCATCCTGTTACCTTTTATGTACGAATACAGAGAGAACTGATCTAGAATAAAACACGACATTATCTGGCTGGAAATATGAATGTGGCTTTCGTAGAGGTCATTGGACTGAATCTGCTGTTATCTCTATTATCAACACTATAAGCCGAAATATGGACTAAGGATGTTTGACAAGGGCAGTATTTATAAACTTGAGGAACGCGTTTGACACTGTCGATCATGAGTTACTCTTGGAAAAGCTGTGCGGATATGACATGGCAGCCATTGAGTTAGTCTGGTTTAAGGCCTATCTCAGTAATAGAACTCAAGTGGTGGGGCACAAGTCCTTTTTCTCCGATCCCTGTGCTTTGCGCTCTGATGTGCCCCGGGGCTCAATGTTGGGTCCACTTTTGTTTTTTTGTTTTTATTGCCCCCTAGGGATTTTGCCAAGAAGGCGAAATCCCGACGAGGCACTCTAGTAATTCGCGCGTATATTAAGGAAAGTACTTACAGCTGAAATATACAATCATACAGTCAATATAGAAAAAATCTCGATTTGCTTGAACAGGGGCCGCGAGGAATCGGTGGGTAATGATGACGTTTCTATTGTTTGCGCCCGCAAGTACGAAATGGTTAGGATGACGTAAGGACAGAAAATCCCGAAGGCACCGCTTAAGCAGATTTTGTGACGTACATGGATAATCTTTTGCGTTACGTGTCATCAGTGACATTCTGTGGAGTAGTTGTTTTGAAAGTTATGGACCAAAAGACACTCGTTAAGCGCAGATGAAGTTATAAGGTACGTATAACTGTGTATATATAAACGCTTGGAGAGCCTGCCAGACACGAGTTCACAAATCTTTGATTGGAAACCTTTCGAGACACTCTTTCTCTCTCTCTTTGACCGCAATAACGCTCAGCCCCAAACAAGCAAGACGAGTGAACAACTGCTAGCTTATCACTAGCAGAACGATGGACGATTACAGAAATTCGCCGACAATCAAATTCTGTGCTGACTTATTCCCTGCTCACAGATGTCCTTCCCCTATAAAGTTTAAAAAGACTAGAATGCGCGAGCGTGAATTGATCAAACGTCCTTTTAATTTCTAAGGCTTACTTTCCGGTCCGGCAAATAAAATGAACTAAATGTAAAAAGTGAAAGCGATATAGCGAAAAATCCAACTTCTGATTAAATCTTTTCTTATGGTTTAGAATAAACTATTCTCGAAACTGAGAATGTTTTGATCATAGCTTGTTAAATCGAACTGAAACTGTGCGCGGAACCTTGCGTTTCCTGTGTTTATCTCACCTATTGTATGGAATATGTCTGAAAATCTTCATTATGAATCGGTATATTTCAAAGAGCTACACAACGAGCAAGAATACTATTGACCGACAATATACAGAGCGGGGGCAGCTGTAGTGTCAACTATTACTAGTTTATTTTTGATCTTCCAGATGCAGTGTCGCATTGTAGTATCCTGTTAACTGCATCTAGTATATACTTAAACAGTGGATAGTGTTTTTCCATGGCTCTCATTGGCTGCTCGACCTCCTGATATCCAGTGCTATTCACTGATTCACCTTCGGTTCCTCCGAGCAAGTGACGCCAAACTCGCGTAAGTTATGAGCAAAAAAGGTTCCCGCCGTTTGCTGCCGTACCAAACAAAGACATTTCACAAATAATCAAGCAAGCTATTCCGAAGAAGGTGACGAAATGCGGTTTGGAAGTTTTAAAAGGGAAAAGCTTTGTCTATTTGACTTGAATTTAAAACCGGTGAAAAAGTTTTTTGTTTACAAATGCAAATTAGGTCTTGCGTTACTTTATTTAGCTGACATGTTCATAAGTAAGTGAACGGGCTAGGGCCAATTTCAACACACAACACGTGAACTCACAATCAGCAAATGTTTTACTTTTACCAAACCAAAAAAAGTAAATTCCTACAAAGAGCGAAAAAATAATAGTTACAATGCAGAAAAACCACTTTAAGGCGAATGCATAATGAAATTAATGAAAAAACGATGAAAACGAAGCTGCTTACCAAATGCTGAGGATAACAGAGTCGGTGGTCAGGGCCACCGAGGAAAAACATAATCAACTTCGACGAATGTTGTTACACTACTGGACACGTAAAACTGGTAATAAATAGGGGCGAGATAACAAACTATAACGAAATTTACATACAGCACGTAACAAAGGAGCGTAATTAACGAAATACCGGAGAGCGAAAAGTAAAAGAATACACGATAACAAGTGAGTGAGAAACGAAAAACAAAAGGAAAAAAAATTAAACATAGATTTACATAGATTTACTGTAATGATTTGTTCAGAGAATGGTTTTAAAAACAAAATAATTCACAACTCCTTTTGAAGAATTTTCCCCGCAAGAGCTAAACAAATGCCTTCAAAAGTTTTATTTGTCGACAAGAGAAGCGCGACGGCCGTTCGGTCATTTGCGCCTCAAAATTGTAATCTTTGGCAACAGTAAATGATTTAAAAATCATCATTTTTGTACTCAGTTATGTCACCGTTTTAGTATACTATTCGCGGCTCGGTAAACAACCACCTCCACTTCGGTGAATAATTGTTATTGATTAAGTTTCCTTTCCATATCAGCAACTTATGGTGATTGAGCTCGTATGCAGCAAATTTTCTATTTACATGGAAACAATCACAGGCAAAAATAACGGATTCCCATTTTTGGATATTTTAGGGTATTTAAAGAAAACCCATAAAAATCCCAAATTTGGCAAAGTGAGACAAGTCCCAACCAGGGAATCCGCAACCAAGTTCCCTGGTTGGGACTTGTCTCAAGCTTCCAGATTTGGGATTTTTGTGGGTATTCTTTAAATACCCTAAAATATCCAAAAATTTTCCTGTGAATTAGGCGGTTTGTTGTAACTGCGATCCTAGTCTTCAACTCAAAACTTTTTGTCTTCAAAATACCAAAATTATAAGCCAAACTTGACCAAAAAAAGGTCTCGTGCAAGTTGCAAGGGGTGGGGCATACGGTATTTTTTCAAGTGCAACTTCAATATCTATTCCGTCGGTCGCATCGCTTCCCTATGTTTATGTTTATGTTTTATAATCGCGTATTTTGATGTCACTTTTTTAAAAAAACTTCTTTGAAAGAAGTAATGAGAGCATAAGGTCTCGAGGCGTTTGTGTTTTTATGAGCTATTTATGTGCTATTTAACGGCTTATGTTCTTTGGTGAAATTGGTTTTGGGGTTTTCTTGGCTTGAAAAGGGCGGGTCTCTTCCTAGAAAACGTGTCATTAGTTACTGGACGCTCGCTTTCTGTTTGAGTTAAGTATTAAGAACAGAATCAGTCGATGGCAAACAATAATTGAAAACTAGACGACTTTTACGTGGTAAGTGATGAACCTTGTCTCGAGGTGTTTACATTTTTGAAGATATCTTCAGTATTAGTCTGTCGTTTTTTTTATTATGAAGGAGTGGAAGAAGAAAATCAGAACATTTGCCAAGTGTTGTTTAAGAGATATTAAAGCAATGAAAACTGTTAAACAGTCTTCTAAAAAAGTGGCTCTAAATGCTTACGGAAGACCGGAACAGAATAACGGTTTTGTGAACTATGGTCACAATATGTTTGGGACGAATACAGCTCATCGAACTCGCAATCTTAATGTCACTTCTCATCATCCATAAAGATAAGCACATGATTTCTTTAACAATAGAGTTATCAAATATTGGAACCAGCTGCCACTACGCGCGCGAACAACGCCTTTAAGGCTGGTCTTGACCTCTTTAACTTATCTAAACCTGATTCGCCTATTGGATTCTGGAAATTATCGGAAGAAGTCTTTAATAGAATAAGCGATAAAAGTGAACATGTCAATTATTTACTAGCCAATGGTGATGTTGCCTTGCGGCAAAATATCTTGTTTTAAACATCTCATTTTCATAATTAATTTTGTCGTTCTCTGCTTTTAGTATTGTTCTGATTTTAGTACTCTCATGATAATACATTTTTAATTTTTATCACTTGTTCATGATAATTTAATTTGTAAATAGAGGTATCCTGAAGAGATATAATAAAGTTATCTTATCTTATCTTATCTTATCTGACCTTAACTATATAATGATAAAAAGGGGAATATTTTGGTTCTATTTTTTGGAAAGGTGCAAGTTTATGGAGTTAAGGAGGTTTGACTATACTCTAAAATCAGCCTTTCCCGCCAACCATGTTAACGCCAAAACTGTGTCCGCTCGCCCCAGGCTCGACCTTTGGGATACGGTCATGTTAAAACAGTACGTTCATTTAACTAGAAAGCTTGCTCGCCCCCTGCTCACCCCAAAGCGATTGCATTTCGCTCTTTGGAGAATGATGTCCATGATGTAATACCGGTGGTGAGGTCTGACTACAAGAAAAGTCATGATCTTCCTCAAATAGGCGTTAAAATTAAAAGTCAAGAGAAAATACTGAGTGAAATACAGAATACTTACAAGAATTAGAAAGAAATGAATAAACAACTTTCTGTTCAACCTAAGCTCTGGAAAACGTCACTTCCGTTTGAGAGTGCACTTCTTTAACTACTGACTGAAATAGTTTCGTCTACCACCGATCATTCCATGTCACATTTTTCGGACCTTCATCCAGTACTGATGTTAAATCACGTTATTGGATTTGATAAATTGTTTTGATTTCCTGTCATGTACTAATTTTATATCTTACGCTGTAAAGGTCTGCCAAATGTATAAGAAAGCAAACTGGAAGCTTTAACCTTTCGTAGCCCAGGCTCAACCATTTTCAGATAAAAGTAGGTAAATGCAAAGAAGAAGGATAGTTCTTACAGCTATATGACTCACGATTAAGTTATTTCAATGACAAGACGAGAATTAATTCCTTTAAAGCTCTTTCACTTTAGCAATAAGTGGCGGCCCCTCGAGGCCTCGTCAAAACGGCCATTCTTGTATCTTTCAAAGCAAGGACAATTCAAACCTAAGAATATGCATTCAGTATTTAGGACACCATTCTAAGACTTCATGCCAAAAATCAGCCAAATTGATGAGGTACTACCGTGTCAGGCCAAAGTCAAATATCATCACCTGACGTTTTCAGTAGCTGTTCGTTTATCCTTCGCACGCATTTTGAGACAAGTTTTAGGCTTAGCTACATAATTCTGGAATTTTGGGCGGAATTTTAGACATCAAAAAGAATTTTAGAAAATCTCGGGAATTTTAGCAAAAAATTGACAAATTCGAGAATTTTAGAGCCACTTCAAGAGGGTCTGAATGGGGGGGTCCACTTGTCGGTTTGTCGGTTAAAATTCAGTTACTTTGTCGGTAGTCGGTTAAAATTTTCGATCTTTGTCGGTAGTCGGTTAAACTTTTTTTTTTTTGTCGGTTGTCGGAAAATCTCAGTTAATAAGTAAAAACGCTTGTTAATTATTAATATTTTTTATGTATTTCACCCAGTCTCTAGACTTTGATCCCTAAGGAAAGAGTAAAACTTGTAAAAATGCATCATTAGATTGCACTTACTCAGCCCATTAACTCTTGTTTGTTTATGCAACATGATTGTTTATTTCACCATTGTTTGCCAAATAAATATCATGAGTACTGATAAAATCACCAAACCTTTGATTGTAAATGCGAACTTGGTTTCCCTGTCGACTACAGGGCAAAGTAAAAAGTAATTAATTAATGAATGGACTCCAGCCTTTTGGGTACTTAAATTGTTCTTAGTGAAAAACGGCAAGGGGTGACAGGCTGCACATCTATATCTTTAATGTGTTGGCTCTAACAAGCATGTCCTTTTCCATAATTTTTCTTTCTCAAAGAAATAACACTTTAACCCTCGGACGTACAAGGAGTTGGGGGGAGGGCGGTGGGGAGGGTGTGCATGCCACCCCCTTCTGGGATTTTTCCACGAGGATAAAACATCACCACCTGACGTTTTCAGTAGATATTCGTTTATCCCTTGCAAGCATTTTGAGACAAGTTCAGTGATGATCAGTTTCTATGGTTACCAGGTATGACGTAACAAGTAGCAGGTGGTCAAGCCAGTTTGAGTGAATTCAACTTTTTTCAAAAATAAAAGTAAATCTTGTGACTAAAATCATTCAAAGTGTTATTTATGTGTTATTATTCACGTCAAGCAATTACCATTTCTCCCTGTTTTAACCTGATTTCTAATTCATGGCAAAATCCAAGATGGCGGACAAGATGGCGACCATTGTTGGTCACGTCATAGGCCTCCAGCAGCGCCACCATTCATAAAATATACCTCATCTTGTTAAGAAGATCAAAGGCCTTTCAGTGAAGGCAAAATCGCTTCGAAATACTGCAACATATCAAAAACTCTGGGGAGGGGTTCCATTTACCCTCCTCTTGGCGGGGGGTATGATTTTGCGTGTACGTCCGAGGGTTAAGTGGCAAGGTAGTTGTAGGTTTTGTACGAGATTACACTTTTTCATTAAAGTTTCTTTTATAATACACACTAAGGGCTTGTATTGCGTCAGGAAAGGCAATATTTCTTTTTCTTCCTTGTTGTTTTGTTTCAGGAGCGTTGCTTTCCTTCTGTGAATTTTACTTCTAATAGCACTGAATTTTTCTTTCAAAATTGTGTGGCCACCCTCTGTCCATCAACCGCTTTTTGAAATCTGAAATACTTCCTCAGAGGAGTTTTTTCGTAGAATGCTCAAGGCTTCTTGTTTACCAAATCCCTTTTTTGTACAATCGGTGGGTGATAAGAGGTGAAAATGTATATGCTGGAAGGTTTCCGTTTAAAATGCGTCTTTACGTCAACGATAGTTTTTTTGTTATTTTTCGTTGAATGTTGTGCCTTGGTGTACAACCGGGTCTAAAAAGATTGTCTCAGTGTCAGATATTTCGGCCGTAAATTTCATAGCCAGTAGAGCAGTAGGGTAAAGTATGAGAAGTAAGTTTACTTGTTCCGTGAATTTGAAGAAATCTACCATGTTTACTTATGTCCCATAGGGAAAAATATCATGTAGCGTTTTCAAACAGTTGGTTAAAAATTTAAAGACGGTTTTGCTTAAACTTTGTGTTTCAATATATGCGGCCATGAAAATGTTGGAAAGGAAACTGCTGTATGTGCTCATCGCGGTACCGTGGTTTTTTTTCACTGATAATGCTTTCCATTAAACTAGAGTGAATTTTCTTTGATGATTAATCTAAACATTCCTCGTACCGAAACAAGAAACGTTCAGTTTTTTCACCTTTGTCTTTTCAATAAAATTTATAAAGTCGGTAGCATCTCTAAGATGTGTCTTCTGTGATTATAATATTAGTTGTAGTAATGTACCCGTATCAACAAAAGAGGAAGTTCTTTCTGTTAGACCATCTGATGAGTCAAATTTAAAGAAGTTACTTCCTAACGGCTAGAAAAAAATGCAAATTTTTTTTTTTTCTGAAAACAAATGTTGATAATGTCAGCCCATGTCGGTAGTCGGTTAATATTTTTCCTGTCGGTAGTCGGTAATTTTTTACTCGTTTTGTCGGTAGTCAGTACTATTTTTCGCCCTTTGTCGCTAGTCGGTTAATCCCATTCAGACCCTCCTTGAACATTCACCCGACATTTTGGCAACATTTCACGGGCAAAAACGTTTTTTTTTTTTTTTGGTATTCCTGCCGACCGAGAGAGGGCTCAGTCCGCTCACATGCTACAGCAGTTTCTAGAGCACTATAGGAGATTCGTTTGAAAGGAAGATAAATAATATATAAACAAATGTAAAATTATCTTTCTTGGAACCTTTAAACATTGGTAACAAACGATGTTTTACGATTACAACTCATTCTCTCTTGTTATATCGCCATCAAAAAAACGACATTTTTTGAGAATTTTTGGGAATTTTTAGAGAGTTTTTGGAGAATTTTAGACATTTGTAACAAGAATTTTAGAGCTTTTTTCGGGCAATTCTGGAAAGAATTTTAGGCCACATTTCGGGAATTATGTAGCTAAGCCTAGTGGTGATGGTTACGAAATATGACGTCATGACGTCATAAGATAAGAAGTGAGTGGTTAAGCTATTTTTTAATGAAAATGCATGTTTTTTCAACTTTTCTCAACGATAAAAGCAAAGTTTGTGGATAAAATGAGAGAACGTACTTATTTGAGTTTTATTTTACATTTCAAGCACAAAAAAGCACCAATTCTCTCCGTGTTTACATGATCTCTGCCTCTGGGCAAAACTCAAGATAGCGGCCAAGATGGTGACCTATCAGGCCCTCTGGGTAGAAATTCAATTTGCTAAGAAAACGAATGTTATCTGTTGAATAATCTATCGTCAACATAGATCTCCTCAGTGCTTGAGGAAACTCTGTAGAAGTTAATAACTACTAATAAGCCGATTTATGTAATGGTGACTTCAACATAAACCTCCTCAAGGCTGAAACCTGTCGATATGCTCAGGATTTTTTGCTTTCTCTGCAAAGTTATTCTTTTATTCCAGCCAGCAATGACAAACCCACTCGAGTATACAGTGACTCAGCTACCTTAATTGACAATACGTTGATTAACAAATGTGATTTCGATGTTTCTGGTGGTAACATTGTCTCCGATATAAGTGACTATTACTCCCAGTTTTGTACTTTACTGATTCGCAGACTCAAAAATTCAACACCAAAAGAGTAAGAAGGGATTTTTCGGGGTTTTCCGAAAGTTCATTTAGCGATGAACTTCCTCGGTTGCTTAGTAATGAAAATATGTTTAGCACAATACAAGATGCTGACATTGCATTCTCCACATTTTACAACGCATTAAATAGTCTTGTAAATAAACAGGCACCCTTAAAAGTGGTCTCTAAACGTAAGCTGAAACAATTTTCCAAGCCATGGATAACAAGTGGGATAAGAAAGTTGATTAAAGTAAAAAAAAACGCAAGATTTACCGAATTAAGATCACTATACTCTTACGCGTTATCTCTTTTGCAAACGGAGGACCTTTACGTTAAAGCACCTATTGATCCCAAAGGAATAAAAAAACCTAGTGAATACTGTAAGTAAGCTCCTACCTTGAAGAAAAGTAGTTCACAAGACCAAGAAGAAATCTTCGTACCATTTCTCAAAAGCATTCGAAAGTTTATGTTAGCCTAAAACGTTTTGCAAGACACCTTTAATTAGCTTGTGGAAAAAAACCTAGTACTGAAATTGTTTCCAGTTGGTTAAAGTACTGCATGATATCCTCTGTGCCCTGAAGAAAAAGGACACTATCGTACCTCTCGGCAGCCTTGACCACTACATTCTACACTCTCTCTCGTTGGAAAACTTAAAGTGATTTTGGACACAACGATTTGGCCTAGTTCAAGTTATTTTCATTTGAGCATAGGTAGTCTGTTACAGATGAAGACTGAGGCAATCGTATTTTCAGGATCTGCATCATGGAGTACCTCAGCGATTTGTGCTGTGGTGTCCATTGCTGGTTCTTCAATCCACTCTTCATCTCTCCTCTAGCTGATATTAGTCATATACATGTACATTGACGTTAATTCTTATGCAGACAATAGTAAGATTCACATGTCTTCACAAGTCTTTAATTGAGAATGTTTTTTTTCGCCAAGGAGGGTATGAAGGAGTTACCTGTTTTTCACTATCTTGACCGAGCAAAAATGGAAACCGTCGCCAAATGCCAAATGACCGTTTTTTTTCTTCGCCTTAACAAACTTCTCAAAGTACTCTCACGAACGGTTTTTGAAGTATGTTTATGAAGCTCCTTGTTAAAAAGAATATTGTAAATAAAAGTCCCGAGCTCAATGCGAACGATAAGCCCAACTACTGCAGACAAAAGATCATGGAATACAAAGATAATGTAAAGAATATACAGAAACTAAGTATTGAAACGAACTGTGCAAAAAAACCTGTATCACGAGTACCAAGCCAAGATACTACATCTCCATGAAAGGGATGTTAGAACATCGCAAGGCTCTCAATCCCCAGCCAGCATTATAATCGTCGTATATGATCCAGACTTAACTTTCTTGTTTAATTAAGCTGATTTAGCAACAGAACGGGAACGTCAGTTGACGACGGCGCGAGCAAATTAAACAACTGGTTTGACCAATGGCACAACGGCAAATTGGGCACCGGAAGTCGTGTTTAGTCTTTTCCGCGTGTTTTGCCGTCGTCAACTGACGTTCCCGTCCTGTTGCTAAATCAGCCCAATGTAAGCAACACGAAGGTGACGACGTTGGAGAGACCAGGGACCAGGTGACCTAACCACCGACCTTCCAACCGCTCTCACAGAGTAGACCACCGTGCCTTCACGATTTAGTCAGATCAGTTGGTCTTTTAATGTTGAACGTGGATCACTTAGTTGTGAATGGCGATGTATAGGTGTTTCGATACGCGAAATGTTAACTGAGAAATTTCAAAACTGTATTGGTTTCTTTACAACGCATTGCTATCCCCCTTATCTAAAATTCTAACAAAGACAAGGAATTTTCGTTCAATTTCCGACAGCGACGTGAAGCATTTATAAACACCGACACGAGACGTTTTAAAATTCAGACAAGCGACATGGGACCAAACCTACCCTCCCCCCCGCCCTCCACCCCACAAATGGCAGGGCCTCCTAGTACCATCGTCTTTCTCCATGCTTCCTTCTCAGAGTGTTTAGGCACTGTCCGAGAGGCGCTGGGAGGTGCAAAAACTTATCGCCGAAGGGTGAATAAATTGGACTGATTCCTTTTCTGTAACACATTTTGATATCTTTTGTCGCGACGGAGGAAATAAAGAATCATCATCCGAAGTTTTGTTGTCCTGCCCCGACTACTCACAGGAAAAAATATGTACTATATCATTTTGTAAAGATATTTTCTCTCATTTCTAGTTTCAAATATTCCTTGTATTCCTCATTTCAGAATATTCTGTATATTCCATGTTTTAGAATATTCTGTGTATTGAGCTATTCCATTCATTCATTCCACCATTCCTCTGAATAGGGCCCCTATTCGGTCACCCTTGAGCTTCGGATTGTTAGAATGGGATTAAAATATGGCACCATACCAGCAGTTTCTAAAGCACATTTACTTAAGGATTTTAGGGAGCCCGGCGTCTCAGTGATTGGAATATGGCTCAATTTGTGAGTCAGTGCCAGTAATGAATACGGTAAGCCGTACCTTTGACATAATCGGTTTGAGATAGATCCGTTACGCTAAATCTAGAAATATCGCATTAGCTCGCATATGCGTTGATATAAACGGTCATAACTTTTAAACTACTGAAATCGTACATGAGTTTTTGTATCTTATTATTCACGGATGATCTATTTTTTCGTCTATTTAGTCTAGAGCTTTCAACTGGTTCCCAAACATCGTAAATAAGCGTTTGAACCAGGGTCATCTTTGGCCTTTCGCTCCAAGGCAATTAGTTGGGGTCATATTTTGCTTGATTTCGTCTTATCAGCTAAATTTACCTAATGACTATTACTTTCAGGAAAAACTAGAGATGTTTACCTATAAATAGGTATAAAATTCTTTCAGTGGCAGATGGTGCATATCACACATTATTGAGGATCAAAGCAAACCTATTTTAGTTATAGTCTCCTTAAAGCCTATCACTTGCCGGAGTTTCAGGCGAAATTATTTTTCAAGCCAAATTGAGAGAGCGGTTTTCACTGAGACAGTCTCTCAAAGCTTCGTAAACTGTTTTCTCAAGTGTGCGACAGGTATATAGGTTCCTAAAATATCTAACTAAAAATAGATTAGTGAATCTGTTCTTCTTGGCTTATTTACCCGTCAGGGAATTTGCGACAAAGTTATTTAATTTCATTTTGTAACGTTTCCAAATATTATCGGTGAAATATTACTAGATACCCGAAACCAGTTCTCGTAACATGGGCGCTCGAGTAATACTACAGTATCGCCAGATGAAATGCAGTTGTGGAAATTAACGATAAACGATTCAGGAGTGCCTTTTAGGTCTTCTAAAAACAAATGTTTACATGACAGATACTCCTGTTGACCGCTGTTCCTCCTTCTTTCCCAGACAGATAAATTTGAAACCATTTCTTCTCGTCTAATTTCCATTGGTGGAAAGCTAAATTTGCGGCTCTTCTGGTTAATTGTTATTCAGCCTTCATGAAATGATTTTTCACTGTCTCTCTTCTTTTTTTTTTTTTTTTACTTTTATTTTTTTGACCTAATGAGGCAATGACAAAGCCCAGCTTCACACAGGAATCGAAGGACACTGAAAGATGATTTGGATCTTGTGCAAATTTTATAGACAAAACATTCTTTCACAGTAGTCACGTGCGCGCGAAGGTAATTAAGGCGAAC
Source organism: Porites rus (assembly GCA_964035705.1). NCBI lineage: Eukaryota > Metazoa > Cnidaria > Anthozoa > Scleractinia > Poritidae > Porites > Porites rus. The sequence goes on from OZ037992.1 coordinate 53,386,557, forward strand.
AAGTCATTATTCGTATTAGGATCTTTACGTAAGGAAGGAATGTCCCAGGAGGAAGTAGATCACCTTTTTAACGCAATAGTTTTACCAAATTTTTCTTACGCTCTGCCGGTTTATGGTGCCTCAGATTCCGACCTTTCTGTAATACAGAATTTTTTAGACCGGTATATGAAACGAAAGTTTATGTCCAAGAATGTAAATATCAGGGACTTGCTAGAGAAGGCGGATAAGACACTCTACAAAAAAAGATCGAATGACCCCGAATGTCCGTTCTTCCGTTTTTTACCAAGGGAAAAGAACACGAGGTACAATTTTAGAAATACGTCAGTCTCTGTCTCTAGAATCTACACTGACAGGTTTAAGAACGTTTTTAGTAACAGAATAATTTTTAGATATGATATGTAAATAGTTTTTTGAGTTTATATTGTAACTTAGGATATGTAATTTTATCTTAAGAAATAAAGATTATTATTATTATTATTATTATTATTATTATTATTATTATTATTATTATTATTATTATTATTATTATTATTATTGGCCTTCCACTGGACGAGAGTCAGCGAGCTTACAGCGTCGCACCCAGGCGAGAACGAGGCAATAACTGATAATTTTAACTTTGCTCTGTAGGAAATTGTTGTTTGGTTTGTGGTAAATATCACACTGGGGAAACACCTCACAAGAACCTTCAGGATCATTAACCTCTACAGAGGATCTGCCAAATATCCTTAAGGATAAGAAACTTTAAAGGGTCCTTTAAAGATCCTCGAGGAAGTGATAAAGATCTTTCAAAGATCTTTTCAAAAATCCTTGCAAAGTCCTTTGCAAAGATACCTTAAGATCATTGAAATTTAACGAGGATTTTTTAAGGATCTTAAAATGATGTCTTCAAGGATCGTTCAAAGAACTTAGCCAAGATCCTTCAAGATCTTTGAGGACTGCGCAAGAAGAGGAGCCCTGGTTGTTTAGAGGTTGGATAGTGCTATCCATCGGATAAATCACGATCCAGCGGATACCTGTTACGAAAACCAATTTCTTTATACACTACATCGCACTATCAACCTTTTGAACAACTGGGCGCTGTTGTTTAAAAATATGGCGATTTGTAATAATAATAATAATAATAATAATAATAAAATACATATTTTAAGATGTAAGACAGTATGCCATAAAGACATTACGCCATAAAAGTGTATTGCAACTCTGCGGCTTGTTTGGGCACACAGATTTTGTTTAATCGCTGCACGAATCAGAAGTGTCTATGGTTCGTCAGTGACTGGGATTTACCTTAGGAGGAACGAGTTTCCAACTGTCGGCTGGCAGCCTCCCTTCACGAGTCTTCACAAGGAATGCCAAAATTTAGTAACAGAGAAAGGTGCTGAAATTTTTCCATAATTTACAGAATTCGCCGGAAAAAGGGTAATTTCATCGGTATTATCACGTAAAGTCTTAAAAATGTACATTAGAAACAGGCTTGAAATAATTTTCGAATACTTTAGATGACTAGTGCGTTATAAACATATATTTAAAAAAGTTGCAAAACTGAAATATCAGGCTGTTGGAATATATTTAATTGTTAACAACATTGGTGGAGCATGAGCTTGTAAATGAGAGGCACATCTGTCGCATTGTTGTCGGATCTGTATATAAGTTCAGGGACGTTCTTACCAACTCTAGCGATATTCTCATAAGTAAAACATTTGGTAACAAAAAACGGATTTAAAAAAGCAATGTTTGTATGGTCAATATTACCGAGATAGGATAACGATCGAGATACGAGTGTGAGTTGGGATAGACTTGAGTTTGAGTAAGATTTTTTTTAATTTTTAACTCTGCGAATGCAAATGATGGCAAGGATTATCGGCCTTATCTTTTACGTGCGCGGTTAACACACGTACATTGTATGCACGTAAATGAAATCAGTACAGGCAATGTATGAAAGGCCCGCGTAAACCTGGAGGTTGAGCGAGGTTTAACTTTTACCCTTCCCCATAAAAATTAAAAACCTCTTCCCCTCCCCCAATACCTTGCCTATATTTTATTTACGTGCGTAAAATTTACGTGTGTTCACCGCACACGTAAGAATTACGCGACAGTGGAAATCCACTTTTACACTTATCAAGTGCGTAAATTCAAAGCCACGCTTTTTAACTTGCGGATTACGTGTAGCGTAAGGAACAAGTTATTGTGGACACTGCGATATGCAGATGTGTCAGTCTGATGTAGACACCCTTCGTAAATCAGTCGGCTCCACACGAAAGCGCCCGATATCAAAATGACAACTGTCGTAGATCGTTCCCGTTCCGCGATGTGCTGATTTTGTGCATTTGGCATGAGAAGTACTCGCGTTAATCTTCTTACAAAATTTAATTAATCCATACATTAGTTATCACTATCGTTCACATTGAACCCTTGAAACTTAGGGTAATCCCATACACTGTCTAAAAAAGAATGCGCGGCAAAACAAACTTTCTGTTTCTTTTCCTCGTGATCTCAATAAGCACAACCTATACATCGGGATACACTTAAATTAACTATACGGAAATCAATGTTATTGATGCAGATGTCGATGTTGGTATTACTCATGGACAGTGGCTTAAAAACAATATGCAGTTTTGTTCAGTTGTAAATAATGATTTGTGACAATTGTTCAGAAACTCGGAACTTTTAGAATAGTCTTCCTGTTCCTGAGCTGTCGGACAAAACCTTTTAAGTTGCAAATAACAGCCGTAGTCAGATTACTTTTTTGACGCGAAAATACGGTCGACATTGCTGGAGGGAGGTGTTGGGGGGAGGTTGACGTCGTTGTTTTAAGCCCTTTTTGGAATACACATACTTTTCGAGATTAGTTAAGGTCATTATTAGGATATTACAACCAGTTTTCATCTTTTTTCTTTCATTAGTATTTATTTATTTATTTATTTATTAAACCTCTTGAATTTTCATCCCGTTATACTCCATTACTCGTTACTCGTTACTGCGTTACTCTGTTTAGTAACACCCCTTATAGCGGTCTTACCAGTTTGTCGATTGTACCCCTGATACTATATCACCTTACCTTACGGAAAGAAGGAAAAGATCTATTGTGTCTGAAACAATGCAACGGTGCGTGAAACTAACAGTATGAACAACTATGATGTGGCTCTTATTTTGCCATGAAAGTGATTATAGTCGAGTCTATTGGTCTAATCGGCAAGTTTCGTGTTCCCCGACGGTCCTGGGGCGACCACGATTGCCAGGCTAATGCGGGTCAACTTCTTTGCAAAAACAAAAACAACCATAGGTAATTTGCTGCTGAGTCGCTGGAAAACGATAGAAATCTTTAAAACAGGAAGATTTTAAAGCTTAAACTTTACTAGTAAGCCAAAGAGATATCCGTTGCAAACAACAAATGTATGGGAAAAGTTGATCGTACTTGACAGAAGAAAGGAAAAAGCGACGAAGCCAAAAGAAGATGTAAACTTTTTAAGCTTGAAAAGGGTAAAGTTTGTTAAAATGACAATATTTTATTCCCTTGAATTGTCGTACTTCTTAGTATTCTTTTTTACTCTTGTGTATATCTGTAAAATGGAGTTTAAACTGCTCAGTACATCGTCTGTATAAAATTCTGTGTTGAGTTCTTGTCGACCGAAATGCGCGTACGTTTTTCTCTACGTGACTGAATATTTTGATAAATAATGTAAGCCAAAAGCATAATGATATATTATATGCGTCTGTGTCATCTTCGTTAAAACCGATTTCACTTCCTCACAGTGCAAGGAATGAATGCAGAGCGTCTGCCCCGTCGGTTTATTTTTTTCGAAGGTACAAGATTTTGCATTCCCTCCGTTAGAAAAAAAGTCAACTTAAAATAAGGTTTCAGTTTGACTTGCAGGCTTTCGACAAGTTCGTCCATTCCAATGGAAGGTATGGCTTAAAGAACTTTTAACCATCACTGAAATAACATTAAAATGGCTTTAGGCTATTACCTTCAGTGTTTAAGGATTTTGAAACCATCTTCTCATTTTCATTGAACACTATTTCGGTTGATTTCTGGTTAGGCTGGTTGTTTTTCTTAGTAATGACGAGCTGATTTCCCTTTTGCTGTTTGAAACAATGATTTCTCAAACCTGTAAGTAAGTTTTCCTTTTTCCTTTTTCAATTCTCTTTTTTCGGCAACTCAGGCGCAGTTTTCTCATGTTTGTTTGTCTTCTTGTTGAGTAGTGACCCGCATTAGCCTCGCATTCGCGCAAAAACATGCACTCATCCTAGGCCGCCCGGGAATAGTCTCGGTTTTCACATGACGTCACATAAATTCAAAGAAAGAAGCTATCGATTCTTCTGAGTTTCTGAGTTTCGTGAGGTATTACAGCACCTAAACACCTTTATTCAAACAAAGTTTTGGTTCAAAAGGGTTCTTCGTTTCGCGATACAGGACGTTTGAATTTCTAAGCTTTTGCGGGAAGCGGCATTTAGCTGGCGACTGGGAAGATTTAAAACATTACCAATTTTCGGAGATTTTGCTATCTAAACATTCCTTGTCTCATAATAAATACCACTTTAATCCTTTATGAGTTTTTCAAGCCATGAATTCACGCATTAGTAGGAAAACTCAAAAACAGATGTTTCTGTTGGTTTCCGGCGGCCATATTTGTGCCCCTCAAAGGGACACAAACATCGTGTCTCCATACAAAGCTTTATAAATTTGGATAAAACGTTTTTCCGAATATCTCGCATATGAGATATCGCAGACCTGATTCTTGGCGAGGCCTTTTGCATATTTATCTTCTTTTATATCCTACATTCTGGACTTTCAAGTATTGAATGGTTTGCCATTTTGTTTTTGATTGCGTGACAGTGGAAAAAAGGGGTCAATTGACACCCTCTGCCTTTCGTTTAGATAGTTATTTCTGGTATACAGCTGTACGTTCAATCATTTTGTAGGTACGTAGGTTACCGAAATTTTCTTGCTGACATTAGTGTTCTTGAAAATAAAGGGACATTAAAATAATTCTCAGCTTTGGAAGTTACAGATAAATTAAACTAAGTAAAAGTCAACAACATTTAACCCGGCTGTTCCAGTTTGCTATACAAAGAAAAAATGTATTCCTTTCTCTTTAGTTAGAACTTACCGTTAGTCAGTCTCTGATGGAAGTATTTCGCCAGTCCGGATTCAGCTCCAAGAAAACAACCGATAGGGAACAAGAACAATATTAACGGTAAACTTAATATTACTTAACGCGCTGTTCCATAACCGACAGTGACAGCTAACTTGATGTCTACTTGAATATGGGGAAACTTGTTTTGTGAGTCCTTTTTTGCTTATCATTTTCATTTTACGACTTGCTTCACGCTTGTCTATTATAAGTGTCCGAATATATGCCCCGTAGCTTCTTCCCTAATACTCGCCAGAAAATTTATGCAAAACTTTCCATTAAAAATACCGTAGTTGCTGCAGGGACAACATCTGTTCATGAACTATTTCTGTATAGTTTAACGTTTAATTTTGACTTCCATCGAAATAATGTTTCTCCCGCCATTCCTAAGGAGGGGGACATTGAGGGTACCCAATACTGCAATACCGTAAGAAAAATTGGCAAATACCGAAATACCGTGTCGAAAATCGGCGAAATACCGATACTGCATTTATGATCGGTCACGCTTACTTAACGTTGTATTCATCTCGCGTGTTTTTTTATATCAATCTGTATACAGCAGAAATCTACCTCAACCTTCGAGAGAAAACGTGAGATCTTGAATTGACCGGTGACAACGATCGAAAGGCCAGGTTATTGGATGTCCTACTAATTTCATCATAGAGTAGCCGTCAGAAATTGTCTTCCTAATATTGACCTACATTAGACAGGAGAGGCCAAATGAACGGTACTGCAATACCGTGAAGGATCTTCTTTTACCGAATATCGTTAGCCAGAGGGATGAAAAACCACATACCGCAGGACTGGATGACACCGCAATACCACACATTAAAATCAAAATTACCGAAATACTGCTTGAAAAAATGCTCAATACCACTATACCGTAAACCCCCATGTCCTCCTCCCTGAGCTAATGTGTATGTATATGCAGTGAGAATAGGGCAAATTTTTCACTACAAACCTTAGAGGATAGTGTTTCTTACGTATTACCAGTTTGTCGATGGTACCCATACTGCATTACGTTTTCGTTTCTTAAAAAGAACCTACTTTGCTATTCATTGGAAAGCAGGAACAGATATGTCTGAGAGCACATAACTGTGCGTGAACAATTTCAACGACAATGAGGCTTTCATTTTGCCATGGAAGTATAGTAGGGTCTCAGTTTGCATAAATGCGATTTGCTTCTTGAAACCTAGTTTCTCTTTCGTTTAGAAAGATGCAAATGTCAGATAATTGAGGGTATCCTTCGCACAGTCAAACGTTAACTAAGTGATCGCAAAGTTCAAGATATTATAACTTTAGCCAGCCATTTAGCCCGTAGCAGTTACCGACACAAACAAAGAGTTTATCCCTTTCACCTTCGTTATAACTTCCCTTAGTAAATCCTACCACATCTGACATACTGTAGCTTGGCGTGGCACTTTTGCCGCGCCAGCGATAGAAAAAATACCGGAGAGGATAAACGAAAGAGGTATCCGAACAGTCCTTCAGATCAAACCTTCACGTACAATGATTTACCGGCGTACGCAGGGATGAATAGCTTGTTCAAAACAAGCTGAGGTTACAGGACACTGCTATTTTTATCTTAAAAGTCAAGAATATATTATTACCTACAAATATATTAGAACTTCATCCTCTTTTGCGGGCAGGTTATAATCTTGGAAAATCTGATTTCTATGTCCCAAGAGAACAGTTGCGTATGAAAAACACTAACTTAGGCTTTTCGGGCCTTACTAATGGTCTAAGTTAAATATCAACGATTGAAATGAAACATCCCTAAAGAGGTTTAAAGAAAATACTTGAGTGGGTTAATCTAAGGTGACAAGGCGTATGGGATGCTACCTATGTAGCACGAAGTCAGTACTTCAGTAGGAAAGGTGATATCACAATAAGAAGATTATATATTATATCTTACTGTAGCTGGTCATGAAATTCAGGTTTGTGTTGAATAGATATCTTGTAACGACCACGTTAAGTAATTTTCATGTGTTAATTAACTCTTAAATAATCATTTTTGGTATAGTCATAATCTACATATTGTACTGTGCTGACTAATTTTGAGATAAAAGTGTCCCCGATAAGTGGGCTTCATTCGGGCGTGCTAGGAAAACTGATGACGATAACGTTTCAAATTTTTGTTTTGTTTTGTCCGTCGCTTTTATTATGATAAGCTGATTCGACTCACCGCATTTGCCCAAATGCAGGCCGTCCAAGCAGCCAACCGACTAAATCAAAAAACTAGCTATAGTAATTCAGTTTTACTTAATAGTAATTTTCCTTGTTTTCAGAGGAACAGGAGTTCCCGTCACGTTCCAAACGGGACGCTTGAACAAGGAACTGTTTAAAGTCTAATGTTCCCTCAGGGCAACATAGGTCTTGTTTTCAGTAAACATTGCGTGAACTAAATCGGTAAATGATGTTGCGACTGCCACAGTCGCCGCTTTCTATTGCTCTTAGTTTTGAAACAACCGATTTTTTAGTTACCTTAAGCGAAATTTTTTGGTCTAGCGAATCGTAATGGTTCTTGCGTAATTAGCCCCGGGTGGATTTTCCTTCAACCACTCAGCGACTTTATCCAATTCAGAGGTTATCACCTGCATGTTGACTGCTCGCTCGACCAGAAGAAGAAATACAAAGGACAGAATAGACTTCAAAATTTAGTGGCGATAAAGGAAAAAAAGGCATGTAAAGAGAGCTATTTGATACTTAAGGAGTATTCGCCTCGTTATCGTTTGTAGTTTGTCGCAATGTTTACCAAACAGCATTCTCATTAAAGTTATAGAATTTTAAAAAGAGGGGGCACTTTTAATCCATATTCAGCTACAAGCTTGCCTTAACCGGTCCCATTTCCATTCAGCATCATCGAAGCAGGCACC
>OZ037992.1:53399564-53517064 GCA_964035705.1 Porites rus
TAGCAAACTATATAGGGTCATTAATTCTCCTGAGGATATTGCGCAGATACAATCAATTTTGTTTTTCTTGAGATAAGTGGGTCTTTGGACTGCAGCGCGATGTCACAAATTCCTCCGTTAGCAAATTACTTTTGAGTTAGCTTCACAATCGAGCAACTGTTTTCTTCTGTTCAACTTTTCAAGGGCCAGTTTTTTTTTTCAACAGTCATGGTGATACAAGTCAATTGTAAAGGAAGAATGCAATTTCTCAAATTTCGGAACTAAAGCATTTCTCGTGAGTAGCTACTTAGGTTATCGCTTTTGCACGCGGTGCTTAAGCTGGCGATATCCACTCCACTGCGATGACAAAAATCAAATGATCCTGGCACTTTTTCGGCGCTGATTATCGAAAAGTTCCAAATCGTCCACAGAACGCTTAATCGTCGACTCGAAGTGCGTGTTTACAAGTGGGATGTGTAACGGCAAAAATAAAACCACTCGCAAAGATATAAACCTTTCCGTGATCCTCAGTTCGCTACCTTTGTCCCATCGCTTCATGCTCAGTCTCAGTCGGGTAATTCATTAACTTTTATTTCATGATACCCAGATCAAAGTGGCTGTAAAATCGTAAAAATGGACTTGTAGTAAAAAAGGAAAACTGTGGAAGAACGGGCTTCTGAGTTCGACTTCGTCCAACTATATTTTTTCACGGTGACATACGACCTCACGGAAATATAACACTTTTCGCGGGAAACAAGCCGTTCTATTTATAAATCTACTAGGGAAAGGGTTGACGCAAGAAAATTAATGGAGATGGAGGCTCCATTTGATGGGCTCCTGTAATCGTGCAAGAAGCACACTGTTTAATAAAATTTCAAGAAGCGAGGGAGCCAAAGCAATCCAATTCGTCAGTAAAAAAAATGACAGAGCTATTACATTCAGTAAATGCTGGCGCAATGTCTCGACCACTTGAAAGTCACGTCTTCCAAAGAACAATAGGAATCTTAAGCAGCGAGGACGAAAGAGACGACGACGACGAACTGCACCATGAAAGGACTGGGTCGAGAACGTCTTTCAAGGCGGGAAAATTCGACAGTTAACTGGCTGTGGACGACGAGTTTCCTTTGTAAACAAAGGAAATGCGAATGATCGAAGTGTTCAAAATGTCTTTTAATGGTCTGCCCTAAAAGTTCCATAGTTTTTGCCTGTGTTCCTCTGAGCTGCTCCTTCTTCCTTTTCTTTTTTCTTTGCGTCGGAGATTTTTTCGTTGGCCAACTTCGCCTGTCACTCTCTTCGAGAGCTTGGTTTAGTTCGGTCTCTTCGCAAGTGATTCCAGCGGCATTTTTCTCTAGGCCGCGTATTTTCGCTTTATGCATCGTAATCAGCAAGGTACGTCTGTCTCTCATGGATCTTTTATTGACTTTTAATTTCGGATGATCAAGGCCACTCAGGTTTACAGTTATCTGGTTCCATACATCTCTCCTTTCCTTGCCTCTATACGGATGTTGGTAGGATTCCACAACTAGCACTTCTCGGCACAGCACCAAATCATGTTTGTCTGACCACTCCATCTCTTTTACAAAGAAAAATAGAACCAACGGTTACTAATGTTTGAAGACAAATCACTACAGTTCTTAAAGAAAAAAAGGGCGGAACAGGTTATGATTTAGCATCTCTTTGAACTGTAAACCTTTTCGCTGTGGCTATATGGCCGGTAACCGGTCAAGGTTTCAAAACACTAAATGGCCAGCAGTCCTTTATTCTCAGTAAATTTCACAAAATCGAAAGATTCCACCTAATTATAACTAAAATACAAATACATGAAAGCCGGCGTTGATACAAAAACAAAATGACTGTTAGGATTGTTTGAAATCTCCTCTCAAAATATCAAAGCGGCAGAATAATTATAGTTATAAACTGGAGCCTTACTTATTGGATGATTTGTCTTCCAGGGTGTTAAACACATGTTCAAAGCGTTGACTAGAGCCAGGTCGCTCTCAAATCTCATTGTGTGATGCCACTGGCCTCTAATCATTAAAACCCCATTTACACGCGCTAAAAAAATCGGCACGGCACGCCAAATTTTTGGCACCGTGCCGAGACTACCTCCGGGAGGTAGTCTCGACACCCCTAAAATTTTGAGCACTGGTACCACCTTACACGCGGGACGGATACGTTTACACGTCGCAAATTGGGAGTGCCGTGCCTTAAAATCGTCAGCACGGTGCCAAAAATTTGGCGTTCCGTGCCGATTTTTTTAGCGCGTGTAAATGGGGTTTAAGACCAATGCAGGCCTGAAGAGAACTCCAAGACTTTCCGTTATCAGCTCATTATCAGCTCTGACAACGAAACAAACTGGACAGAGTCTCTGGCGCAAAGAATGCTTTCAGAGAAGGATAAAGAAAAGAGGGAAGAGCTTATCAACGAATACGTCAGTGACGGAATATGTCAGTGACGGAGTTTACTAGAAACTCTTCGTTCTCTGAGACAGATCTCAACGCCGGCTTGTATAGCAATGGAGTTGACTCCACAACGGCCTTGACGTTGAAAATGCAACTTGCAATGAATTTGCAAGTTTCTTTTGAGGTACACTTTAACCCCTTCATTAAAGTTTAATTTACCGTAAATCCTCTATTAAGCCCCCCCCCTCTCAAATAGGCCTCCTCCCTCTAATAAGCCCCCCCCCCCTTCAGGGGAAGAAAGGTAATAAGCCTCCCCCTCCCCTCCCTTAATTATTCTCACTAAGAAATGATATACTGTATTAATCAACCACAAAACTTCGTGTACACTGATCCGGGATGGTTTACTTACCAACTGGAAGATCGGATTTGATTCTGATCCTCGCCTGAATGACTTAAAACTTCTTGTACTTGAGCTTTTCCACTTTGTGTTCTAGTTCTTTATGGAGAACTGATACCAACGTTGTTTCTACATCAAATAAGCCCCCCCCCCCCCCCGCCTCAAATAAGTCCCCCGTCTCTATTAAGCCCCCCTCAAATAGGCTTGAAATAAATAAGCCCGTCTGGGGGCTTAATAGAGGATTTACGATATCAGTTAAAATACAGTTGTGGGCAAAAGCTTCAAAAAGCCGGCAATGTATGAATGAGAGATGTTTAAAGGGGTTCTCAATGGGGCGGTGGCTTTTACGGTTATCGCCTAAAATTTTGGCTCTTTTACCACTATCGGTTAATTTTTTTCAGTTACGGTTAACAAAAATGTTAAAAATTAATTTCTTTTGTTTCAAAGAGTTAAATATTAATAAACCAGAATTTTTTGTATCATCAAAGCAAAAAAGAGGTCTTATGATCATCTGGTGATAAAATGAAGTTATTCTTTTGAAAAATTTTAACACTTGATAGATCATACTATTTATAAAGTATTCCATTTCTAATATTATTTTATGCATAGAAATGTTAATAGTCAATTTAAAAATAATCTTTGTGAAAAAGCAAAAGCAGACACGCGAACGCCCAACTCAAGGCAGGGGACCGAACATTCATTTGTAACAGAAATGGCCGTTTTCACACTAGAGACGGATTATTTGTGTGAGATGGGTTATCCGTTTGATAATTCGCGCCAGATAGGTAGTACCAAGAGAGAGTGGTAGTACGTCTTAATTTGAAATGGAAAGGGTTTTAATTTTGAATGAACAATCCGTCCGACTTTGTCTGTCAATTTTGACGGACAGTTTGAAGATGGATTATCCGTTTCAGATAGCCTGTGCATGTGTACAGCCGCCCCCTCCCCTCAGAAAAATTCGGAGAAGGGGTGTCTGTGGGGAAGGGGGTGACTGTGCACAGGCCAGTCTCAGATGGATGATCCATTTCTAGCTCTAGTTTGAAAACGGCCAATAACAAAATTCCCGTTTCCAGTGTTTTTAATGATAGCGAAGGATTGTACAGAAAGACTGTGCCGTTGCCTTGTCCATAGGCCTCATTATTCCGCGCGACTAGTGCGTTTCGGGTGACATGGTCCGAGCGAGTTTTTTTCTCGATACGCCACCGAAATGCCTGCGAGATTGCGTGGGAAGACGCCCAACAGGGAAGTCTTATTACGGTAATTATCCGGTTTAGTTCTTGGGGACTGAAAAAAATACACATTGGCTTGGAGCAAGAGTCCTCTTGCTTGGAGAAATATAATTTGATTTTTTGGTGCTAAAAATGATTTCGATGTAAACCATTTTTAGAGTCCACCACAACCCCTTCTCCCCCACTTCAAAGAAGGTTGGAACGGCCCCTGCATTAAAACTGCACCGAAAGGTAAAAAGGATCGCTTGATCGCAGGTTACGTCATATATGAAGTATCTCTTCTCCAGGGTGCAACCGCTGTAAATGGTTACAAAAAAGCTGGCTGCAGTGACAGACGCAGTTAGAAGCCGCTTCCCTTCAACCTTAAATAATGTTGTTTGTCAAAATTTGCATAAAATCTTGAACCTTTGTCTCTTCAATATCTTAAACCTTCGGTGCGTAACTAACAGCTTAAATCTTTGTCATTGCTTCAAACATCGAAAAAGGGATTAAAATCCTTTTAACAAAGTTGTCTAGCAATTCAGAACGTTACCTTTCACCTTTCTGTTGACGGCAGTAAGAAGCAAGGATGATTTCGAATCCGTCTGACAGAGAGAAAAAGAGGAACAACGGCCACCAGAGGTATCCTTCATACTATATAAATAGTAGCAGTTAATTTAAATACGTCAAATTTCGATTTTCAACCCAAGAGAATCTAAAAAGTAATCCTGAATTCGTAAATCCAGTGTTAATCATTAATTTCTACGACTGTATTTTTATCTGTCGACGATTCATCTGTCGACACTTGTTACGTAATGGCAGGTGTTATCGTGAAATGACATTTCCCTGAGCATCGAGTTTCGAAATTTTTTGCAGTTTCTCTTCAGGTAAAAAGTAAATATTCTATAGATTCACTGACTGGTTAAAATACCGATATAAACTGCAGATTCTCGAATATACTTAAAAAGTTGGGTGTTTGACAACCTCAAAATCCCCTGCACAGCACTTCGTGGTGCACTTGGGTCAGCTACTTTTTCTCATGGGAGGTGATATTTTCATGAAAATTTCCCCTCGAAATCGCGAGGCCGTGAATTTGGTAAAATTATCGAAGAAAAAACTCGCTGCACTACTCTAAATCTGGAGAAAATTACGCAACGTTACGTAACATGAACTATGTGCTTCGCTGAATCCTCTTGCGTGTTTCAGGCTTCGGAACTCACTAAGCGACATTAAAATAACCAATTTGTGTTATTTGTCCTAGCAACAAAAGACAATCATGAGTTTCACACAAATTTCAACAAATTCATAAGTATACATTTGAAGCGATCTGGCGCTGCGATGTTTGCAGAAAATTGTCGCATGGTGTGTTACTGCTCTGATATTAAGCTTTTGAATAAAAAAGATTTACTCTATTCAGGCTGCCCTGAAGCGCAAAGTCTTGTTCTGTTGAAGAGCACATGCGAGAACAAAAATTAAACTTATATCGTATTTATATCGGTCTGGTGAAACGCGAACAGAAAACATTTTGTTGATTCCAAGTTAAATTCAGGAACGAATTGTCAGCGATTCGAGTGCTTGAAATGCGATAAACAAAGCTTTAAATAAAAATGACTCGGAAGAAAGTTTTGTAAACAAAATGTTAGGCCACTGCTTTGATAATGCTCGAATCGTAAGAGAAAACTGGCAGTCACCTATAAAGTTACTTTTTGCACGGATGTACTGTATTGATAAAGATGATTTTTTGACTTATATATTAGTAAAACTGTTGCCTTCCCTTAAAAGTTCACTATCTTTTGAGAATAACCTTCGTGAAATTAACATTGAAGATTGTTTGTGTTATTGTTACAACATTTGTACAAGAGCTGCTATAATCTAACTGATAAATCTTTATCCAGCGGATAAGTATTTGGGGAAACCTTTAATTAGTTGCGTTACCCGGTGGATAGCGCGATCCAGCTTTTGAAAAACTGGAGCGGGAGTTAATTACGTAACAGAGATTTATATCGGCATGCAGAAATAAAATATTTCGCTACAGGATCCTACAGGCAACTGAAAATTTGAACGGTTACCCGGCTTAAAACTGAGAGCAGCAAAAGGTGTCGATTGCGGCTGGAGCTGCAGAGTTTACTAAAAACTTTAAATCATCTGTGTATGAAAATGGTTGTCACGATACTGGTTAAAAGATATAAACAAAAAACAATATGTGTTTTAAAAATGTCAGCTTTTAGGGTAAATCTTTAGCCTTCACCAGAAGAAATTTGTAAAGAACCTTTTTTACAAGAAGTACGAAATATAGAGAAAAATGCAAATTGTAAGTTATTTAAATTTAATTAATTTGTCATTTAGCGTAGAACTTTAAAATCCTCCGTCATGCAGCAAGGGAATGCCATCGTCTCGATTGAGTGGGTTATTACAAATCAATGTCCCTGTCTCTTCATAGTGTCTGTTTAATACGCCAATTTGCATCTGTGCGTAAGATAGTGGAAGATTCCTAGGAGTCGGATGGTTGAAACGTAAAATTTTCAGCTATTGCGCAAACGTTCGCGATTGTTTAGGATCTACCGCTTTCTGGTGTTGTTTTAGCATATTAGCAAATTTACGTACCGTTTCAGCACCATTGCAGCTCTTGTCGCAATCTTGTCTCGCCATGAGTATACTTTTTTTTTCTGTAGCAAGGACTGACTTAATTGGGGAGAATTAATCTCCATCATTTCCATCGTTGTGCGAAAGATGTCCTGCTACTTACCAGGATCTTTACATCATTAAGTGGATCAGCACTGCGTTCCTGAACATGTCGTTGTATTTCTGTTGTTGAATTATTCAGTTGCGTGTATAACTTACAACTTTTGCTCAAAGGCTTGTTGCAATGATGAGTCACTGTCAACCGTATTCTGACGATGACATTTCGAATGTCTATATAAGACTATATTACCTAACGGAGTAAATTCTAGATGTGTTGCTTTCACACATTTACAACAGATCTAGAAAGCTACTTTAATTTTGTATTCCAACATGTCCTGCAAGTGGATTTGTTCTAAAAGGAGGTTAAAACATCTGTATGAATATCAGTTGCTCACTGACCCACACACAGACGGACAGAGAAATAGAGACTCGGTGCATAGTAGATCGGGGCGGAAAAGAATCTTGGTGAAAGGGCAACCATGTTATACGGATATAATTTAATAAACTCATTTAAAATTACTTCTATAAACCTTTTTTGGGGCATTTACAACCAAATGTACTAAATAAATTTCATTGAGCTAAGTTTTAGGGCTGATTTGTCCGTGGGGACCATCGGTCAAAGGCTCTTCTTAAATTTCGTATCGTGCAAATTCTTGCCTGAAATGGTCATGATTCCCTAGAGGCATGCGGTCTGTATGCTCACAAAAAAGTAACTAGAACTGCTGGCTGCTATAGCCTATTTGATTCGACAATTGAAGGAGGGATATGCACGTACACTTTTTTGGTATAAAACATTTCCAAGTGGTTTCTTTAATTGTACTTTTCTTTTCCTCTCAGTTATTGCTGTTCATCTAATCTCAGTCCATGTTTCTGGTGGTCAAGATTCTGCTCTTGGTATACGAGTGTTTTGGAGCGTTTCTTTGGTTGGTTCGCCGATAGAATTACCAGGCATCCGTTAATCGTCATTTCCATATGTCTTGCCTTTGTCAGCGTATGTTCTGTGGGTTTTGTCTGGTTCAAGTCAGAGAACAGAACGGTCAAACTCTTTGTTCCCCAACAGAGCCGGGCTATTGACGACTTGAAGAGCGCCGAGAAATACTTTAGAGTGAAAGTTCGTCAAGAAATTATTCTGTTAGTGGCATCATCTGATCATCCCAATGTTCTAGCTCCCGATTGTCTGCGGCAGGCCTTCAAGGCGCATCGCGCGATCGGGGACTACTCTGATTTCTGTGTCACCTTCTCAGGAGAGAAAGCAAGTACGGAGGACGACTGCATGATCATTAACCCGCTGGAATTTCTACAGTTAAATGAAAGTAGCCTAGATGGTAAAACCTTGGAGCAGGTTCAAGAAGACATAACTACAGCATATAACAGCTCAAGCCGCTTGATGCAGAATGGCCGTACTTTCTTTTACAACTTCAAACGCACTTTTGGCGGCGTCAATTGGAAAGATGGAATTATCACAGGCGCCAAAGCATTGCAAATGGTGTATCTGATGAATGACCCCACTGATGACAAGGAGAACGACAAAGTTCTGGAGTGGGAAAAGAAGTTCATAAACAAGATAAATTCGTTAGTGGGTACTCTTTCCTGTTTTGCAGTCCATTACTCAAGTGAGAGAAGCTTAGACGACGCAATTGCCGAAAGCAGTGGCTCTGACGTCAGTTTGGTAGCAATCACATTTACAATCATGATTACCTTTGCCTGCGTCGTACTAGGCAAGTACCTCAATCCGCTGACCGGTCACTCGTTGCTCGCCAACGCAGGAGTGTTTGCTGTGGCCCTTGGAATACTATCTGGATTTGGCCTTGCCATGTGGTGTCGAGTTCCCTTCGTCAGTATCGTGGGAGTGTTACCGTTCTTAGTTATTGGAATTGGAATCGATGACATGTTGATATTAGTTGATGAGCTTGATCGACAGCCACGGGACATGTCAATAACAGAAAAGATTAAAGCTGTGATGTCCCATTCAGGAGCCACGGTTACCATGACAACTATGACTGACTTGGTAGCCTTTGCAGTTAGTACTTCCACTTCATTTCCAGCAGTAAGGTACGTAGAATTTTTATGATGATCTATTTATTAAAGGCACGGCCAAACGGTTGGACGAATCGGATGCTACATGTTAGATGCAGCATTTGGACTAAATGGAAGTGTGGGACTGTTTTTTAAGAAGCAAATTGAAGTCAGTTATTACGATTCTAAATTCAAAAGAGCTATTTGTGCTGGGGCATTCCAACGAGATCAAAAGCCTTCCTCGTCTTCTTGGCGATAAAGTTCCTTCACCTTCGGGCAAATGCTAGCGCTGAACAAATTTTCACAAAGAAATCTCTTTATAGAGTGTGGCTACATTGCTATCATAACCTTTTTCATTTCCTATTGTCTTTTTTGTCAATTTTGCATCTAAGAAAATAAAACGTTATCTACATGGTTCAATGTAACCGTTGAAATTTACAATTTGTAGGGGAAACTAAGCGACGCCTCAAGGACAGATTTAACGAACACAGACGTCCAGTCGACAAAACTAACATTAAATCTAAACCCACTACTGTTTCTGAAAACTTTCTATCTCACTCTGACCACTCTCACACTGACAGGCAGTTAATCCCACTAGAGAAAATTCATTCTTCACGTGACTCAGTCCGTAAGGTGAGGGAGTCACATTTGATAGATAAGGCCATGACTCTAGAACCTAATGGCTTAAACCGCCGTGACGAATTATTGTAATCCATATCCCTATTAGTTTTCTTTTCTTTTTTATGTTGAACGTCATTTCCGCTTCCCCCTATTAAGCAATTTTTTTGCGACATTCTCCATCTATATAATGTTGTAATTCCTATCATAAATTCAGTAATATCTGTAAACCTGAAGAAGGCTGGTATAGCCGAAATACTGTTATGAATAAACAATATAGGTTTTTTTAAAGTATAAGCTTTGCAGTAGTCTTTGGATGTCTCGTTTTTTGTTCTTAATATTTTATCTGATTAGATCTCTTTTCCAGAGATCCAACGTTGACAACTGGCAGGATCTTTCGTCCACGGTTTTTGTAGTTAATTTCCTTATCGTCTAAGAAAATAGTCGTTAAGGAAAATCTGTGCGTCGTCCATGTATACACTGATGAAAGATTTCTTTGTTGATTCTCGTCTTTTTAGGAACTTCTTCACAAGATTTAAGTCTCCTCATCCTCTAGCTGTCCGCGTTTAGCTTCTGAAACCTTCTTGAAACGTGTTGCAGCCATATCTTATGCAAATTTTGCTAAAATATTTATCCGCTAGATAGCACTACTAGTCTTTCAAACAACCCAGACTTAGAATAGAACACATCGGGAGTTTTGTAAGTTCGGTGCAGACTACATCAGTGTGCAATCGATATCAAAAGCCTTTGGGGGAATCAAAAGTTAAGGCCCTGTCATATTTTACCGTCCCACCCGCCAATTCTTACTACACATGCTGGCTCTTTGGTGATACCATAGTTGAACTCATTTTCTAAGGGGTGCCCAAGCGCGTTTGACGTAAGGTATGAACCAGAGCGCCTTGAAGAGCATAAGCGCCTAACCTGAGCGCACGTTTTAGCATTGTTTTTCTGTCTACGTGGTTTTAAGAGCATCTATTTTTTCCCATTCAGGTACTTCTGTATCTACGCGGCTTTGACAGTGACCTTCTCCTTTATAATGATCATCACATATTTTGTGGCCATCATGACATACGACTTAAAGAGAATACAATCAGGTCGTAGAGACTGCTTACCATTCTGCACAGCGCCTCCGCCTAAGGAGGGGCAGCCAGCCTGGGACGAGCCTAGCCCACAATTATCAAATCGCGCTATGGAGGTCTGGGGCAGGTTCCTTACATATCCGCTGACAAAGGTGGTCGTTATCATTCTATCTCTGGGGTTACTTGGTGCTGGAATATACGGAGTTACTAAAGTAGATGAAACATTCGACAGAAGAATCCTGGCAAAAGATGATTCGTACTTGAAACGATTTTTGTCTGCTGAAAAAGAGCATTTTGAACTGTCCATTGACGTTAGCATTGTAGAAACAGGAAAGATTGATTACGAGAAACCCTCTACACAGGAAGCCATCAGAAACCTAACACACATTGTCAGTAGCAACAAATACTACATTAACCGTTCTCTGTCGTGGATGGACAGTTATTTAACTTTTGCTAAAATGTCCAACATCAGTACTAAAGGTCCATCGTTTTTGCCTGGGTTAAAGACCTTTCTCAGTCAGCCAGAGTTTTCATTTTTCCGTCAAGATCTGAAGTTTTCCAGCAACGGTTCTAAACTAGAAGCGTCGCGCATTCTCTGTTTCATGAAAGGTAACGGCGAGTCTACATTCCAAAAAAGCGCTATGCAAACAATTCGCGACGATCTCGAAACCAAGTCCGAACTCGGAGTCTTTCCCATTACACGGTCCTTTATTTTCTTTGAACAGTATGCGATAACATCACGTGAAACTATACGGAATCTTATCATCGCTGCTTTAACAGTCTTTGTCATCACCAGTCCTTTCTTAGTAGATTGCACAGTGGCAATCCTCGTGTTGTTCAATTTTGCCGCTCTGATATGCGAACTGTTTGGTTTAATGGTTATTTGGGATGTGTCCCTCAACGTCGTGTCTATGATAAATCTTGTTATGGCTATTGGCTTTGCAGTTGACTACAGTGCACACGTTGCACATGCGTACGTGATGTCCAACAAGTTATCAGCAAATGACCGAGTGGTAGATGCTTTGAGTACTGTGGGAGCGAGTGTACTCATGGGAGGTAAGTCAAAATTCTGAACATATATGACTCTGATACACGGCTTTGTCCGTTCTTAGCTCCAATCGGTATGCCATGTTGGTGAGCCTGTGTACAGCCGATCCCTCCCCTCATACAAAATTTATCAAATTCCTTCTTCCCGATTTCTTTTGAGGGAGGGGGTAGCTGTACACAGGCTGTAAATGCTGATAACCCTAATAAAGGCGAAACAGCTTTAGATAGCTGCCACTGTTTGCCCGAGTGATATAGCGGCGCGGATGCGTTAGGTAGTTGGCAGGCCCAGGGTTGGTTTACTGTGTTGATTGCAAATGTTCTGGAAAACTATCTTAATTTTGGCTTTGCCACCCAACGACTAGAGCATTCATAATGAACTTGAAAAGACTTGTTTTCAATACTTACCGACATCTCAGGCCCGAGTTAAGCCTATTTCCTCCAAGATATTTTACCGATAATGACTTAGGCGTCAGGAGGAGAACGAGGAGGCAGCGTGGCCGAGTGGTTAGAGCGCCCGACTTGCAATTCGGAGGCCCCGAGCTTAAGTCCCACCCTGACCGCTAGCTGAATTCTTCACGGTAGTTCCGAGTTCAAATCCTCGGCCACGTTTGTAAATAGCCAGCTGGTTTGCCTCCGGCCAGTTGGGATTCTTAAGTTTGTTAAGGACAATTTGAATTATTTGTTTCAGGCATTTGCTCGGCCCCACTAGCATTAGTGCTATAAATACTGCCGAGGGTAAATAACGGAATTATTTAATAATATTTATATTTATTTTACTTCCTGGACAGGTTTTCATTCAAAAATACTCCTGAAAAATTACACAACATGATTGCTGTAAAGATTTAAGCTTGAGCGACAGTAAATCTTGAAAACCTTTTAGCCTCAAAGAACTCTGGGAAGTTTGAAAATTTAAATAATTTACTTTTATAAAGCTTTTGCACTAGTTTTCAATAACTTCAGTAACTTGCACACTTTTAATTCAGTCTGAACACGGTCTTCTGACAGTGTATTGATCATAGTTTCATTCATAATGTCAACCTGGAATTGCTTTATTTCGGTTTTCCTTGGGGTCATATTTACGAAGCACTCTCAAGTCAAGATTTCTTAACAAAAGGCTATTACTTTGCAACAAATTTGGCCTCAGCGGCTACCACCCAGCATATTCAGAGGCAATACACCAGACTTGACAAACAAAGGAATGGCATGAGCTCTGCTGTCAAAAAATTACATCAACCGAAGAGCTCGTTTTTGCAATATTGTAATTTTGTACAGATTTGAATTGGTAGCTAGTCCCCATGCAGTTAGTCCATAGGAAATATACGGTTCGATTAAGAAACGATAAAGCTTTACGAGAGTTACTGGTAGGCAGAAAATTGCTAAGCCTGGCAATGATGCCTACCGCTTTGCTTATTTTTGACCGAGTATAGCCTGCGTAGCATGGCGGTTTTGGTTGGGCGCGCTAAGTAATAAAGGCGGGCGAGGGCAGAGAAACGGCGAGGAGATTGGGGCGGGAGCAATAACGCACTCCAGCGCAATACATCGAACGGTGTCCGCGATTGTGGTCGATGAATCGCATACAGTAGAAGAAAGACGCACAGCGTAATTCTCCATACTTTTTTGCTTTGTGTAGCTTAAGTTTAAGCTACAACTCAAATCTGAAGATCGCGCTATACGTAAAAATACAACATCCTGCAAACAACACTTAAAAAGCCGGGCCCAGCGTCAAAACATTCACGGACAAAGAAACTACAAACCAAGGCTCCTTGGTTTGTAGTTGTCCAGATCCAGGCATTTTAGTGGGAAAAGACCAAAGAAACTAAAATATTTATTTCGACGTAATAAAAAGCTTTAGGCTTTAAGAGTGGTCAAAGAAATTAGTACTTTACAACTGCATCTGAGATCAACAAATTCTAATTAGCAACACTAACATTAACCACAGGAAATAATTACTCAATACGGATTAAACAAACCAACTTCATGACCTCTAAATAAATGTAAGACTTATTGCAGCAAAAATAAGATCTACTCAGTCAAGTTAAGAACGCAGTGTAGTCACCTATGCGCGAGATAGCTACAAAGAAAAAACCTGTGTTTGTTCAAGCAAACTCTAATTCCGGCCAAGGTCACGTTTTACACTATATCACGAGCTTTTGTGTCGTGTTTAGGCTGTCAACACTTTATTTCTGATTGGCTGGGAAAACTGAAACCAAACAAGTTGTCAACAGGATGTCAAAATGAGTTGAAGGGGGCGGCAGTTGAAAAGGCCACGAATCCGGGCAGGCGGTTTTTATTTTTCTCGCGGCTTCGCCGCTCGGTCTCGCGCGCTTCGCGCGCGAATTTCGCGGCTACGCCGCTCCTGCGCCCGGCTTGACAAAACCGCCATGCTACGCAGGCTAGACCGAGTATAGTCTATGTGGTACCTCCAAGAGGGGTGACTATCAATCAAAACAACGAGGTATTTCACATAATGTTCTTGTTCAAGATTGGTCAAAATCTTCAAGTCATTGTCATACATTCTTAAGGGATGACAAAATTAAAGTTGCTTGTGTTTAGTGATAATTTGCTTGTATTTTGTCATTTACAGACTTTAATTAGTTATTAATTGACAACAGATTTAAGCGATTTCAAATTTTTGTTTGCGGATAATATATTTGTATCGTATCATCAGCAAATAAATAGAGGTTGATTTTAGGGGAAATACAGTAAATGTCATTAATATAGATTGAGAAAAGTAACAGCCCTAGGAGGGACCCTTGAGGAAGACCAAATAATATTTTTTCTTTGCTAGAAATGGTAGCTCCAATTTTAGTACTCTGGGTCCTGTCAGTTAAATACGAAGCGCCACACAGTTATTGATAATTCCACGTATTCCGTATACCGTATTATTCTTCACATTACACTCAGCCTCATCCGATAAAGGAAATTTCGCACGATAAGAAATTCCCGGAAGGAAGCCCTAATATTGTTTAATAACTAGCCCAGTGAGTAGATTTTTTTAGGTCTTATTTAATTTTGATGAGGCCCGAATTTCTTCTTTTTCCATCCGGCCAGGTTTCAGTACCTTCCTTGGAATGATCGTGCTTGCTTTTGCTGCATCCGAGATATTCCGAATCTTCTTCCGAATGTTCCTTGGAATCGTCGGGTTTGGCCTTCTTCATGGTCTTTGCATTCTGCCGGTTTACATGTCCTTGCTGTGTTGGAGGCCTGCAGTTAACACATCTCCCTCGGTCAGAGTTAGCGCGGAGAATCTTAGCCAATCCCAGAAAGGCAAAGGTA
Source organism: Porites rus (assembly GCA_964035705.1). Lineage (NCBI taxonomy): Eukaryota > Metazoa > Cnidaria > Anthozoa > Scleractinia > Poritidae > Porites > Porites rus. The sequence continues at coordinate 53,414,269 of OZ037992.1, forward strand.
GCCAGGAGTTGCATGTGGCCGACATAGGAAGTGAAAACAGAAGTCTTGCAAGTAATCACCCTTCTTTGAAGGACAAGCAACACAGTGATGATTCACAGCAAAGAAACATCATCGGAATTTCTAACAAGGGCATGATATCAGATGAGAAGAAATTGGATATATCGACAGAAGAAGGTGGCGATGCGGACAGCAAAACCAATGAGGCCACTCAGGAAACCAACAAGAATGAAGAAGAGCATTTAGCAACAGAAACAGAAAATTCCTCGAATGAATGTGACACTAAAACTGCCACGACAAAGTTATAATTTACTGCCCCTACGGTATTTTAATTCGTATTTAAGTATTGAGGATTTTATACTACTACATGGAAAAATTCAGCAATTTGATTGGCTTAGAGCAGTGGTATTTCAGCCTAATTTGAAATACCAGTACATGTGAAAATTACAAACTTTTTGCGGGTAGTACTATAAACCAATAATAACATGATTTGTACGTGATATTTAGCGTAAATTCCACTCGTGATATTTCAAAATTTTCTCAAATTTCACTCGCCTAACGGCTCGTGAAATTACGTATAACAATTTCGAAATATCACTGCAAATCATGCTATTACCTATACTAATCCGCGATAAAATTTACTTTACACGGGAAGGCCTAATGAGCCTTGCCAGCCACAGTTCGTTGCGCAAACTGAGGTTAAAAGGAGCCTCTTTTGTGATACATGCAATTTTAATGCTTTGTGGTACACGAGCCTAAAATATATTGTAAATATTTGCGACGTTTTCGCATGCCAGAGAATAATAAGTATGTATAATCAAATGGTGGCGAGTCTTATTAAACTTTTAATAACTTGACGAACCGCTATAAAATCCACTTACATTCTTGAAAACTCACTTGTCAGCCATGTTCATATATACGACGGCATCTTAAATGATGTAAACATTTCAGCTACCAAAACGTTTCGGACGTTCAGACAACTCACATTTTTCCGGGCAAGCATGCCCCCAGACCCCGCTGCTTTATTAGGCACCCAAAAGCAATTCTACCCCAGCAATTGTGGTCTCATTGAAAAGTACAGCTGGAACTTAAATCTCTAGGAAGGCGGGCCCATTTTTATTAATAGTGGAAGGACAAAAACTCTGACCTTACTAACAGGCAGTAGGTGTTTTTGTTCTGCCACTTGACACACTTATCATACATATGCGCGCTTCAATTTACAAATTCAATAAAAACAAAATGGTCGAACCCACTTGGTATATCATTCATTGCAGTAAATACGTTAATACTTAACGACCTAAATTTGCTGCTTTTTGAAGCTGCCAAAGTTTCTCTCGCGGTTCTCGTTATTAGAAACGGACTCCTTTACGACGTTAGCTGTACAGAAACTGTCTGTTTTCTGCTTGTAGCCATTCAAAACGTCTATGTTTCTAAACTTTTTAGTCACTCATCCGGGATCTAAAAACCACGTCTTCAAATGCCGGGCAGATGAGAACGACGCTTACCAGGAGCGTTGAAGGAAGGATTTACAGCAACCTACTGTTAAGACTTCCTGGACGACCTTCTTCTCTGGTTTTGGCCTCTTTGTCACCGCCGACGGTATGTCATCGAAACACAATGTCTCGTCATCCTCCAGCGTAACTTTAAAACACTTAACAGGTTGGGTAGCGCCCCAGTATCAACTGAAGATATTTGCTTTATGATGCTTTGCAAATCACTAAGCAGCTCCTCTTTAAACACGATTGGCTCTATCTGGGCGTAGGCCCTCATTATAGACCCTTTTAAAGACCCTTTTAAAACCTTTGGTAGTTAGGGATAGGTTAAGGCACCAACCTCCCGCCTGGCCGAAGTGCGTCGCTTTCTTGGAGAAGTTGGATCGCCAACCAGGCCTTCACTCTTGCGGGTAACGTTATGGGGTAGAAAACGTCGAAGCTCTGATCAATGCGCATTTTAGTGTGCGTTTCCCTTGTTAGATTTGCCGGGGGTTTTCCACTGAGAGCAGCCATCTTTTTCTCCTGATAGTCATAGATTATTGTTGTAAGAATAAAGCGGCTCTCCAAGGCTCGAACCAATGAAAAAGTCAGATCTTTCCATGTAGGAGTTGCATCCAAATAGAATGGACGAGCCATCGGACTGTTATTAATCCAAGCAAAAAAAGTGGTAGGGCTATAGTATTACCAGCCCCTCCCCCTCCACAGTCTCTGATTCTCGGGGAGTGTGATCACTCGAAATCACTTTCATGGGCTTCTGCCGCACTGACTTAATTTTATAAGACTGATCAACTGATAAATCTGTCAAAAACTGGCTATGGCTTTCATAACTAGAAATGCGTTCTTCTAAAAACTGAATAAGTAGAGTTTTCGCACTAAGAGCAGATCAGGTTTATATTTTCGTATTGATTAATTCTTTTGTTATCATTTGCTAACAAACTGACCTCTAGCAAGCATTCATAAGACCGTTGACTGTGAACACGCGGCACCCCGTGGAGGTTGAATATCCTCGAAACCACCAACTTAAAAGAGCTATTTAGAGCGGTTTTCATTTGAGTGTCGAAAAGTAATTGGTTTTGCATTTTCTACACGATGCGATTGGCTTAAAAGATTCGCGCCACCTTTTCATCCAATCAGAAGTAAAACCAAAGCCAATTGTGACGCGCTCGCATGCATTTTCCCGCGCTTTGCGTCAGCCACATGTAATTACTTCGAGTTTTGATTGGTTCAATGTATTGTCTGTGTCCTATGTGATTGGCCAGAGTAATTACTTTGGTTTTGGTTTTACGACACTCAAACGAAAACCACTCTATTCTATACTCAAAACAAAACAGCAGTGTCACGCGCAAACGGCGCTATTGGCAATCTAAAGTCTGAATAAGAGAATAAAATGGGAAGGAAGTCCCCCTTTCCGCGAAATCAAGAATGGAGTAGTGGGAATACCAAAACGCTCCGATCTTGATTTGGGAAGAGGGGAGGGAGGCCGTTCATCAGTCAACAAATTCGCTGGGAAAAGAAGCGCCCACTCTTTACACCGCAAGGCCATGTCGCCAATCGAGACTGATCCAGCACTTGTCTAAGTCGGAACGTCTCCTGAGTAGAGCTCATAAGTTCCCGCCACGTTGTCCATCATTACATTGTAGTTCTGATATCTCAAACTGATTCAACGAAGGTGAAGTGTCTTCTTTCACGGTTTGTAGTCCCTCTTGATGGTTGCCACCGATAGCACAACTTAAAAGTCATAGATTCTTCTTTATCAGAATGGCGTACACAGCTGTGGTCTGCCATTCTCAATGAGCCCTTTCTGATTCTTTCAATAGTTTTGGTAACTCCCCAAAACCTTTTTGTAATACGCTGTCTCTAGTAGGAGCACCATGCGCTTGTAACATCCGACATCGAAGGATCTATCCATATCCCGGCTTTCTTGTCAGAGTTCAGAGGTTACTATAGTTTACTTCGGACTACAACCACAGGAAAAAAACCTAGCCCGCGTTCCCGGCAGTATACACACTACTACCGCAGAAGAGACTAGTCAGCGGACTGACTAACAGCAAAACATTGAAAAATGAAATGATAAAAAAAAAATGGCATGAATGAAATTAAAGATATCTTGTCTTAATTTGGTTTGCGAGATAAACGTCTTTCAGGGTACGGTCCCACTTGCTAATTTTATGACGGCAAAGCTGACTGTCATGGATACATATTTGTGCCGTTGAATGGTGTACGTTACATTTGTGATTATTAGCGATCAAGGGGAAACAAAATTCGCTCTTATAAAAGAGAGGCATATTCAGAGGAGCAGTTGAACAGGAAGGACGGGTAGGAGGTTTGATGGAGGATTTAAGATAATCCGATGAGTTTTAGGTTACTGCTAAGCCCACAGACACGTAAAAGGGGGCCTGGTTTGACTGCATGGCTAGAAGCTCAAACTACCCTTCATGATCTCTAGTTTTAATCGATTTAATAAAGTTAATATCTATGAGGCAAGAACGAAAGGCCCAAAAATGTGGCTAGATACTTAAAAAAAGAACGTGGGTCTCGAAAAATTTTGGTAGGATCTCGAAATCTCGAAAGCATTTTTGATCAGTCTCGAAGTCTCGTTTTTGCATGGTTTGTTTTTACTTTTTTTGAGTCTCGAAACTTTGAGTCTCAGGCTCAGATTTCTAACTAGGATCTGGGCGTCTCGGCGAGTCTCAGTTCAAGTTTACCATTCGCCACCCCTATACTTGTGGGTTTGCATGCGAGAAAGGGAAACAAAAGGAAACCTGTTGAATGATTGACTCCTGAGGGTATTGAAGAGAACGAAAATTTGAATAGCCAATGCATTGAAAAAGTTACTTTTACTGTAATAGGTATTATCGTTGTAGACATATGTGCTCGAGAATGGTTTCATTTCCTGTTCTGCAATGCTTGCATCTGTTCAGATTCCCAACTCTTGGACCTTTGTGGCTGTGGTTCTTTCCTTCCTTATGTTGAGATGGCGAAATAACTAAGAATGCGTAAAGTTTGTTTTCAAAACAATTTATGCACAACTGCTAGAGAAATTTGGCGTTATATTAAAATAATAGGAAATTTTGTTCACAACTGTGCCCTGGTGCTTTGCTTGGCAAAAATGAACACTGCACCTGCGACAATGTCCGCAAGATAAACTTTGAAGGCCCTTCATTGAACATCTAAAAACGTTTTCTGGCAGAATTTACCCGCAAAGATTTGGTTTAAAATGCAGAGATCAATAAATTTAGAATACAAATACATTTTTTTTTTACAAAATTGCTGTAATTTTTGCAGTGAACAACATCAGCCGATTTTTTTCTTCAAATCGTGGAAAGGAAGGTGTGAGCGGGGGAAATGGTCGCCGTGTGACGTCACCTTACGCAAGCGCAGTTGCTGATTAGTTAGGGAAATCAGTTTTAGTTTGTCCGTTTTGTTCACTGAGTTAATTCGACATTTCCACATTCGCGCTCTCGAAATAACCCGTTCGATGAGCTACATATCAAAATGAAGAGAAGAAGCATTGACCCTTCGAAACTGAGAAGGCCTTTAAAACGTTCTCGTATCACAGAATCTATTTACGGCAGGTAAAGTCGATGTGTCGAGTCGCTCAGTGTTGTACTAGTACTGTCGTGAATATAATATAAAGGTCTTTTCTTAAATATGCTTTCCTCTTTATTTCTTCTAGTGCATTTCTGTATGTTCGGTTTTTCTTAGTATGGATAATGGTCTTGACTGCGGACTTTCTATTGGAGTTTCGCTTTGAATATCTTTGGCCTTTCTGGTTACTTTTACGGAGCGCTTACGACTCATTTAAGTACCAAGGTTTGGTAAGTTTTCAAGAAATTTAAACCTTGCTTCTGTCGTTTCTTTCCGCTCATTGGCCTTTTAAGTGATCCCAGGGTTGCTATCATAACTGCGGTTTTTACTCAGATTTATTCTAAATGTTTTGATAGCTCTAACAGTTTATTTTCCGGTTATGTTTTTCAGGCTTTCTCCCTTCTATTTCTCACTTTGGCTTTCTGTTCGGATCTCATATGTTTGATGTTTCTACCTGTGCATTGGTTGTTCTTTGCCGCAAGCACGTATGTTTGGGTTCAGTACGTCTGGCACACAGGTAAATTACTGGACATGCTATCTGCCAGAATATTAACGGCGTTAAACGCAGTGGTAGTTGAAAACGTTGACCGCTAAATTCGCACAAGGAAGATTTCAGTGTTTACATTTCGTCCAGTATTGGTGAATCAAGAGTATGGGAGTTACATTCGAAGGTGGGGAATTTCCGCGAATGTGATCACCGGCGCGGGATTTCCATCGGTGAAGTAAGAATCCATAAAATTTGTAATGAATCTAATGATTCTCCGTTTCTAATAATTTACTGTTTTCACGTTTCAGATCGCGGTCTATGCTTGCCAACCGTTAGTCTATGGTTACTGTTTGTGTATGTAGAGGCGTCTGTACGACTTAGAGAGCTTAAAAATCTTCCCTTTCACTTAGATCTCTGTCGACCTTTTGCCGCTCATTGGTAAGTGCAACGTTTAAGTGCTTTGAAGATGGTTTTTGCCACAATGGGGTCAGTAAATTATATTTTCAGATCAATATGTGAACAGTTCAGACCTAGACGGTGATGAACACTTCCCAACCTAATTTACATTTTAGCAAAAGATTTCCTCAAACTGGCAGCTGGTTATTCCATGCAAAGCAGCCTTCGTTCAGATATCGTCGGAAGTAAACCCTTATTGTAGTTAGAATTCAATGGTTGTCTTTAAATTTCCTCGAAAAGCCTGCTCACATCAGTTCCTGTGGTCATCGCATTTTACCAATAATAACATTTTTACCGCCAATTTGTACATTGGTCCTGGGAGTTCTCATTTTCGAGTGATTAATCATTAAAATCTGCTTTATTTTGAAAATGCTTAACTGATAGCTAAAGGAATAAGCTGCTTTTACTTAAAATAATTGAAACATTTTAACCATTTTTGCTATGATTTATTTTTTGTTATGTCATGGAAAAATGCACATGTGTGAACTTTCGACGTATTGAAAAATTTTAAGTGAAATTTGATTCATTAATTTTGACCACCGTGTTATAGAGACTGTTCATTTGAGGAAGGTTATTCTGATAAGGATAGACTTTGAGGATTTATTTATATTTTTACTCAGAAATGTTACCTTCTGCCCTTTGTACTGTTGTCCTGTGATTTAGAATTGTATACCTGTCAGATCTGCCTTACCTTTCATTCTCAATATTTGCCACCAGTGTTAATTTCAAATTTAAGGTAAACTGTGTAGTGTTTCAAGCTAAAGTTTCTTCAAAGTTGTCTTCTGGCAACCTGAAATCTTAATGTGGTTGCAAGCATAAAATATTGGTCACCAGAAAAATGGACACAATGTTAGATGAGGTGGATGGAATGATCAAAGGGGCTGTCTGTCTGTTGAGGTTTTGTAGGGCTTGAAATTGTGACTGATACAGTCACATGCGATTAACATTTTCTCCCTGGTTAGTCACCACTTTGGAGACCAGATTTCTCTATGATTTAGATTTAAATTAAAAGAGTAAAGTTAAAACAAACATTTCATGTGCCAAATCACATAAACAAAGCCAGTTAACCTCCAAATTTATACCTACTTCTGTCCAAAATATTTTCAAACAATCAAATCTGATGGATTGCACCATACTAAAAGCTGCATCATTACATTATGCAAACAGGCGACTAAAAATTTGACTTTATTTCTCCAGTTCGACGGGAAGATTATTTTTTAATTTCAAGCCCTGTTTTGCCATGACTCTGAAACCTGAATAACCCTAGATAGAGAAAGGCAAATATTAAAGAACTGAGAGTGTAAATAATGTTTCTTGCAAACGTTAATTTCACTTAAACACGAGAAAACCATAAACATTAATTAAACATTGCGGTTTGACAACTTTTGTTGGAGTTTTAAATGATGAATTTTTTGTTGCCTACCATGGTGATGGAAATAGTTTAAGCTTGGCGCTCTGGGTAAAGGATTAACTCAAGCGGGTGGGGGAGTGGGGTGGTAGTTGCTTGTTTGATTTTTCTTAAATCATAAATCCAGTTAATTGGTCATTGGTTGGTTATTGTGAAGAGCTGTCCATGACCATGCACTGATTTACATCTCTCAATTACAGTGTAACCTCTCCTTTGGGACACATCTATTTAACGGACATGTCCACAATTTTGTCCTCTGTTAAAGGGACACCTCTGTTTGGGAAAAGGACGTTTTGGGTCCCGAAACCTGGGTTTAACCTCCATTCAGAGGACATCTTAGCACTCAAAAAGTTACTGACCATAAAAAGCATTGATAAGTTTAAGGTATTAGATCTGCTATAAACCCTTCCATTTGAAAAATTTATTTCTCAAATGATTAAGAATTTTGCAACATAAAAATTACACAGGCCTATCAAGCTAGAGCTGAGCTTTCAGAAAATTGATATCTGAGGTGTTAATTTTACACCTGAGGTGTTATTTCCGATTTATACTGCAGGCTCAAAAATTCTATAATTCTGTATTTCTGCCTTTCTCTCAATGACTAGGAATAAAAAAAATTGAAACTGACTTATACTTAGTTTGTTCATTTACCTTTAAATTCCTGGCAGTAGCCAGTAAATTTTTCCTGAGATATAGAGCTGGAATTTTTTTGTAATGCCCTGTAACTTCAGGCTGCCGTAAAAATTCCTAAATATTCTGAGAATTGCGGGAATTCAGTACATTTTTTGTTTACATTATGTGAATAAGCCTGGCAAGTTTCAGCGCGGTATTATAAATCTTCATCTTTTTACAGTGATTTGTTTTCACGATGGTCCAACACAGCCACAAAATTGCCCTTAAATCGCCCTTAATTTTTGTCGCGCTGCGCTGTTTTCTTCGTCGCCATCTTGATTTTTTATGAGTAAACCGCTGTTCTTAATGTTTATTGTGACACTGACCCGATTGTAGCACGGAAAGAGGTGAGAAAATACGAAAATCTTTGTTTGAACTTGTTGCGTGACGTGCTCGCAATATGGCGTCATAAACAGTGTTTTAACCTTAGCAATGTGCTAATTTACATAATAGTTCATTTAACTGCGGCCTTATCTGTCATCGACTTTACAAGGATCTTATATCTGCTGTGTCTCTAGAAGGCTTTTTACGGCCATAGAAATGAGTTAGAAATATCAAAACAATCATACTTAATTTGGGGAAGCAGAATGTTAGGGAATTTTGCTACAATTTGCCTTGGCTTACTTGAAACTCATAACATGTTATTGTGTGTTGGGTTGTAAAAATTGCAACATTTCTGTCAACAACGGAAACTATCACGTCAGATTTCAGCCCTGTGATTATAAATATTTCCAAAAAAGCGCTTTTAGATACCAACTTTGGCCTTCATTTTCTCAGCTTATATTTAATAAAAATGCTTCATTTTTGGAATTTGAGTTCAGGTCAAGAGTACATTTCAAATAAGAGATTTTATAAGCATGATCATTTTTTGACTTTATAGCAGTTCTAATAATTATTTTAAGTATACACCAGTCACAATGATGACAACTTTCGCAACATGAATGGTGTCACTGAAATCAAATGAATGTACTACACTTGTTGAATTTCAACACTTCTTTTATGCATTATCTAGTTGCCTGAAATATTGGCTGTATTCACACTTAGAGATGGATTATCCATCTGAGAAAGGTTATCCGTTGGATAATTCGCGTCAGACAGATAATACGTCTTAATTTGAACATGAAACCATTTTAATTTTGGATGCACAATCCACTTGACTTTATCCATCTGTTCTTCCCTCAATTTTGATGGATTTTGAAGATGGATTATCCATCTCAGACAGTTACCCTCTAGTTTAATTATTATTTTTTATTTAATTATTTATTTTTTATCGTAAATAGCATTGTCCCTTAAATTTCAAGATAATATCTAAATAATATTATGTATTAATTTACTGAGCTGTGTTTGTAAAGTAGGAGCAGAGTTTGTATACTTAACCACATTCTGCTGAATGTAGATGTAAATATTGGTGGACAAATCTGTTTTCTTGAAATATCTTTGACACTAATTTGTGGATGGAATAATGAACAAACTTTCCAAATAATAAGGAATGTATCATGTCTGTTTTCTGTCTGGTACTGTGGAAACCTGGCAATATTGGTTGATTTGTATCAGTTTTTTTCTACTTTTCCTAATTAGACTGTTATTTATTTTAGGCCCATGGGGTTAAATTTGTCATATGCTACAGTCATTAAAGAAATTCTTAGTTACCATCCATGGATGCAGCAAAGCTCAAAACCCTTCAGAAATTCCTGAAATGATCTTTATTTTTACACTTATTTTTGACTTATAAGCCCTTAAATACCATCTATACTTGTGAGGTAAGGAGTTAATTCTGGTTATTCATCCAGTGGTATTAACCACTCATTATACTTTTTCTTTGCAGTATTGGTTATCCTGTGGTGACACTTGGTTATGGGGTTAAAAGCTATGTTGGCTATAAAATGCGTCAGGTAAGAACAGTTAGTCTTATTTACAACTATAATATGTTTACTTCTGTTAAGGACCAGTGTTGAGTGTTGAAATTTATCAAAGTGTGTCTTTTGACTTGCATCTTTATTACGCCTTTGAAAGTAGTTCTTTTCAATAGAGTTTCGGGTCAAACTAAAACATAATGCTTAAGTTATGCTGATTTTTAAAGATACTTACTGAACTCTTCTCCCTCAGATAGTAAGGCGGCTCAGTATTTATGTTCTTTTTTTTGGCTTTCATTGTTCTGTACTAAAATTATTAGGAAAACTTTTTGTACATTTACAGCGAAGAGTCCAACATGTGGCAAAAGAAAATGAGTTTTATATGCAGCTTATTAACCTTGCACTGCCACCTGAAACAAATAATCACACAGAGGCCACAGAGAGGCCATCATCCAGAGGTATGGCTTTTGAAATACTCTTATGGTACTAGTAATAACCAAAGATTACAGATTGTGGGTGACATTGATCAAAGGTCATAATGCTTTTGCTCCAATGCTGTGCTTTGTGTAGGATTCACTTGATAGATAGTTAAAACACACAGGATTAGATTATGAGACGTAGAAGGTCCAAAGATCGCGTTCTGTGTATTTCATTCATTCTTAGTGGAGGTCCAAAAAGAGCTGGCTATATACTTGCTGTGCATGTATAATAGCAACCTGGAGATTATGATTACGGGCTCCTCTCGTTGCCCAAAAATATGCTGGTGACATGCTTGCCTTGTTGTAGTAAGTTACAATTGTGTTAAAAAGAAAACCGCAGACTTCAAAGGGGCCAGGGGCCTGGGCCCCATTTCTCAAAAGTCTTAATAGTAAATGGGGCGGAAAAGTTACTCTTGTTTACATTCAAGATCGAGGTTTCAATAGTTTTCCAGATAATAATATGACAAAAATATCAATGGACAAAACAAAATGGAGTTGTTTGTTAGCTAAAACCTGTGCTCTTATTCTTCATATTTTCTTCATACAGTATTTGATTAAGGGCCTGAAAAGTAACTGGGACTTTCAAGAGATAGGCCCAAAGGATTGGGGATTTCCTTATGGCTACTTTGTATGCAAACACTGGCTACTTCAATAGGAAATTAGGAGAAAGATTGAACCAGAAGAAATCCCTAGCTGCTTTATTCCTGGCCTGCTTTTTGTATTTACTACTACAACTTGAAATCTTGGTGATAGCCCTGAGCTGATATTGTCATGTTCAAAGGCCACTGTAGTTTGAACCAATCTTTCAGGAAGCTCATTTTAATCCTCACTGAGAATATTATGTTTTTGTTTACTTGGTTTGCAGCTATTTGTAATGGCAAAGTTGCAAATGGAGATGTATCAATACCAAGAGGACGGTCACTGCCTCTTATGACAAATGGGATAAACACAAAAACTGATCTTGATCTCATTATAGCAAAAGAAGCTAGCCGTCGTGGATTAAAATTAAGTGATATAGAGTCAAGAGCTACTTTGAAAGGAAATAATTCTTTAGATGTTCATCCTTCAAAGAAGACTAGCGAAGACCATAACTTAAATGAACTTGACAAGCTGTCTCTGGAGGAAAAACAAAAGAGCAGTAAAGGAGGGCATCATAATCGCACTGCTTCTTTTGGAGTCTTTTCAAAGAAGAAACATGTTGGAAAACATAATGATGAGGATGATGATGAGAATGAGGAGACAGATAGTGATTCTCTGAGTGCATCTGGTAGCTCTATTAATAACAGCCGTAAGAACAGTAGGAGTAATTCTCCCAAGGTAACAACATTTACTTTTTAAAAATAAATTAATAAATAATAATTTAAAGGTAGCATGTCCACTTACTACCTGTTTCCTGGTCAAATTGGAATTTGGAAATGTTGGTTTTTGAGAAGGGAAAACCGAAGTACAGGGAGAAAAACAGAGCAAAGGAGAGGACCAACAACAAACTCAACCCTTATTTAACCCACTTATGGCTTTGATGTAGGGACTTGAACCCAGGCCACTTTGCTGGGAGGCAAGTGTTCTCACTGCTGTGCCACCAAAGGCACCACCCTTGTATTTTTGCATAGGTTTCTCACAAAACTTTATAGCTGAAAGAAGAAGAGTCTTTGTACTGTAGGCAGCAGTAGATTAGATTGAGAGACGCTTTTTGTGTGTTACACATGTATTTTGGGGTAGGTTTGGGAGGGGAGTCTGCCTCTACTATTTGGGGAGTTTAAAATTTTGAGGGCCTTGAAAAGTCTGTTTCAGTACATTTTGACTGACCAGGCAAAAATTCTAGCCATAAGGATGGCAGCTTTGTTAACTGTGTTTGTTTATGCATGGAAAAAAAAGTGTTAAGAAAAAAGTACAATGGAGTTTTTCTTCTGCTAAAAACACTTGAGCAACCTGCCCTTCTCTGATGACTAGATGGAACTTTCCTCTAGCCTGCGAACAGGCTCCCATAGTAGAGTCGGGTGAAAAAGAAAATTGGTGAGCAAAGCATGGCCTGGGAGAGTAGGAGAGGTGGGGGAGCCTGTTGAGTTTTGCTGCCCACTTGCTATTTTATCCTGTAACACACATGTCAGCAACATGTCAATAAGGTACCGGTAATTAGAACTGTCAAATTGTTATGATGGTTTTTATGCTTGAATACATCAGTTTTGATAACATTCGCATGCACATGAGGTATTTTTCGCAGAATGAGGAATATATTTATTCAATATTATTTTGTAGCTCACTTGTCAACAGTCAGCGATCTGACCAAACATATGATGATACCAGAATCTGTTATCATAGATGGGCAGTATCGGAACAAAGTCTACAGGCTCACTCGCCTTTTTTTCTCCCCCAGGCCAAGCTCAGCTTGCTTCGCTCGACGATATTCTTTTTTGCCCCACTCCACTTGGGAGCCTGTTCTCAGGCCAGTTTTTCTCTGGTCACTAGAGTTCTGGGGACCTCGCTGTTGTTTTTCATCAGTACAAATCAAAAGCTATGAATGGCTATGATGCAGCACCCACCCCTGTAACCCTTAATGGCTTACTATTGCCCTTGCTCGACTAGGGATTTTTAGCGTTTTCATAGATTTTCTTTGCTTGATACCCTGGATTTCACACGTTCAGAGGACAGGGTTCCATTTAATTTTTCTTAGAGCACAGCCTTGTATGTGTACATCCAGTAGCATTTTTAGAAATTGTGGTGTACTAAAAGTAGTCAGTTGTGGGGCAAATAAGGATGAAGTTTTGTTAAGGGAGGTAGAAAAAGCATGTGGTACTGTAAAAACCTGCATTTAAGAACCCCTGTTTGTTTCAGAGTTCTGACTTTCGCTTAATGTCTTTCACAAAATAATCTTGCGTCCTCTTCATTAAAATGTGTCATGTTTTATATTAAATATTACATTTTGAGTTGGTTTACATAGTTTATTTCTTTCTTCAGGGACATGAGAAATCTCAGTCTGTTGACCTTGGACCCAGTGTTTTCTCACAACTGAAAGAGGAGCGGCTGTTACGGTAACAACACTGTTACACTTCACATCATTCACTTACCACTTACTGAACTGGGTATCAGGGAGTAGGGGCGGGGGACCCTCATCCCAGACTTCGCATCGAATCCGCATACAACTGACCGATTTCCCTTAAACCTTACAGTACCCTGTTCCAGACCAAAATCCTCTGATTTCTATCTGCTTTCATGAAGCTCTTCGGACTACTTTGGCGTTTGTACTAATTTCATTCAAGTATTTTCTGGCATGAATCCATTGTTTTAAGGCTAAGGTCTATCCTTTCTTTTGGTTGTTGATGTTTTTCTCACCCAATTATTTTAGAGCTTCCACCTGGCCCATTTCTACACCCCACCCCAGAATAAACTGCTTGAAAATCCGACCCTTCACTGTCACCTCTCTCTATAGCTTGTATAAATTTCTTGAAATAGAATAATTGAGCTTCACATAAACGCCGGCCAACTTGTTAAGAGTTCAAACCACCATAGACACTGGTCTTACTGGAAAGTCAAGACGCCAAAGTGGATACCACAGTATAAATTAACAGACTGAGCAATACACTTGTCCTTTGTTCTTCCAAAGCTGGATAGGGCTACTTACCGGATAAATCACTATTCAGTGGATATAAAACCAATTGCGTTACCCTCTGGATAGAGATTTATCCAGTGGATAGCACTTAATCCACGTTTTAAATAACTGGGGCCTGAAGGTGACTGTGGGAGATTTCATTGTAATGTTTTTCCGTTTCAGTCGTCGTGCGGAGAGTAGTCTCAGTCAGTTGGAGAATGACAGCAAGCGACTGCGGGTAGAGCTGCAGACAAGCCGTCAAGGGGAGCAAGAGCTGAGATCCACCATGCATAGCTTAATGGCCAGTGAACGCTCTACAAAGGTGGAACTGCAGCAGCTCAAGTCTGAATGTGAAGTTATACAACAAAAGTGAGTTAGATCGGCATGGTGTTATAAATATTGGTAATACGACTCAATGGACTCGGTAACCTTTATTGAGGAGAGAAACATGCATAGAATTAGCCTAATCTATGCTAGACCGCGAGCGGTTGTCTTTTTGTCCTCAGATCCACGCGCGGAGTGAAAAAGTAAAATGATGCAGATTTAAAATGGTAAAAAGAAATAGAGAACGGGTGCGGAGAGAGCTTCCGCCCTTGTTTTTCGCGGCTTCTGCTCGCCCTCACACCTGCTCTTGATCTACTGAGACTCCCCAAAAAATCCGGTTATTGTGAAGAATAACTCCCCTAAACCGACTGTCGACCAACTGTCGGTCAACTGTCGGCCGACAGTTAACCAACACATTACCGACATATTACCGACACCTTCCCGACACCTTCCCGATAGTAACATCCGCACGAAGAACTGTTAAATTGAAACACCTAAGACGCGATTCGGCGGCATGTCTCGCACGAAAAACTGTTAAAAATGAAACACCTAAGGCACGATCTACAGCATGTCTTGCCAAATGACCTTTTTACCTCAGTCTGTGAATAAAATTGTCTGTCGGTCGACGGTTGATCTTCTCTCGGTTTACGGGAGTTGTTCTTCACAATTACCAAAGATACTGAGACAGGTCATAGCTCTTGTGCCCGCTGCTACCACCTATACTACCGGAGATTCCCCCGGAGTTCCGCCAATCACATCGATTTGGCAGCGAGTGGGTTTGACCCCAGCGCTCCTTGCTACACTCTTGCTCCACTATCCAAAGAACGGATGAAGACATCCACACTGAATTAATCTTATTCCTGTTCTATATTAATGACATCCTTTGTACACCAAAGTTCGGTAATTTATAGTGTTGTGATCTTAAAAATCCTACAGACTGCAGACCATGTCCACGCAGCGGCAGCAAGATCGCAACTCAATGGCATCTTTGGAGCGCAAGTTAAAAACGGAGCGTGATGCGAGACTTTTGGCTGAAAGTCAGCTTCGCGATGAGCGCAGACGACAGAAAGCGGAAGATGCTGCAGCCAAACAACGCGACGAGACCACCGGGCATGATGCGTGTAATGCACTTCGTTCCGAGCTGGAGGAAGATAGCCGACAACTGCGCGCTTTACTGCAGGAGAAGGAGGAAGAGATTAAACGTCTCGAAAGCGAGTCTGAAACACTGAGGCAGAAGACTCGTGAGTATGACAGTATGCAATTAAAGAAGGAAACAGAAGTGCTAATGTCCGCTCTTACTGCAATGCAAGGCAAGAACACTCACTTAGAGAACAGTCTAAGCTCGGAGACGCGCTTGAAACTGGATCTGTTCTCAGCGTTAGGTGATACTCGACGTCAACTGGAGATAGCGCAGGCGAATATCAAGAGCAAAGATCGGGAAATTGAAGCTTTCAAGCGTAAGATTGCCGAGGTCATGGCTGTTGTGCCCGCTGCTACCACCTATACTACCGGAGATTCCCCCGGAGTTCCGCCTCACACCCCTCGTTACGCCTCCAATCATCTCATCGGCCCCAATCACATCGATTTGGCAGGGAGTGGGTTGGACCCCAGCGCTCCTTGCTACATTCCCTCATGTAAAAGCCCTAAAGGTTTGCTGTAAGCTCATACTCAGTTCGGGGCTTGTTTAGTTTACTGCTGCCCGGAATTAATTTTAGTTTGTTACGGTCTCACATTGTGAATAAACGGTGAATAAAATTTAACGTGAAAGAACCAGGTTCTACCTTCAGGGACGGACGTTTTGTGTGCCTGTCACGGCGTAATTGCCTTGTGGCAATTTTGCTTCGGGATTATATCCCGAGAGAAAGGGATTACTCGAATTCTGGCAGAATTGGCAGATTATGTGACGAACACAAACGTGTTTTTGTAGTTGTACACATTTTCGTCTTCTGTCACGAACGTCGTTCTGTACAATGTGAGTTTGTAACAGACTAAATTTATTCTTAAATTATAGTGTTCTTAAGTTATTGGGTTTGCGCAACAAGTTAAGCAAGCAGACACGGTATTTTTCTGGGCTTGCATATCATAGTTTACGTGTCGTTAGAAGTAACCACAGATGTTATCCCAGTTTCAAGACGAAAAGCTTTAAACATTGTCAAACTTTCACGTGATACTTTTTACTTCCAATTTCGAACTGTTTCTTTATTTAATATGCGTTAACGAATTCTCGTATGAAAACGTCTTCATTTATCTAATTCCTTCTCTTTGCAAAATAACACAATTTCTCGTTGCAAGAATTATCTTCATAAGGAGAGCGTTCTTTGAGACGATCTTACATTCTATCAAATAGAAATGTAAATTAGAGATTTGAATTCTGAGGTGAGAAACTGGCCAACTCAATAAAAATTTCAAAAGAATAGTAAATGCGGTCTTGTTTGAAATAGAGTTAACCGAAGGCTCAGAAACGTAGGCTTATTTTGAGAAAATAGTCTTCAATTTCGAGTGTGAATCGACCAAAGGAGCTCGATCTAGAGTCGTCAACAAGTACACACCACTCTTGGAAAAGTCACCCGGATCAAACGTCTTTTGGGGGCCACTAAATAAGGGATCTTGCTGTTCGGCTTTTTAATTTGCAGTCTTCCCACATCTAAAAAAAAGTATCAAAAAGTGTAAAACCAATCAAATTATTTATTTAATACCAACCTATTGGCATGGCAATTTAAGCTTTTCTGTAACTTGTATGACTTCTTAAGCGCCTTTCGTGTTTTTCACGGTCACAAGCAAGGAACGATGGGGTCTATTAACAATGAGATTCATAACATTAGTTTAATAAATTATGACACAGTTGAGAACGGTTTGTGTTTTATTGATTTGTGTTCCTTCTAATTAGTTCAAAAATAGAACAGGGCTCATTGCTTTCATGGCAATTCAGTGTTATTCGGGAGAAAGAAAAAATAACGTAATTTATAAGTGATTCTTGCTACGCTTTATTCGTATCCTGTCTTCACCTGAAAGGATTTTGATAGAGGTAGCCTTGTCACATACCCCAATAACAACCTCTCAATAACCTGTGTAGGGCACAGCCTCCCCCTCCTCTCAAACAAAATTGGGGAGGTTTTTTTCTGAGTGGAGGGGAGCGCAGTGTAGTCGAGAAAACAGCCGACATTTGGCGACGCTACCACTGGTTTCCCCGTCATTTGGCGGGAAACCAGCGGTAGCGTCGCCAAATGTCGGCTGTTTTCTCAGGCTAAGCGCAGTGCACATGCTACCTCTTTGGAAAACAGTACAACATAATTTGGACGGGGCCTTGTCCACATTAGTTCGCATGCTTGCTAGCGTGCGGTATGCGTTTTCGATTTCTCACCTCACGAGAACAATAGTTAACGGATCCGTGTTTTGGTAATCAGTGTTGGCAAAAAGGATGAACATCGTTCTGAGCGTGTTCTTTGCCAGGTGTTAGCCAATGGAAACAGGGGTTGTCGTAGGAAAAATCATGCCCTTTTTAACGTTAAGTCTGGTCTTTCAGCATCGAGTGACCAATTTGCCCGATCGTTACCGGTAATTCCAACTCGAAAGTGTTCAAATTGTCCTTCCCTTCTTCATGCATATTTTATAATTTTCTATTTTTCTTCAACACAAAGTATTCATTTAACTTCAACTCAAACTATTTTTAATCAACAAAAAATATTCATTCAATTTTTGTATTTAAAGTTCCCGGACATTCCTAATGTCTATTCAACAAAAACTGCCCGTCCCCTCCCAAATTCGGTGAAAATGGTTTGAATATTAGAATGAATGTTTGTGTTGAAGAAAGATAGTTTGAGTTGAAGTTGAATGAATATTTGAGTTGAATGAAAGTATATGGCGTTGAAGTTGAATGAATATTTATTTGTTGAATATAAATATAAATCCTTGATTGAAAATATAAAGTGCTTGAATTTTGCTACAAGCGGCTAACCATATTAAACAGCCAAACATAAGCGCGCATATGCATTTCAAATTTTCAAATTAGCAGTTAGCAATGTTGCGCGATCATGTTGCGATGTGAACTTAACGGTAGCTCACATTCTTGACCCCAGTGCTTACTTTAAAGTGCTTACAGGTTTGGAAATGCGCACATGCGCAGAAGAGCTCTGGGTCGAGATTGGATAGCTCAGTGTGTACTGTGTAGGCTTTTGTACATTATGCTAGAATTTTTTCGGGCATTTTAGTGAGGCAATAGCATTGAGCATTATTCGAGCATTTTAGTGGCATTTTCCCTGGAAAATTAATTTTTTCCGAGAAAATAAAATAGAAATTAACTTTTTTCAGGAGCCCATGCCCCATGAGCTCCTGCTTTTTTAAAGAAAATGAAGACTAAAAATCAAATTTCACAAAAAACTTAATACAGCTGTTTCTTTTGGCTGTATTTATGAACTTGTACACGTTGTCGTTGTTACTTGCAACACTTGCACGTTTTTGTAAGTGTAAACTTTAAAATTAATTTTAAAAACCGTTTGTATAATGAGCATTATCCTAGCATTTCAGTGACTTTTTTGGGGAAACCGAGCATTTTAGTGGGAAAAATGGAGCATTAAGGTTGAGCATTTTAGTGGGGAAGAAAAAGCATAATGTACAAAAGCCTAGTATTGTGTGTGTATGGGGATTAACTGATGAGTGGACCAACTACCGTAAAATTCCGAAAATATGCCCCGGGGCTTATATTTTTCAAAGGCCCTTTTTAAGGGGCTTATATTTGGAGGGGCTTATACATGGAGGGGCTTATTTTCGGAATTTTACGGTATGTTAGTCTAAGAAACATATGTACTTATACTGAGTAGTCCATCTACTACTATATATGTACATATTTGTTTTTTATTATTTAAATATTTATTCGAAGTTTACTTTTAAAACTCGAGTATAGTTAATTAAAACTGTTTTAGGAGTATACTCATTAACGATTTAAGATTAAAGGTAGATCAGGAGGGAGTTACTCTGCACTGATCAGTGTTGGCTTTCAAGTATTGCACGTTCAGATTGGTACGATGTCCGCGTTTGGGACGCGGTCAGTTTGCAGTATCCTTGCGTGACAAAACATTTGTGTGATAACCATCCCATCGGTAGCCCGCAGGCGTTTTCTTTTAGCGCGCAATTTGCTCGCGAAAGCGCCATGTTGAAACTTCCCGAGGAGAGGAGGAGATGGGGCAAGTCAAAGGGAGCGGGGAGGGGGCGAGGAGAGAGAAGAGAAAGTATTTTTTTTTCTCCCCTTCCCCTCCCCCGTTTCCTTCTTTCGCCCTCGCACCTACCGTAACTAAGGGTTACTATTTCTACTCTCCCCAATCTTCCGCTGTCATAAAATCAAAGATGGCGGCTACAACAATATCACGAACACGAACAAGGTTTCGCCTACCCAAAATACGCCTGCACTGCAGGCTAGCCATCGGAGATTGCAGACTTGATAAAATTCGGTGCTTATCTTAAGCCTTTTTCCCAAATCAAAGTTAACGAAGCCGCTATTTTTCCCCTCTTTTTTTGAAACTGTTTTGCCCAAAATTGGAAAATTAGTGAAAGTTCGAAGTGATCGTTTCCCATGTGCCTCTTTGAGCTGACAAGGAGGTCACATGGCTCACTTCTTTGCTTACTCACGCTTTCAAAGGCGTTGAATGTACACTGTGAATTTTTAGCTCCAAATTCCAATACTCTCTGGTTCCTGGAGGAAAGCAAGATGCCAGGAGAAAAAGCCGTTTGCGTTCTGTTGCCCAATGGTAGCGATGTTAAAGGAACCATCCATTTTGAGGAGGTAAGAGAATTTCTAAATGTTGCTGAAAAGCTACACGTTTGGTAGCAAATAACCATATTGAATGTGTTGCGTTTCATAAAGTCATTATATCTCTACTTGACCCTCAAAGTGTTCTTGTAGATAGTGTCTCGCCAGTAAATTATGAGGTAATGAATTATGACTTTAATTTAGTTTCGTCCACTTTCTAATGTTGGCTTATGAACATTCACAGGGCATTTGGGTGCCTTGTCATTCTTGGGGTAGGGCATAGCAAAGTTTGTGCGACCCAGCGGTCACCTCAGGATAAAGCATAGAGCATGCATGCCAGTGGGACCTGACATGTCCCTGAGCAACAATCACACAACACTCATGGGAGTGATCAGATAGTTGTGAAAACAAACAAAAAAACAAACAAACCCAAAGTCTTTCTGTAATAAAAGGATCACACAGATCTACTGAGTTGTTGTGTTGATCGGTGTGGGTTGTTGTGGGTCTGTTTGGCTAGTTCCTTGTCTTAGTAACTACAGGAGAGGTTATTTGGCAGTTGGGATGTATTTTCCATGGAGAGGTTCTGGGCCGTTGTAAAGATGTTAAAACAAGAGTGAATGTTTAGGGAATCCCTTTCAGGACAAAGTACTGTAGCCGTTGTGGAGAGGTTAGAGGTTAGAGGTTCGACTGTATTAACCCTTTAAGCCCTAACATCAAAATTCAAATCCCCATTCGCTGTCCCTTTATGTTTCCTGTAAAAGAAGTGGCAAGAAGTTGTTGAAGTATCAACTCATTGTATTGTGTGATCATCTCCTTAATTCTCATCACCAATCTGTTTTATAAAGTATTGAAATCACAAGGAGAATTTTGATACTGATCACACTGAAAGGGTTAAGATACTTTTATGGGGACAGTGCTGAAAACATTGCTAAAAAAACATTTGCATTCTTCCAGTCTTATCATGATTATTCAACTCACCAACTTCATCAATTATAGGTGAACTCTGCTGGGGTTGAATTCCTAAGAACCATATGAAGGGAGAGAGAAAGAAAATTTTGTCATTTACATCCTCCATAAAACATGAAATTAGCCATTTTCATGATGAAGTCATGCAGAGACAGCACAGAAATGTACAAGAATAATGTGCTGCACGTGCAAGGTTTCTGAGTTTTCTTTTTGTTTTCCTGATGTTCTCATTGCTGTTGTCATAGTGATGTCCTGAACTGCCTATTTTTATTATTCCACTGCTTTTTCTAGTTAAACCTGAACAATGTTGTTGTGTCGATTTCTCCAGGTTGTTTAAACATGATTTCTACCTCTTGGTCTTTTAGAATGACCACATCTTTCACAAAGTGCAGATAAAATGCACCTTTAACTTTCCAGTAATGCAATATCTTTTTCACTGCAGAAAGAGGGCCAGTGTCGGATATATGGAGAAGTGACTGGCCTTACCCCTGGAAAACATGGCTTTCATGTTCATCAATTTGGTGATGGCACAAATGGTATGTATCTCAAGGAAATCGCCTCTTTTCAAAGAAAACAGAAAAGCAAAAAAGGAGGGATTTTAACTTTCATGGTGTGCTGAACCATTTAACTTCAACATTCAATTTATTGTTGGGACTTAAGGTAGTTCTTTCTCTTGATTTGGAGGAAATTCTATGGTCTCAGCTTTCAAATCAAACCTCTTCAGCTGTACTCTAACATGATACTATTTCTGTAGTGGATGATCTGTGGTTTGACCATTCAAATGAAACCTTCTCATAATTTCTTTCCCGTGGTAATATTAATTTTTTCTTTAAGTAAAGGTGCATTTTGAGCCATAAGACCAATGCAGGTAGAGCTTATAATGGTTTAGTAGCAAGATGCACCTAGGAGTATTGGTACTCTCCCTTCTCCAACCTTCCCGCTCCTCTTGAACCTAGACTAAAAGATCCGAAGCCAGATATTTCAGATGGTCAAGTTGTTCTTTCTTTGGAACATTAATAGAACTAATTATATCATGACAAAAAAATTAACTGTGTGGTATAAAAAATAATCATTCTCATTATAACTTTTTTGTTTTTCAGGCTGTACAAGTGCTGGCCCTCATTTTAATCCTGAGGGCAAATTGCATGGAGGTCCAGGAGATAAAGAACGGTAACATTCTGTTTGTTTTTGAGCAATAAAATTATTTTGCTTTTTGGCCATATTTAAAGTATCTCCAACACATAACCTTTTTCATTATGCTGTTACGAACTAAATTTTGTTGTTTGTAGGTAAAGTAGCAGGTCACATTAATGTCCTGAACTTTAGTAGTATGTGTATGGTATTAATTCTGGTTGACTCCCATCTTACTATTTTGGTTTGTGCAGTCATTATGGAGACCTTGGTAACATCACTGCAGATGAGAAAGGTGTTGCAAAAGTTGACATAACTGACAAACTTGTGTCTATTGTTGGAAAGGACTCAGTTGTTGGACGCACTATAGTGGTAAGCTAAACATCAAACTTTCACATAACAACTTATCCGCATTGTGGAAGCTAATTCTTTTCTAAACATTTACATACTTTAATTACTTGCTGGGCAAAATACAATCCCAGAAAGTTTTTAGTGGCTTTGCTAAATGCTGGTTTTCAATGGGTAATTTTTGAAGCAAATGATAATTTTATTACTGCTTTGGGGTTTTTACACCATTAGTCATCTAGAGAACACTGTATTTTTGTGCAAGTGAAAAATCTTGGCAGTGGGGTTATTCCTACAAGTATTTTCTTTAAGATAAACATTATCTGCATGCATGTTTATAGCACAAGCTTAAACAACGAAAAACTTGTGGTTTGAACAGTAATTGTTGACATTGACATTAATTCAACCAGTCAAATTTTTATTTTCCTCTGCCTATTAATTTGGTTTAAAAAAATGAATTGGAATATAAATGGAGGAATATATATAAGCATGGCCAAGTGGTTAGGGTGCTAGACTTACAATCCTGAGGCCCTGATTTCAAGTTCCCTGTGACTGCTTGTGGGATTTGTTTGATCTAGCCTTGTCTCTGGTTCAACTGCCATTAAGCCACATTTTCTAAATAGTCCACTAGCCTAGCTTTGTCCCGTACTTAAATTAGTACTTGCTAGCCTTTGTGCTGTGCTTACTACCAAGTACTGATCAGAAATCCTTATCACTATTAAGCTATTTTCTTCATTGGTAGCTTCTACTGCTATTTTCCTTTTATGTTGCTTGTGCCCATCATACCTAGGAAACTCCTTTGCTCATGCAGACTTTTAGTTCATTCGCACAAATTATAGAACTGCCAGTAAAAAACTCCACTTTAGTCAAGATATGCATGTTAATTTGTCCATTAATTTTAACCCTGTCATCAGGTTCATGCAAAGGAAGATGATTTGGGGAAAGGTGGTGATGTAGAAAGCACAAAGACAGGGAATGCAGGTGCACGATTTGCCTGTGGTGTGATTGGTATAACCAAGTAATTAGCGCTACTGACTGTGGACTGACTCAGGACCTTGTAGTTCATGTCGAGGGCTCAAAGCCTTCAGGCTCAAAGTCTGTAGTAAAAAAGCTAAGAAATACCAATAAAGTTGATTTTATCATTTCAGTTGTTTTGGTGCTGAGAAAATGGTTCAGTTTACTTTGCCCCTGAGTGTGAATTTGATTTTTAGATGGTATCTTTTATTTTTTTTATTTTTTTACAAATTTAAGTTATAAACACCATGGAACCCTATTGTGAACTGTCAGAGTGCCCTACATCTGGGAAATTCTTTTTGAAAATTGACATTTTTTGTCAAAGGCTTTTTCTTTACTACACCTTCACTTTGTTGGCCCTAGCAGAACTTTGTTGAAAAAGCCTGTTGCTGTATTGCCAAAGGGTTATGTGTTTCATCTACATATTGAGAGAAGTCCATTTAATGTGAAGGTTTGAGCCTAGGAGTCAATTTCATTCCCGGGTGAGCGTAGTCCTGAACAAGACTTTTTTTGACAGTGTCTGTTGGGTTATGTTAGTCACGTTTGATGTCCTGCAAAGCTACTTTCTCCTTTGCCATAGTAAGAGTTATATTACCAGGACCAGAAAAATAGGGGGGGGGGGGGGGGGATAAATTTTAGGGTTTTGCACCCCAACTCCCTGTTTTTGAAACAGGTAGTTTTGCTGAGATTCTTTGTTTGGTTATTAAGGGTCTAAAGCAAAATTTAATAAAAAATTGGAAAAAAGAAAAGAGCAGTTATTATTAAAGCGGGGTCTTCACTCGTATAGCAAAAAAGGTATAGCACAGGTGCCCGTAAATGAAGTAATAACCTTCAGCACCGAAAGCACCGGTATCGAGGCGACCAGTTTGTTTGCCGGAATATATTTCCTGAAAGGGCGAACAAAAACCTATTGTGCTTTATTTTCACCCCTTAGTTTATCATATGGCACGGGCAGTGTGTTTCTTAGCAGGATCTGTCCAAGGATCGTTAACGTTTTCACAAGAGGTATGGTAAGCTTCAAGTGTTCGTACGTCTTAATTGATACCATATTTATATTCATAAAATAATAAAGCGCCCAGAAGCCATTTAGCTTAAGCTCCTCCGAGCTTGTTAATGGCTTCCGCAGCTTTTTTGAAGTCGGTGTTAGCGGCCTTTCCTTGTGCGCTCAAAAGGCAATGAAAATAGTGTTTTGTGTAAATTTGGCGCCTTTGAAATTGAAGCGAAAATGGCGCGCGCGGACAATTCAGATAAAATTACATGCTAATAAGCTTATTCTCGTCCATTTCAGGTTTGTTTACGTTAATCGCCAGACAATTGTAATAAAAAACTAGAAATCAAGAAAAATAAGGGGCGTTTCGAGTTTGTCTGTATAATAGAAGGGGCGTAGTGTGAAGGGTTGAAGGTGTTCTTACGAAGAGAAAGGCTAGTCCTCCGAAGGTACCTTAAACTAGTGGGGTGTAGGGCATGCTCCCGTAGAAAAATTTTCAAATTTAAGGGCTCAGGAATGGCATTTGCTGCGTTTTCCGCCGGATATAATTTTTAGAAAATAAATAATGAAGAAAAAGGCAATATTTAGTTGTGTATTTTACATCTCTAGTTTTATCGGTAAGGTACTGTGTTTACGGGAAAAAAAGGGCAAAACAGCTAGTGATGCCCTCAAGAAGGTTACAAGCAAAGGGCGAGATGTCTGCCCTTCAGATGGGTAAATACACCAAAATAATGAGAGAGGTTTATCAATCATCTTGCTTTAATGATAAAAGTGCTCTCTTATTCTCACTTAATTTTACGAACAATCATGAGCCATATTTTGTGAGTATTTAATTTCGCGATTTTTAGGGATTATTTTAAGAGAATTTTGAGGGTTTTTTAGATTTCGCAAGTTTGAAATAAACAAGCCCTCCCCCCAGGGGGGAGGCTTAATCAGTAGAGGATTTACAGCAATTAGTAATTATTGTGATATTCTGTTTGATTCACACAAACTTGAATGAATTGGCTACCTCAAAATGTAGTCCTCAATGTTTGGTTGGAATTTCTTGGAAAAAAAATGACCCCATAATATAATCTTCACCACAAGATAATGTTTCAGGATTTTTGACTTCATGGTAGTCACCCATTGGTGTGGGTGGGGTAAGTTTTTATGGATTGTGAGCTAGTGCAAAACCTAAACAAAATCTGCAGGTTTTATAACTGCAGTCTGATGTTGACAATTTTTCTGAAGTACAGAGGGTGAAGCTGGAAATTTTTCAAAGGGTTTAATAGGTGGGAAATTAAAATCAGAGGGGATGCATGAAATGAACCGTTACCTTTTTCTGATATATTCATGACTTTCTTTCAGTACCCAGGTGGAGCTTGTGAAATCAAAGGAACATTACATGGACTGACAGAAGGAAAACATGGCATTCATATTCTTGAGTTTGGAGATATTTCACAAGGTTCAATAATACATGACCCTTCATCCTTAACAGTTAATTAGCTAGCAACCCCCTCTGTGAATTTAGGGATTAACAAAAGCTGGATTGGACCTGATCGAAATAACCCCTGTAACTCACTAAAATTAATGACAAAAGGTTGTAGAAAGGGTCTCGGCAGGGGTTGATTGGATCTGGTCCGATTCAGGCTTTGTCAACACAGCCATAAAATTGACACCCACTATGAGATTTTGTAAATTTGGTGACAATAAATTTATTAATTTTTTGAAAAAAAAAAAGTTCTGCATCATTCATCTAGGAGTTGGGTATACTCCCTTATATAAGTTTCCATTGACAGTTTGCAACCGCTTGACAAGGCAGCCAATTTTTTCTCAGAAATGATTTGCTTGAAAATCTTATTTTATGCCCAGTGGACTGAAATGCTTTTCTTCTTGTCAACTAACGGGACTGCTGTGAAGTCAATTGCAAATCTGCAAAATTATATAGGCTCATGTATGTGTGACCCCAAAAGGTATGGTTTTCCTCTTTTTGTTCTGAAATTGGGTGATACATTGTTTCAGCCATAAGCCTAAAATGGGTATGGTTGCATGCTTACTGGAACCACACAGCTGCAAACGTTTTAGCAATATCTGTCTAAAATTGGCTTATGTCTGACAAAATTTGCTAAACTGGCTAAATTTTTTAGATCATGTGTCTTAAAGGGGTTGTAGACTGACGTATTGGCCAATATCTTGGTCAACTGTCAGTCAGCATATTGGACGCTATATCGGTTGAGTGTCAGCCCTGGACTAGACCTGTAGTCAGTAGAGCCCTACAGTCTGTTGGTCAACAGTCAGTTGATAGTCAGTCAATACTTAACCAAGGATCACCGACATATCAGCACAACTAAGTCAACATAACAGCTGACACCTTATCCAACTGTTGTTGGACAAGTCAGCTGATATATCGATTGACTATTGACTGACTCTCAACCTAAGTGATTACAGGGGCCCAGTGCTATACTCCTAGGAAATCTGGATCATATGTCTTACAGGGGGTGTCAATTGATGTATCAGCTGATATCTTTTCAGTCAACATATCAGTTGCTATATTGGTCAAGTGTCAGTCGAGACTTGGCCGAGTAGTGTTTACTTTTGGTTGAGTATCAGTTGACAATAGGTTGACAGATCGACCGTCACATAGTTGTGATAGCATTGGTAGTGTGTTGGCAATGTATCAGTGAACTGTTGGTTGAGTATTGGTGAGGTATCGCTGGTCTATCAGTTGACAATCAGGATTGCCTGTACAACTTTTTTGCAGTTGCTGTCATAGTCATTGATTTTATTTACATCCCACACATTGTGAAAAGTTTTCATTGGCATTTTTTACTCCATAGGAGGTACTAGTGCTGGTGCGCACTTTAATCCACTGAGTAAAAGCCATGGAGCCCCTGAAGATGAAGACAGGTATGATCAAAGTCTCATGTAAAGGTCATTAATTTGCAATTTCCTTTTCTGATAGTCAATTGGTTTGTGACCATACAGTGTTCTAAGTGAAAAGACTACATCTCATTAGATTTTTGTATCTTTTAAATACATGTGTTATGATACCATAATTTATGTTATTTTTGGCTTGCATGTGACTTCATTTATTTTGGCTGGTGTATGACCTCTGGCTGCACAGCATCATCCTAACAGTCCCTTTGGCTGATCATCTTTTCTTTCAGAGTGTTGAATTGGCAAGAATGCAAGTTCTTTGGACATTATATTTTTCTTGTCGTTGTAGACATGCTGGTGACCTGGGCAACATCGAAGCAGATAGTGAAGGCCAGGCAGAAGTAACCATCACTGATTATGTGGTGTCATTAATGGGAGAATATTCAGTGATTGGGCGCACTTTGGAGGTTTGTAAACATCACTGATTCCTTGCAAAGTGAGAGCTCAAGGCCAAAACAAAAGTTAGGTTATTTTGGCAGAATTTGCTTGACATGTGGAATTGACATGGTTTGCTTAGCAAGCTAGAAACTTGAGTTAGCTATATGTGTACATATTCATACATGTTTATAAGATTGAGTGTAATAGCTAACTTGAGTTTCTAGCTTGCTATTCAGCAATCCATGTGCATTAATATTACACGTATTCCATGTATATCAGAGAAAAAATTACTAGTACATCAGATAGGCCTCCACAGTGAGTAACGAATCCATGAGTAAAAAAAAACTATAACAAACTTTGCCCAGTTTATTTTTTCAAATTATCTTTGCAGCATAATTATACATAAACCTTTTAAGTTTGTCATAGAGGAGCTCCTCAAAAGTACTTTGGTTTGCTATAAAACACATAACAAGCTAGCCCACAATTACAATTATTGTAAGCTTATCACCCACATTTTCAGTCATTATTGAAACACTTGCGTACTTCTTCTCCCCTTCTCCTTCAATGTTGATTTGGATTGCCCAAGCAAATTCACAAAACTTCCATTGGGGGGTAGAGAGGGAAGTAATTTTTGTATTCATAGAATGAATTAGTTTATAGGTTTATCTCACCCAAAAACTGAATCTTATTAATCCTGCATTTTCTACCCACTGAAGTCAGAGCTGACTTTCAAAACTATAACTTAAGTTTGAGTCCGAGGACACATTATTTTAGTATTGAAGAGTCAGCCTTTGGTTTTCCCTACAGGTTTGTGAAGGAGTAGATGATCTTGGAAGAGGAGGGCATGAGCTGAGTCTAACAACAGGAAATTCAGGGGCTTGTTTAGCATGTGGTGTCATTGGCATTGGCAAATGTGGAGGAAACATAAACTCCTTACAAAACAGTTCTACTGCAATTCATGATTCCTCTCAAAATAGTTTAAGTGATGCTTTTTGAGTCCTGTGATATAACATCACTAAAAACATGGAGTTTATGAGAACTAGGAAATCTCTCAGGGGGAATTCCATAAAAAGGGAACAGGGACGTTCATCATCCCGCTTAGGGGTGTAAATTGCAAATTTTGTCTGACTTAGGGTGTTCAAGACAAAAAGCCAATGTTTTTACCGATACCGGTACATGTATTGCCTGGTGTTTTGTGCAAAGCAATATCTGTATAAACAAATACTGTCATACTGTGTTGAAGACAACACTAACATGATGTCAACATCTTTAGTGTTGTTTAAACCACTATTTATTTGGTTGTCTGTTTAAGTATCGTCTCTTTTTAGGGACCAAATTAAGTTTGAGCTACACCCAAATTGGTCTCTTTTGGGGGGTTGATTTTAATTTTCGGCCAATCATCCCTGTCTCTTTCACATGGGAGTGCCAGGTACCTCCCTGGGAAAATCTTATCTTTACACAGCACCCAAAATTGAGCACCCTGAAAACAGGGCTTGGAACTTTTTCCCTTCCCCCTCCCTGAAAATTTTCTGACAGTGTAGCTTTTCTTACTAGCAAGGTTTTTTGCTGGTGTTAATGTTAATATCAATTGAATATTTATTTGACAGGATGCTGTAAGTGTCACTTGTCACAATTATTTTTAATGTGTATATACTAATATTCCTTGGTAACTTGTGGCAATTCATTGTAGATTTTTATATGGACTAAGAAAGACTTCTGCTTTCATATGATCAGTTAAGTAAGCAATGTATGCAGTAGCCATGTTTTTAACAGTTGTAGAAATAAGTTAAATCTTCATATTTATATGCATGCTTTACCGGTATTTATGTTGGAGTAGTTTTAACTTGGATCATGATTTGTATTAAAATATGATAGATTGTCATAGAAATGAAAAAATATAGAAATAAAACATCTGATTTTACTATGATTGTATCATTTGATGTGTATATGGTACAATAAAATTCATCTAATGTTGTAACCACCCATTTTATTTGTGGTTTCTTGGACACTGGAATAAGGCGGCTCTACTGTATGAGTCTAGCCACCTCTGTCTGCCTGGCCTCTGATGGCCATCTTTATAGGTGATTTAATTTCCGAGTTGCCCCAAACCTCCATTTTAAAGTGAGGCTAAGTGTGAAGCCGTTGATACAGTCAAACCTCTACTAACAGCCCTCTCTCCACAATGGCCACCACTACACATTGGCCACTTCTTTTGGTGGACAGTCTATACATTCACTCCTGTTTAAACATCTCTACAACAGCCGCTTTCTTCTGTCCCCAAAATAGCTGTTGTGGAGAGGTTCAACTGTATGAAAATGATTGTTTATTATTATGCAAATAAAACTCATTTTTGCATGAAAGGTTTTGCACTTAGCCTCGGTTTGACAGTGAGAGTTTAAGTAACTGGGAAATGGCCCATTGAAAAAGGGGCCTGTCCAGGCTTCTTTAGGATCCCCTATGTAATATCTACCTTGCTATGATTTTTTTTGTAACAATTGCCATTAATTTAATTCTTTAGGATTTAAATAGCAAATAAAATACTTCAAAATGTAAGGACCCACTTAAACTGAGATTATTTCCAAAATTTTGAATTTTGGAGAGGAAATGAGAATATACTAGAAAAAAGTCTTCACAGCAGGATGAAAACATTTCAGAAATACTTCAAGTTTTGCATGAATTTCTGAGTTTCACAGATAAGACCAGTAACAGGAAAGTTTTTTTCCCCTTTGTAATCACTATAACATCAAAGGTAGACACTTGTTAGAAAGCACAGGATTTGCGACACCCCTTCCCCCCTCCCCCAGAAATATTAATTTAGCAGTGGCTAACATTTCCGGGCACTAGTTCCAGTCAAAAATTAATAGAAGAATAGTTATGAAAGATGCACACTTAAATCTATATCAAATCTAGAAACTGATGGAAATCACCTGAGGCAGGAGCCGATTACTTAATTGGCTCCTGCCTGAGGTATGTGTATTTGGGGCCAGCTTGGCAGCTGTCAAGGAAAGTCAAAGAAAAAGGCTGGCAAAGACCAAGTTAAGCTCTACATTTAAGCAAGGTGTCTGTCTTATAGCGAAGACTATCAACTAAGAGTTCAACGTAGGTAATTTCATTATGTTAATTACTATTCACACTTCTGACCTTACTGTTTTTTAGTATTTCTCCTTAAATTCTGCAGTCCATTCCATTTCTTTTGTTCTACAGGTGCGAGGGGAGCCTGAGTACCAGTACCCACAAAGTACCCACAATCCATTTAAGCAGTCTGTGTATTTGATACGACTTGATGTGATTTTCGTTGCTACACAAAGTTCTTTACAATTTTTAAATCGTAAAGGAAACTATAAGCCGAGAGAAAATGACATCACAGTATAGGGTTTGTAATAATTGAACTACCGGTTGCATAAAAAAGTTAATAACGGGATCTTTCTGTCGCTAATTTTGACCTTCCTCTTTGAAGGTGGCTGATTCAAAACGTGAGGAGTTCAGAAAGTACTTGGAAAAGGCGGGAGTTATGGATGCCTTGACGAAAGGTAACTTGGTGTTATTAAGCACATAGACAAACTTGGATTTTACGGCGTTTTACTTAAGTGTTAATGTTTTGTGTCGACAGTTTTGGTCAATCTGTATGAGGAGCCTGAGAAACCAGCCAATGCATTGGAGTATCCTTTTGAGGTTGTAGTAATTTGAAGCCCGCTTGAATATTAAGCTTAAGCTTAACTAATCCATAAGGTTAAATTCTCGCAGATATAACAGCTGACAAACCAGAGACAAGTTGGAGGGTTTGCTACCATAACCTTTACTCTTAACCCTACTATGCATTCCGTCTAACTTGGCTATGAGTTGTATTAACTGCAGTCTCAATAGAAACTGTTGGGACACTTTGCTGTCTTCTGGCCATGTTGGTGTGCAAGATTTGGTGAGTTAACTGCGATAAACTGCATTGGGAGGACGAGGAGATGGGCCAGAGGCAAAAAAAATACAGGCATTGGGTGGAAGTGTCCCAACTATTTTTGTCTGAGACTGTAGCATACCTAGATATTTACACAAATTGAAGCTTTGTTTATGGTGGAAAGTGTGCTTGGCTTATCCAGCTAGTTTACAGGCACTCCACTCAAGTAATAAAAAACAATAATTCAGATAGTATATGACAGGATTAAAAAACTCAATTGACAGAAGGCAACCAGTTGGTTATTTATAAAAAGAGTGGCTGGGGGGTTGAACTTTGTGGTGAAATATTTGTTTATTATTCAAGTGTGAAATTTTATGGCTGGCTTAGATGCCATAGTTCATATGAGCCAAATCATTTGAATTTAGGCCTGCTGAATTGATTTAAAAACAATTATAGCATTTGGTTTGGCTCATATGAAGTTTGACGCCTGATTTAACCCCAGTCCACAGCCATCATTCTCCAGCTCATTGCCGAGCACAAAATATTTTTGGAGTTAGGTTAATATGTTATCAAAGCCGTCAGAAACAAAAACCTTTCGAAAGGAAGCTAGCTTCAAATTTTAAGAAAGTTCCATAGGAAATTTTGATTGCCTTCAGTAAGGCCCTTTTAGGGTCAAATTCTGACAAGCATCATGGCCTTGACTACTGGTAGATGGAATGGTGATATACAACATATAGGTTCAGGGTTCTCAATAGAATTAGGTGCAGTCGTTGCTGTGCTTAACTTACAGGTGTGACAAATGGCATGCCCCAAATACTGCCCCCAACCCCCTAGCCCATGGCTCAGTTGAGCAGATATCAAGCCCTGCACATTTGTATGTTTGGAGCCCGCAATCCTAATATCAAGGTTGTTATTATGCATGTGTTGCATGTATGTAGCCAGCATTCATTTGGACTTCCACTAAGAGTGAAAGTAATGCACAGAATGCAATTTGATCACACACGTTTGAACCTTCTTTCACTCGCAATCTAATCCCATGTGTTTGGACTATCTGTCACTTGAAACTTGCGCAAAGCACAATGAAGGAGAAAAAGCGTTTTGACCTTCTATCGTTGTCACCTGTACTCCGTAACCTTTGGTTATTACTTGTTCTTAATATTCTTGATGATCTATTGATTGTACTTAGTGTGGGTAGAATCCTAGTATATTGTTTTTGGAGTTGATAATTGATTGAATTGCCATCGCATTTTGACTTTTTAAAGTCTTTTCTTTACTGTAAGGTCATCTTTAGACTTTATAGTTTAAAGTAATGAGTCTTGTTTGAGATTGTCATGACTTAACAATGTGCTACAAGCTTTATGAAAGAACATCTTCATGGTGGTCCACCAGAGACAGCTGACATTGAAGCCTTAAAAAATGAAGTTTCTGATTTAAGGCAGAAGGTCGAGCAGCTGACAGCAGAAAATACAGAGCTAAAACAAAGGGTAAGTATGAAAATTTGTTAAAGTTTCTCTCAGGCCCTCTATACATGTTTGTCAGCAATTATGCAAGGCTAAATGATTGGCCCACATTCCTGCGGTAAACTTTACAATAAAATATTGTTCGTTGTTGTTTTGAAAACCTTGCATATAACAGTGTTGCAGTCTAATTGACTGAATGTCGGAGTTGACAGGGTTTGCTTTATCATCTAGGAACTGTTTCTTAGTACATAGTGCATTAAATGCCTTTAAGGAAGGCTGTTCAAAGATAAACTCTTTTAACAAACCATATGATACAGTGATGTAAAACTATCAAAATTCTGGATCATCAAGATAGAAATTAAACTTTCAAGGTATCCGAAACATTTTCAGAACTTAATATTGTTTTTTAAATAATTTTTGTACATTATGTGAACTTGCATACAACATAAATGACAGTCTCTATAATATCTGAATTTATTGTATACAACATCACAGGATCATGAGCAAATCAGAGGTGAACCATGACAGGCATTTAAATCAGGCTGCCACATAAATGGAATTTGTTTTCTTGCATGTCATTTCCCTTAGACTGAACATTACAGTAGGTTTTCTGCCCTTTCATACCCCCTCTAAAACTTGTCAGATGTCAAATCTCTTAGGGAGTCTCCCCCACACCCTCAGTGTGCTTTCCATTAAGATTCAAGCATATCTCTTTTTAAATCCATATTAAATTGGATTAAAGGGTTGTTTGAGGCAAGGTTCTGTCTCAGTATTTTGAAGCTTTTCACTGTTAATTTTACTCTTAGTATTATTTATTGTATGTTGCTTTGTACATAAACTGTATTAAAAGATTCCAGTTAAATAGATTTCTACCTCTCCATTAAAAATGGTTTTTAGCCTGCAAAAGTGACCTTTTCATGACAGTTGACAACTGAAAGTAATTTAACCATAACAGATCATATCACTATCCGATACAAAGAAAAACATTGATCCAAAGCAACTATCATGGGCACCAGCTACAACTCCTGTAAGTCTTATCCAAACTCACTCCGATATTTTTGCTATTTTCTTTGCTTCTGAAGCACAAATGTTTTCTCGGTTCTCTGATAAATCACTTTTTGACAATTTTGTATGAAAATATTTTTGTTTAAAAGTGAATGATTTTTTACTTACACATCTTTTGCACATTAATATAAAAACTTGTATTTTTTGTTATTTATTCAATTAAGACGCGGCAAGAAATTGCCTGTTATCACGACTGTGAATAAGTTTTTACAACATTTTATTCTTTCGGTTTTAATACTGCGCAATGTTTACTTCATCATGAATAAGTCAGATGTCAGTCATATATATTTATTATCAACTAAATAGAAATATAAACTCACTAGTTTCTCATTTTTAAAAAGTTCAAAAAGTCTGTGAGTCAGTGTAGTTGTCCCTAATCAAAAGTTAACCATGACTCACTGTGGGGTTAGACTAGAAGTTGCCCTGTGATTGTGATTTGTTAATGATAAAATTATTATTAATTTTTGTTTTTCCTTTGGTAAAAGGTTGCTGCAGTCAAAAAACATAAACTACTAGAAAAACCACAACAACAGTAAAAAATATTTCTATATATTCATGGGGGGCCAATGTGAAATTTATTACCTTTATTCAGCCTGATCTATGTTCATAATAAGGAGAAACTTGCTAAATAACTTTAAACTAGATTCCAAGCCGCTCCAATAGCCGTAGGTCTGCAAGGACCCCTGCTCCATCTATACCACAGCAGCAGGAGCAGCCAAAAGTTGAGTTTTTTGAGAAGCCATTAGTTGAGCTCTCTGAGTAAACTGTGAGTAAAGTTTTCCATGTTCACCTTGTTTATTTTTGCACTACTACAGAAATTTTTTTTGGTTCATGAAAAAGCAATTTAAGTATTGTAATTCTTCTGCAATCAAATTCTATAGCTCAGCTATTTTAGGCGTGAAAGAAGCAGTTGTCTTAGTTTACAGTCCTGCTTCACTTATTTGCACCTAACACTTTTTCAACATTAGCTCTATTAAGTTATTTTTTAAATTAATAGTTGCTTAGTTAAACTTTCAACAATAATTTTAACTTGACATAGACGTTACACACGTGGCATGTGCTGTGACTTGAACCCTATGTTTGTAACATTTTTTTTCAATATTTTAATATTGTTTAAAATGTATATAGGCTCCTGTAATAGGAAAGGTCTGCCAAGTTGGTACCACATGCTCAATGTTTTAAAACTTATAATGCAAACTGTGAGTTTACTGAAAAACTTCAAAAAATATGCAACATTAGTGTTCATTCATTATTATAATCCTTAAGTTTCAAATTGTACTGGCAAAAAAAATCAATAAAATTCAGTTGAATTTAAAAATGTTTAAGTGCCTAGGTCGATACTGCTTATAGTAATAATAATATCAATGTCCAAATAGGGATTTCTTGGGCTTTGAGGCCATTCTCTGCCCTGCTGAAATCTCAGATTTGTCCATGGTGCCCTAGCAAAATAATGAAAAATGAAAATCAGCCTTCTAAACTGCAAGATTGGTATTAGTCCAGCGGACTGAACTTTTACATCTGTACAAGTTTACTCTTAACAACTGAAAATTTAACAAAAGCTCACTGGCCCTGTGGGTTGTTGCACCAGTCTTAGGCAATTGAAAAGCCTCCTGTCTGACACCTGGGTAAGCTTATAGAATGTCATTTAGGGCCAAGTGGCAGGGGGGTGTTAGGGACTTCCCCCAGCCACTACAAAGCATAACCTCTGATATAATAGGGGACAAAAAAAATTAATGGAAAATAGAACCAGGAGAACCCCCAAACTGTTTAAACTGTACTAATTGCATGTACTCGGCAACATGAAATACTTAACAACTATTGGACGAGGTTGAGCAAAATATTGTGATTTGTCAGTGGGGAGCAGATCAATTATTTGCCAAAGCCTGAAGGCCGAGGCAAATAATATTGATCTGCCAGACAGATGTAGAAGTGATCTGCCATTTTCACACAAGAGCGATCACAAGAAGGAGAGAAGAGTGGTTTCTTTTATGCATGAGCAGAATATTATTTGCAACCAAACACAGTTGGATGACATTGCACATGAGCAGACCATTACTGTATTTGTAGGCAGTTATTTGCAGGTCATGTGGTGAGCTCTTGGCCAATGAAAAGAAAGAATAATATGCTTCGAATTATAATAATAATTATTGTTATTGCTCAAACTACACTGGAGAGTTTTTGAGAACTAGCAGAAAAATACAGGTGTTGAAATTAGTAAACCTAGAATACTTTAAAGCTGTTTGGTGAAGAGTTCTCAACTAACTTTTTCACATCTGTACCGAGCAGGGACATCAAAGCTGGGCTCTAACAGTGCCTGGTGGCGCCTGGCACCTTAGGCGACTAGAAAATCTTAGTTTTTTCATAGAAACTTTATGCTGGGCACCCTGGATGTCAGAGGTTGGGAGCACCAGGCTACCTTTAATTTTTCTTAGAGCAGTCTCATCGCCACTAGATGAGGTTGGGAACTGGTGCCTTAAAGGTTGGAGGGGAGCTTGAGCACCTCAGCCATAGCAAGGAGGTATCCATAGCAACCCTGTTAGCAGGATCTACCCTTCGCGCTGACACCAACTGGCACTGTCACACAGAAGGAATTCAGTGGAAACTACTCATCTGACCCCATACTTAACAATGCACAAACCCAAAAAAGAGGGGGAAGGGGTGGGAGCCAGAATCTGCAAAGATTCACTTTAACACCAGGGCCCAGTTGTTCGAAGGCCGATTAATGCTAACCCAGGGTTAAATTTTAACCCAGGTTTCTTTTCGTTTGTTCAAAAGCATTTTTCCTGGATAATTTTCACTCTTCTTTTTAGAGCATCCAATCATTAACTTTTCATTATTTTAATTATTCATTTTTCTTTCTTTCAGTTACAAGCCTATGAACCACAGGCTGAGGATAATAATATGGTGGGTTAAAAGTCTGAGAATATCTTGTATAAATTATTATGAATATTAATTTTTATATTATTTAGGATTATAGATTGTTTTCACTGTCACGCAACAAAAAATTAAATTGGAAACCGTCCAGTGGAAGAAGCCAAGAAAATGACATGTTGTAAAAGACTAATATACAAACAATTTGTCCAAGTCTCAGGTCTATGTGGCCCATAGTTTCTGAGTTATTTGCCGAAACGTTTCACGCGCCTTTGTAGAGCTTTGTATGGAGGCGCCATATTGGTGCACCGTTTTGGTACACCAATATGGCCGCCGGAAATCAACAAAAACATCTGGAGTTCACTTTTTCGATAAAAGCTCTTTCTTTTCACTCGAGCACTAGCATATACGTACACATAAACATATCTCCTAATACTTGCAATGGTTATACTGCTGAAAATCAAGAGGAGAGACTTTTTTTCAACCAGACAGCATTCCTATTCTGGTGTCACGCACTGTGAAAACTCGGAAGTTGAAATTGCTGTATTTGCGAAATGAAACATGCTACGGAAACGGAAACCTGTACAAAGATTTACTTTTTGTTTATCTTCAACTTAATGTAAATAAGAATTCGTAAAACCTCGCTATTTGGACTTTACAATTTGATGTCACAGTGAAAACCATCTATAGCTAATTTTAATTCAGTTAATATATAGATTTAGCCAGGGCTAAAAGCGAAGCTCCTATATATGAACTCAAATTTATGATTTAAATCAAACAATAAACTTGTTTTCCACAATTCAGTTAACTTTTGAACACATTCATGTGACTTTTGAGGGAAAGGTTAAGTGATTTTAGAGAGAAGTAATTTGCAAACAGTCCAAGCTAAGAGTGAACTTAATCTTACATCGAGTTGATAGCCTTATATGTACACCCAAAAAATAGGAATCATCTTCGATCACATTTAAGAGCGCGGGCTCTAGATTAGGCCTGAAAAACAAATTTTTGGAAAACAAATCAGGCCGAATTTTTTGCGTTTGACAAGTTTACTTTACAAAATCTTGCCAAAAAGTCTGGGGACGTGTAACCCAACCTTTTATACCTCTTATACATCACATCTGAGGTGAAACAGTACCATGAGGCAGATTGCAGTATTTCACAATTTTGCAATTCAAATTGCACTCACTCAATATTCAGGGCGATCGAAGCACGTGTGGGCTTTTAGCGAAACCGTTAGAAAAATTTCCAAATCACCTATACGGCTAGCCGGTTCTCACTTTTCACAAGCGCCAAAGTCGACTGTTTAAATTATGATTAATAGAGTTATACGCTTCAACATAATAAAGAATTTATTATGTTTATTTTTTATTTAGTGGTTTTATAACGATGTGTAATCGTCAAAAGCGTTTGATACGCGCGGTATTTTGACTACTCCTGCATACAAGCGATGTTCATGAGCGACTGAAAACAAACGGCACAGCGATAAAAATTGCAAAAGAGACTACTAACAATCAATAAAAGGAAAATAATTCGGTGAAACATATACAGAGACAACAATTTTCATTCACGAAGACAAGTATTAAAGTGTCTCTGAAATCCTTCTTTGTGTTTTTCATTTGGTAATTCGGCTTCCCGGTGTGTGCTTTTTCAAAGATGAACTCGAGGCAAGAAAATCGCTCAAAGCTTTCTTTTACAGCCAGAATTATAACTAAATATTCTTTGGAACGTTTTCTTTCTATTTGCGGTGAGAAAATGTCTAAAGGCTTTTTAAAGTTCTATAGGCTGATAGTCAAACCAGATACTCGGTCAGATCATTGTCTCAAATCTTACAATTAAAAACGTGCATAAACTAAATAGCCGCATAAACTACGCTCGACTTCATTAAATTAGATATAAAAAACAAACGTCAAATACAATAATTACTCAGGCTTACCATTCGAGATGCACTGAAAGGCCAGAATCGCTTCAGACTTTTCAACCCTCTTACGCACCAAGCAAGGTGAAAAACGAAAACGATGCCATCCGAAATCGGATTTCCGACTTTGACAAACGACGTATTTCTCAACCAAAAACCCAATAAACAAACTAGCTATGAATAACAGAAGACTCTTGATAGTAGCAGAATTTCATTTTGTACATTCAGCGGAGAAAGACAGTTAAAAACATCACAAGTTGACACAAAACTCTGTCAGCTTTAGCTGAACACACCTGTCAAATTTTGACCAATCAGAGCATAAAAATTGGACGTAGAGCGTGACCAACACGTGACCTTGGTGAGAAAAGTCAAAAGCAACTGGCATGTCTTCCCTGCCTGTAAAAACTTGCCGAATTTTAGCTTCCGAGGTCAGTTTGAAATCAAAATTTTAATTGTGCGACACAAATAAAATACAACATATTTCATATTGATTAAAAAAAATTAAACTTGAGCCCGCGATCATTTGAAAACTGGTAACTTGTCAGCGGATAACTTCAAAAAGATACTCGACCTTGATGGGTCGACACCTGAGCCCGCAATACAGTCAGGTGATACTGGTCAGCGGATACCCTGCTTTGACAGCTGTCAATTGATCACAACATTGATGTACAATATGTGTGCAATATCAGTCTTCCTGTGCTAATTGAACATTGGTTTTCCTGTGGTGCGGACGGACGGGCGGGCTGCGGGCGGTGTACGGTCACGTGATTACCAAATTTTCCCGGATGGGTAGATTTACTTACCCATGGTGCTCCGCAGGCGCGCTTCGCGCGCCAGAGCTCCGCTAATATGCATGTGTAATCAATGGTGATGAGAAAGCCTCAGGAAATTATTAGGATTTGGACAAAACACGCATGAAATTATTCCGTAATTTCACGAGTATACCATTACTTTAATTACCTGTTAATGTCATGGGTGACGAATTACATTGGCAATTGTGAATTTTTGACGTTATCCTGTATCGTATCGATCAAGAACTCCTCTCTCTCAAATGTTTACACCTTAAATTTGGCTTAAGTTCAAAATTTTCAAACTTTTTTGACAAAATACCTGTTAGAATCCTTCTTGATGTGATCTTTCATGTGTTCAGGTTCTCTAAAGTGTCTTTTTGTGCCCTGACATCTTCATTCATGGCATTTTAAAACTTTGTCGCCATCTTGACACTGAGACGTACGGTAGGTTGCCATGGCAATTTTGTAATTTCACACGAGAAATTACAAATTAACGCTGAAATTTGGCGCCAAAATTAAGGAGTGATTCGTCACCTACGATTTTAATACATGTAAGGCCATCTTTTCTGAAACATATCAAGTTCAAACAGTTTGTTTGTTCTGTCCCTTGTGGGTGCACTTCAAATGATGTTGATAAGAAACACAAAGCATTTATTCAAAGAATAAGTTGTATAAGTTAGAAATATTAAGGTTCAGATGGCTTACTCTTATAGACATACAGTCACACCTCCCATAAACCAATATTTTGTGGGTGCTTTATTCTGTTGTATGAGAGGTTCCAATTTAGAAGGCTTTGACTGAAAAACAAAAAAGTGAAATGTTATTATTCTTCATTTGTATCTTTCACAGGGAGAGTAGCAAGGAACAGTACAGTTCATGCAGTGTATTTGTCTTTTTATTTGTAACAAAATCAGTTTTGTAAAATATGGAGATTAAAATGGCTCGTTAAATGTGATGGGAAACTTGCTATTAGTGTTTAAGGTCCCCCCTTTCTCCAAACTCTTGACTAGCTAATCACAATAAAAGTACCCAGATTACGTATTGCTTGGTGCATCGACCATTGCAACTGAGTTTAGATACTCTCTGTCGATATCATCTAATATAACCAAAGTGAGAGGCATGACAACTGATTATTAGTAATAGCCCATCCAATTGTCCTTGTATTGGTCAGCATTGACTGTGATGTTGTTGATGGCCTGTTGGT
The DNA here is from genome assembly GCA_964035705.1 of Porites rus. Taxonomy (NCBI): domain Eukaryota; kingdom Metazoa; phylum Cnidaria; class Anthozoa; order Scleractinia; family Poritidae; genus Porites; species Porites rus. The sequence continues at coordinate 53,455,288 of OZ037992.1, forward strand.
CAACTACTGGTTGAAGATCAGTTGACTGTTTGTTAAGCCTTGATCAGTACCCAACCGAGTTGCTTGACATCTCTATTAAGGACCAAGATCTAAAGCATATAAGTAAAAGCAGTTACTGAGCTTTTGTGTTCACTTAAAATACACTTGAAAATTGTAGCAGGGGTTGATGACTACATAGCTGTACAGTTTACTCACACCAGAAATGCACAGAATTGCTTACATTTTAGATTTTGTTGTGTGCTTTGGGATCCCCTTTCTCGATTAGATTTTTCTATTTGCAGGGGAACATTAAACTCTATTGTATTGTTGATGTGTTCCTAATAAAGTTTTTTAATTGTAACAGTTGTTGTTGTTAAAATTTTTAACAGTGTCTGAAAAAGTTATCTTCCAGGCCTCAGTTGTTCAAATGTTGGATAGCACTATGCGCTGGATAAATCACTATTCAGCAGATAAGTATGAGGGAAACCAATTGCATTCGATTTATCCGATGGATAGCGTTATCCACCTTTTGAACAACTGGGGCTGGAGCACAATGAGAGAAAAATTACAAGGATTATGTTTATTAGGTTCACTCATAGGTACTAGGGTGTACTTAAAAGTGTTGATGAGTTCATAAAAGACCGGCCTGTTTAGCAAGTGTTTTGGCTTGAATTCATCGATAAAATTTTAACAGGAGAGAACTGGCAAAGAAACACTTGCTGCACAGGCTAATTAAGGGCCACCTAATTTTGCCATTGTGCATACTCCCTACATATCACAGGGGAAATAATTGGACAAATTTGACCCTACCGTTTCAGAATAGTACCTCTTTTTTTTCAGTCCTGCTAAACTTATTTTGCACTTAAAGCTGTTTCACCTTTAACTCTATTTTACTTATTATTAATTTTTTTAAGTGACAAGATTTATTGCTGAGCTATGGCCTATGACTTTGCGGGATAATAGGATATAATAGAGCTTTACGGTCAAACTGAAGCTTGTTCCCGAGGTCTCTTTTCTTCCTGTCAATTGGAGTGACAGAGCGATGGGACCAGATAGGAGGAAGAGACATCCTGGGAATGAGCTAAGTGTTGAAATAAGATCATCATAAACACCCGAAATATTTCACTTTTTAAACAATGCTCGGGTCAAGGCTGACAACAAGAGCAGATCTTAAAATAACAACTGTTTGGATTTTTAAAAAATTATTTCTAAAATGCTGCCTGAATTACACAGGCCCGGGTTGTTCAAAAGATGGACAGTGCTATCCATCGGATAAATCACTATCCATTGGATAGAGATTAATCCAATGGATAGCATTATCCACCTTTTGAACAAAGGGGGCCAGATGGTTAACATGAATTTGTTTAGAACCCTTCAGGACATTACTATATTCAGAACCTTTTCTGGACATGGATGTCTTTACAAATAATTTATTATGAAAGAGAGCTTTTAAGAATTTGTTTCTATGACTTCATAGGGGTCTCAATTTTTGGCCAAAGGGACACAATCTTGGATATTTGCATTTTTGTTCGTAAATAAAAAAATTATTGAAAATTGCAAGTGATAGCGCTTAATCCTTCCCTCAACAGGGCTTCTATAACTTCTGAAAATTGAAATATAATCTCTAGCACTCTTAATTTCCAATTTTATCCACATTAAAAATTCTCCAGACTGATCTCCATACATTTCCTTCAAAAATGAGAGAATTAATTTGATGAAAGACCAATTAACCTAGTTTTCTTGGCTGATATGTCTTGTCATCTCAATTCAGTGATCCACTACACAATATCACAGTTTTCATTGTTAATACTGTCAAACTCTCGCTTTCATACCTGATTTCTATCCCCTTTGATAATTTATTTGACAATGTATTCAGTCACTTTTTAGTTACATAACATTGCTTAAGTACGCTGCGGATACAGTTACCCAGTTAAACCAACACAGGCATTAGTTCACCAGGAACTGTGATAGTACAGCAAGCAAATCCTTCAATTCCAACACGCAAACTTGCTACTTCTACCCACTCAGATTGATTTGTGTCATAGCAGTCAACACTTCTCAGCTCTCTGTTATTTTTATTGACACCACCAAGGAGGAAAATCTTATCGCGAATGACTGTTGCACCAGCATGAGATCGAGGCTGTAGGCAAGGAGCAATAGCTGTCCAGGTGTCATTTTCAGGGTCATATACTTCACACGATGCCAGTTTAATGGGAGACTCTGAAATGTCCTCTCCTCCCATTACAAATATTTTATCATTCACACAAACAGCAGAGGCATCAGAACGTCGCTGTTTCATAGGGGCAGTCTCAACCCATACATTTCTGTCTTGATCATACATTTCTGCTGACATCAGAGGAATATCATCATTACTAGAATATCCGCCAATTGCATACAGATGGGAGGTCCCTGCAACTACACAATGTCTTGTGCGAGAAACACTCATGGACACAACACACTCCCACTGGTTTAATTTTGGCTTGAAACGCTGGACGACGCTTTGTGGCCAACCATCTGCATCACGTCCCCCTACAGCATAGACGAATCCTCCAAGCACAACCACGCCCACACCAGCTACTTCCTTTCGCATTGACATTACACTTGACCATGTGTTACATCTTGGGTCAAAGAGCTCCACACTTCTTGTTAAACTACTGGTTTTTGTAGTCCCTCCCATTACATACACTAAACCTTCATGTACTGCAATGCCATGATTATTTCTAGGGGCCATCATTGGTGTCAACTCAAACACTTGCTGAATGCTTGGCATAAACACCTTTGTAGAAGAAGTGACATCACAATTTTCCTGCCAACCTCCCACGATGAGAATGGCCGCTTGACACGCGCGAGGCTGGAGACATAGTTGACCTGTGCTTTGACCTGTTCCCCTTGGGCAAGAGAAATATTCTTTAGCCGCGTTGACAAGGCGAAGACAAGATTCATCTTTCTTCACGAGATCCTCTTCTTGCACTTGTGTAATCAAATAACACCTCGCTAGATAAATCAGTCGAACGTATGTAAACAAAGTAGAGAAATGCTTCTTACGTGTTGTCAAATCATGCTTCGTCCATTTCAGCACAGATTCGAAGACCTTTTCCTCTCGGGCGACAAGGTTGTCACTTGCTATTATTGCAACTAACTGTTCTATTCCGAGCGTTACAAAAGCACTATTGGCTGATACTGCCACAAAGTTCTCGAGGATGTGTTTTTGTGCACTGTCGCGTAATTCTCGAACATTATACTTTTCTGCCATGTACAACAGAAATAGACAATTTTCCGAGTTGAGATCGCTAATCAGAAATTCACAAGCCTTCTGTTTTAAGTCGGTCAAAATTAAAAAGTCTGCACCAATAGCAACGTCAAGAGCATTCTCTCTTTCGATTTCTATTCCGCCACCATACATGTAATTGAGTAATTGTTCCAAGATTTTGGGTTCGAATTCCTCCATGTGTACGGTATTTTCAGTCTTTTCTTTCATTTCATTGGCGAACAATGCCCTGAAGAACTCGCTGTTTGCCGAAAGGACGTTTCGATGAGCTGGGAAACAATTCCCCTGTACAATCAATTTCACATCGCAAAGCGTTTGTCCCTTCCGAAACTCATTTAATGTGTTCATTATTTTGCTGCAGAAAATCGCCTCCTGTGAGGACATGTTGCTGGAAGAACTTTGGTTGAAATGAGTCACTGCACCTGTTCGGATTTTATCATCATCCGGAAAGCAATGTTAAAATTCAGCGGTGGCGGGAATCAGCATAAATAGCGGGAATTTTACCCAAGCCCGTCGTTCGAAAAGCATCACATGGCCGTGTATTCGCTTTCCCGCGAAACGGATTCATCAAAACAACTTTAATTTTTGATTGTAGTATCAATACTTCTCTTTCATGACATGGCAACGTTTCATCCCAAGTATTCTCCTTTTTATTTGCTTTCTCCGTCAGTTAAGGCGGCTGTTGGGCGCGTCTAAACCGCGTACCCATCACGCGAGGTTTCGTTTTGTGGCGCTGGCGTGCGAAAAAAACTGTGTGGAAATGCTCTCTAGGTGTCTACACTTTCCTGTTCATACAACTTTTCTTTTCTTGTATTTGTTACTGTAGTCAATTTTGCTTTGTCTGTCGCTCCACCAGGCAATACAGTTCCTAATTCAAGAGGGCGCAGGGCTCGTGCTTGCCACTGTCACAGAGTCCAACACTATCGCAACGTACGATGGGATAGCCACACGCCAAGCTTGGCGGCCATCTTGCTTTCTCTTCGCACTGACAATGGCGTAAAATTATTGTGCAATTTCGGATTAGTTTCAAACTTTAGAAGCCTTGCAAAATGGGGGACATGGAAATTGTTAGACAGTTCAATAGCGAAGTATGTATATCATCATTTAAGCTTGCCCTTGCTTGACTAATGTTGTTTAACACGTTGTTAGGAGGACGTGTTTGTGTTAATGCTTCGTCGAAAGTATATGCTTCGATCTTTTTTCAGCTGTCAACAATCTACGAAACCAAGCCACCTATCTCGAAAGCGAAGGTAGCTTCAGTTACCAGGCTTGCTGTTAAAGCCATCAAGGTAGATTTTGTCCTTCGATAAACTTGTTTTTGCGGAAAAAAGTGGATTTTCGCGAGGGTCCAAGTTCTAATCATTGTGGTCTCATTGCAGTATTACAAGCACGTGGTGCAAAGCATCGAGAAATTTGCACAGAAGGTCAGTTGAAAATATTATTTGACTGAAGCGATGTTGTACATTTTGATTAGTAAAAGGGATTGTGTTTAACTTGAAAAGAAACTCGTTGAGTAACTTTCGTCATGTCCTGTTTTCAGTGCCGACAAGAGTACAAGATTCCGGCTCTTTACGTAATTGATTCGGTGATAAGGCAATCCAGGCATCAGGTAATGGTTGGTCTTAATATACTGATTAAGGAGATCTTCGTTATAAAATCAAGCAACGTTTGTGTATGTGTATATTGTGATAGATATTTACAGAAGGCTTGTGTTGTAGGTTTTATATTATGCAAATTATTGTGCGAATTTTATAAAAGTTAGATTTCATTATTTTGTTCAAGAGCATAATATACTGCTTCCCTCCTCTTCCTACCTATCTTTGTCTTACTTCCTGCACTAGTAATAACATCAGTGAGTTAAAATTCTGCTCTGGCCATGTGGTGATTTTCTTTCTTCACCATTGGTTAATATTCGGAAGTGACCTTTCTGGATACCGCTTATAAAAATAGACCCTCCCACTTGTTAGAGCATGGCCGCTTTTCCAAATGCTAGAAGGCTTCAGGGGGCAGAGGGGTGATGACAATAACACTGTGTTACCCCTGGTAGGGTAGATGTATTTTTTAGAATTACAGTAGCATCCCGATTTCTTGAATCCTCGGTTTTTTAAAGCAAATTGTGTTAAGGTTGGAAGGGGTTCATATCCAGTAAAAACTCTGTTAAGGTACGTGGACATGAAACTCACCCCTTGTCTGTTGATTTGTGTGACATTAGCTTAAGCTTCCCTATGAACTTCAAAATGCATTTTAGTTATTTTGGTTAATTTTGTTTCAGTTTGGCTCGGAGAAAGATGTTTATGGACCAAGATTTGCAAAGAACCTCACTCTGACATTTCAGCATATCTTTAAATGTACTCCAGAGGAACAGGTATTTTTAAAGATTTTTATGACTCTACAGTCTGTCTCCCTTGTAAAAATGCTAAGTTATTTTAGCTTGGTTCTAATGAACCTTTCCCACATTCTGTAGCTCCAGGAGATTATAATCTATACATCACCCTCAGAAGATACTTTTCTTAGACTCCCCACCCTTCTAGAAATTCCAGTTAAGCTTTACACATTTCTTTTAACTTTTTGGGCTTTGAGATCCCCTCCTCACCCAGGAATTTCCAATCCCTTCTGTGGGGTTGTATGGAGATTTTCTGAAACTACATATTCCACACCAGTGAGCAGGGGCATAGCAAGAAAATTTTTACCAATGAGTGCAAAAATGTCATGGCTTTTGTGTGTGTCAAAATTGGAAAAACTAGCCTGTACATTTTGTTTTAAAGGAATGATTTCATTGTGGATCAAAAATCCACGTTTTGGCAAAACCATTTGTGAGATCCTGTGTACATGTCAAAATACAATATGATCTCGGAATCGATCATTTTTAAAAACCTCAGCTGGTGTGAGGTTGACTGGTTGGCTGTAAAACTGTTAATTGCACATACAACTGGATGTCATGACATTAAATCTGAACTTAAAGCTGCCCTTAAACCAGTCTTAAAAGCAGTGGTCTTGAATTCTTAAGCCTTTGGTAAGGAGACAGTAGTAACTGTGTTTTATTATTATTATTATTACAGGGAAAGGTGATCAAGGTACTGAACTTATGGCAGAAGAGTGGCATTTATTCTCCTGAAGTCATTCAGCCTCTCCTGAATTTGCCATCGTCTTTGTCAGAAGGTAAGAATGATTTGAAAAAATGTCTTTAAAAATGTGACTCTCCACTGATAAAACTAATCTTATGAAGTTTTTCCATAAGCATTAAAAAAACAAAAATCAATTACCAGCACACTGCTTGAAATCAATTTTTTTTGCTGTGAATTAAGTATTTTTACACCGTTTTAAGGTGGCTGAACACAGTTTTGGCAGTTTGTGAGCGTATGTCATTTGCCAAATCATGGCAAGAGAAAGGTTGCAGCTCACAAGCTGAAACTTGGCAGGTGAAAAATATACTGATGAAAGATTCTGATTGACAAGTAAAATTTAGTTTCCATGGCGACATGAACGATTGAATACAACCTTAAAATTTCACTTTTGTTCAGTTTACATAAAATTCGCTCATTAGATTTTCCTATAAACTTGCACACAGCTTACTGTAACTAATCATTACCATTTGAAACTTATTTGATCAAATTTTAACAGACGGACTTTTAGATAATCAATAATATAATTGTATTGTAATTACTAAATGTGTTACGAAATTCGTCTGTTCAACTTCCATTTTTAAGTTTTCATTATCTAAAATACGATAAAAGTAAAAATTCTGCCAAATATCACAAAATTTTAATGAGTAGATTTTGAGAAATCGTCTTCTGTGTACCATTGCTTTTTCGCCGCCATGTTTGTTTGTCTAATTAAAAACACGTGTGGTCACACGAGTTACCGCTGACCACCCGCAAAACTGTGTTCAGCCACCTTAACTCTACCACTCTACCTGTCAAAAATCATTTCACTCTTTTTATGAATTTGATCAATTTGAAAAACAAAATTACTGTAATAAGAGTGAATACATGTATTTTCATGTCATGACATTTATGATAAGGAGCTGTACTTTACAGTGGTGAAATTTATCAGATGATTCCACTGGAGTTCCCCCTGCTGTTATGGTTGTAGTGTTTTTTTTGCCTGATGTTTGAAGGTTGTATTTTGCACGGTTATTTTCTCAATTACAATGTTTGTTTGTTTAGGCTGGGGAATGTTTCCACATGTCAGAGCTTCTGATATTTCGCGGAAAAAAGCAAAATTTTGCAGAATTTTCAGGGGCAAATTCGTGGAAAAATCGGCCGATTTTGTGGGATTTTCGCGGGAGAAAAGTCAAAATTCACAGAAAAATCGGCCGATTTTGTGGGATTTTCACGGAAAAAAGTCCAATTTCCAAGGATTTTCAGGGGAAAATTCTTAGAAAAATTGGCCGATTTCACAAGAAAAAACAGCCGATTTTGCTGGATTTTTTGGGGGAAATTTCGCTAAAATCGATCAATTTTGCGTCGATATGACCAGCGTTGTTTAACGTTTTTTTAACGGGGATAATCATTTGCTCTTTCAACAACAGTTCACTCAAAAAATGAGCAAATGCTAAAGCTATTAACATTATGGTTAGTGCCCAGTTTTTCGCAACGTTCATCTAAAACCGCCTGGTAGTTTTGGGACGTTGTTTACTCGTTGCAGTGACGAAGTTTCAAGATAAATTTGAACGTTTGGGGCGAATAAAACAGGTCTAATAGCCAAGATAAGTATTAAATATGTTTTTGCCAACATGTATTTGGAAATATTTCTGGCGGATTTCACGGTATTTCGCATTTTTTTTGGTAATTTCGCGGGATTTCGCGGAAATACCTGAATTTCGCGGGTCCGCGACCACGCAAAATATCAGAAGCCCTGATATGTACAAGTGCTTGCTTAGGCTCTAGAACCTCACTATCTTTGTTGGTTTTCTTGTAGTACTACAACAAAAAAATTTCATCCTGCTTATCAGTTTAAATATGTGTAATATCATGACAAACTACCAGTGTTAAGTTTGCAAAAGTTTTGGGTTTGCTGTCATCTAGCAGAGTCCCTTTAAATCAAAAAAAGCTCCCTAAGATCAAAGAGCCATTGCTTGCAGGTTATATTTAGTTTCATTACAAATAACTTTTTGTTTTGTTCAGGAATGGAGGAATTTTAAAGCTCTTTAGGTGTAAATGCCAAGTTTTTTCTAGACGTGCGGTGTTCAGAAGAATAAACTTCTGTATTTTCAAGAACTATTTAAAGAAAATACACTACCTCTATAAGTTTTTAATACATTTTGAGTAACTCTGGCTGCACTCTTCTGTAATTTTTGGAGCTTATCACTCAAGTAACCACTCAAATAGTCCCAGACGGGGCTGCAGTAATCAAAATGAGGCATAATTAAAGCGTCATAAATTTGTATTGCAGTTTCTTCAGATATAATGTCCGCACACGTTTTAGGGCACCTATAGCTCAAGAGACTTTCTTGCAAATCTCTTCAACGTGTTCACCTCAAGAGAGTTGAGCATCTATGGTAAGACCCAAGGATTTGGTATGATCGACTCTCTTGATAATTTGGTCATCAATTCTGATTTCTACATCGTCACATTGGGCAGATAGTCTTTGTCTTGATCCAATAATCATTAGCTCTGTTTTAATGTGGCTAAATATCATTTAGGCAAAGTTAAACTCGAGCGAGTTGGTCAGCGGTCTTCTCCCACTTCAGTATGTGACCTACTGGGCGGCCCGCGGGGAAATTGCAGGGTTCCTTGTGTGCCCTTTTGCTAGTGTTGCTTTGCATTGTAGCTTTGCTTGCTGATCGTAGCGGATCATTTTTAGCCTTCTTGCGAATCATTGCAGATTCTTGCTGATCGTAGCGGATCAATGTTTGCCTTCTTGCGAATCATTGCGGGTGAGCTTGTTAGCTTTCAGCCAACAGCTAAGGTTATTTAATTCAGGTGTTAGAGGTAGCTTAAGCTCTGTTAACGTCTTAACAGATAACGTAAGATTGGTGTCATCGGCAAACATTCTTGGTATGGTGCCCCGCAGGGAGTTGGGAAGATCATTAATGTAAATTAAAAATAGCAAAGGACCCAATATGTGGTAAATGTAAGTTTGTCTATGCACGATAAGAATTTATCTTGAAGCGTAATGGTGTGATTTATGAAGGCTGCTTTTTGGGTGTAATGTCACAAATATTTATGTTTTTATAGACTATTTTGAACATTCCCTTGCAAGCTACAAGGGGTTTTTCTCACAGGGAGTTAATTGTGTTTTTGTACATGCTCATTTTTAACAGCTCAATTTGTGATTGTCTATCCAGGTGAAATGCCATCCACTATGGATGCTGTTGAGGAACCTACTGAAGTATTGCCTCAGAGTGTAGATACATCAAATGTTAATAATCCCCTTACCTCAGCTCTTGAAGCACAGCGACAGGAACACTTACAACAGATCCAGCTTCTTGAGCAAAAGTTACAAGAGCAACAACGAATAAATGAACAGCAGCAGCAGCAGTTACTACAGCAACAGCAATTTCCAACAATCCCAGGTATGCCTGTGGTGTCTGGTATGCAATTAGCACCACAGGCCAACCAGCCTGGTTATGAAGCCCCACAACAGTCTCAGGCCAATACTGAAAGTGCTGTTATGGATGCTACAGAAACTCAAGGAAGCAGGGTTCTTCCATCAGCAGTAGGGCTACAGCAACAGCAACCCAAGTTTCAACTGCAGCCTGAGGTGTTTGCCCAGATTCAAGCTCTAACAGGTTAGAATTTTGGCAGCTATTTCTCATGTTTTTGAATTGTTACTGAATGTTGCATCAAGGCTGTGGTCTAATAAGCCCTCATAAGGAATAATAAGCTTTCCTAGTCACTCAAAAGCAAAAGTAAGGCTCTGCATCCTAAAAGATTAAGATTGAGGTCATGTTCTTAAAAATCTTTTTCTTTTAATTTAATTTTTTGGTTGACCTTAATTGATGATGATCTTTATTTACAGTCAAGCCAGGTGTGATTATTGTTGGCATGAACTTCTATGCCAACTATGTATTTTTTTTGGGGGGGGGGGAGGGGGGACGGGGGCATTACTGGTATGTCTGTATGGGAAGAATATTTTGTTGAAGGGTGGCTCATATTTCTAGTTCTTATACCTCTTTACGACCCTAGAGATCTCTGCTTAAATTAAAGAGGCTTTTCAGGAACATTTTAGTGCTACTTGGAAACCCAACATAGGTGTTTGTATCTGTAACAGGAAATCTAAACTTGTCGCCTAGAACAGGGCTGACATCTGTTACGTTAAACATGAAGGAATTGTGTTTATTTGTTTTGAAGTGTAGTCTCCTGTTTGTGAAATGTTCCAGGAATGAATATACGCATGCCTAATCAGGCTGGTGCACCAGACTCTGTGCCAGGACCTCAACAGTCAAATAGTGTCCAAGGCACTAATGTTGAAGCAGGTCCACCCTCTGCCAACCAAGGCACAGCATTTCATGATAGTACAAACTATGGGGCTCCACCTGGTATGCCTGTGTGGGCTCCTCATAGGATAGGACCTACTGGCATTGCTCCGACACAGCAAGGTTTCCCACAAGAGGAGGAAAGAAGAGCAGTAAGTAGTTGGGAAACTGCCCACATACCCCCCTTCCCCCCCTAACTCTACATTAACACTTACTTCTCACTTAGGGCAAAATGTTGGCTTAGGGGAGGGGTAGGTGGGTAGTTCCCAGAAACCTAAATTGATCTAGACCATCTCAGTTATTCTGTGCGTGAAATGTCTCAAGTAACTTGAGCAGGATGCACAGGAGCCGCTTGTCTCATCGTAATAATAATTATTATTTCTCCATTTCTGATTGGTTTGAATTCCCTGGCTAGATTTTGATAACCAACTACACTGACTAAATTTAGAAGGCTTTTTCTTTGTTGTGGTGATGGACATCAGTTGTCAAATAATAGCCATATATTTCATGCCCAGTGAGCAGCAATGCAGTCCAGCTGTTTTGACGGTGCAGGACTGAGGAAATTGGCAGAAGGTTTCACAGCATGCAAGTACAAAATAGCTGATCTACTGACTTAGGGTAATCAGTATAACAACCTTTTTCACTGTTCAGTAAAATATCAAACACAAAATGTAGAGTCTAGGCACTAACATCAGGAATGAAAATGTAGGGCAAGGCATGTGCAGGAAAATTCCTAGGAGCTGCTAGTAACCCTAACATGTGATTGTTTTTGTTTAGTCTGTCATAGATGATTTTGATTATGGAGATGATGACGATGATGCATCAAGAATAGCAGAGCAAAGGCGGCATTTGATGGAAGAGGAAAGAAGACTAAGTCAAGAGTCAGTAAATTAAATTGAGATTTAATAGACTTCGAAGGAACTTATGTATACTTTCTTACTTCTGAAACAAGTACACCACCAGCCCTCTCATTGGCAAACTCTGGGCTGTGATGTCAAGCAAAAAAAAGCTGATAGAGGGCTGATTTGGAGTTTAATCCATTTAGATGTTTAAGGGAGTGTGATCTTGTTCATCAATAACTAGGTAGGGAGTGATATCATCTAGAGCTTGTCACTGCGCATGTAGGGAAACGGGGGTGGCACAGTCCAACCATTGTGAACTAGGTTCAAATCCTGACGTTGACTTCGTATGTGGGTTGAATTAATTTTGTTGTTGGTTCTCTCCCTCGCGTAGACTTGCTACAAGTTGACCTCTTGGCGAGCGGAGCAAGCCTTTTTTGGCTGCGAAGCGGCCTACTGCGAGTGATGAAGTCGTGAGAGGTCGACTTGTCTCGCTTGAAGGGTTTTCATTTGCATTTCGTGCCAAGAATAGGGAGTGGCGTGACTCACATTCGGGGTTTCAGGTTTCATTTGCAAGTCCTTGACTTCAGTGGCGGAATGTACTGATTCCATTCCGAGTAGATCTATTGAACTTGTGTGTGTATCTCCATCATCGAAGGAGCAAATTTGTTTTCTTTGTGTGAAAGTTGACGACCTCAGGCGGTTGGGAAAAAACAAAAACTTGTTTCAATCTCGAGTGAATACTGGGAAAGGAGATTTTACAACCAAGGAATCCTTGACATCCGCACACATTTTGAACCTACAGAGACTTTTCAATACACGCATTTCTCTTCCTGTAATCCTCACGGGGTCAGAGAAGGTCTCATAAAGGGCAAAGCCCTTAGACTTCTGAGAACTAACTCCTCAGCTAAATCCTTCTATGAGAACATTTACAACTTCAAAAAAAGCCCTCGCGCTAGAGGTTACCATCACAATATCATAGAAAAAAATCACCTTTGAGGTTAAATTTTCCGAACGGAAGTCAGTTTTACAAAAGAACAATGAAGTGCGAAAGAAAATTCTGCCCGGCTTTCGTTACCACGTACCACCCTGCTTTGCAGAACCTTGAAAACATTTTAATGAGCAAATGGCACTTAATTCCAGATCAACCTCTACTGAGAGAAATATACAACGAGCCTCCCATCATCTCATATAAAAGAGCAAAATCGCTCGAGGATATCCTCGTTAGAGAAAAACTATAAGGTCACGTATCACACTATCACAAGCTTATGAGTCCTGTTTGGCAACACCTTCCACCTCACAATCTGACCCCATGTTGGAATTTGAACCGCAAGTCACGTTTCGATGCGCTTAGTACTTGTGGGTGAAAGCTTTATCCCCAAGGGTCCTTGGAAGCTACTCTAATATTATTGGTCCAAGCGCACCGACCCGTTTTTGGGTCGGTAAAATTGGCACCAATCAAGTATGAAAAGTCCTTTGTCCTGCTCCATTTGAAATTCGACGGAGGACTTTTTTGAAAGTCTATCCCTCGCGTGGAGATGTTATTTTGTTGGTACTGTGGTTTTCCCTCTTCTAAAAAACCCCCATTTCAAAATTCTAATTGGCTCCAGGACATACACATAGTAGACAAAGAGCCTCTTTGTGGCTGTGCTACTGTAAGAAACATTTGTTAATTCTATCCATAAAGTTTGTACTTTCCTGAGCCTACTACTGTTGGTGGCTTTATTTTGAACTCATGGCCATGGTGGCTCAAATTCCTTGATTGATCAGGCTAGTTTTATTGCCTCATAATGGCTCAAACTCTCTTTAAAAATGTTTTTTGTAAGGCATTAAAATAAAAACTGATCAATGTGCCCTAAATCAAACTGTAACGTATTGTTTCTTATGTCTACAACACCAGTGTAGTGGTAAAAATCATACATGAAATTTATACACTGTTGGTTAATATTGCAGATCCAATCCTCGTATGGTTGAGATGCAAGGTGAATTCCAGAACACTTTCAGACCAGTTGGTGAACTGCCTCAAAGACACCCTGACCCTGCTGGTATGATTACAGCAAATTCCAAAACTCAAAGCAAAAAAACTTCAAAGCAGTTTGAATATTTTCTTTGAATAGCTCAAACTTCATCAGTGATGTAATATGAATGAGATTCGGTTGAATGGCCCGGAGGCACAGTCCCTCATCCGTACTTCAAACTTTTTTTGCCTTGATTTTTGGAACAGACCTGTTTGGCTCATATGCTTTGTTTTGCCATTGCAGACCGAGTGATGTTACCCCTGGTAACTGTTTCTTTCAAAAGTTTTGCTATCAGCATGTATATGAGTGCACAACTAATTAAAAGACAAAGGCTCATTCCCCTGAGAATATCATGTGGTCTGAATTGGGAAAAAAAACTTACAAGCTATTATTAGTATTTCAATGTTGTTCCTGTTATGTCTTCACCATGGCAAAGGACAACCTTTTGGTTCGCATTTTGTGATAGTTTAATTTCCTACTTCAGAGAATGCACTAAAAGTACAAGCACCACTGCTTAGTACTACTTAGAGACTGTGTGTGAAATTTCATCACTACAGAGTATCAGAGTCACAATTTATTTGTAATCATTTTTAGGTCCTTTCGGCAGACGATCCCCAGATCAACACCAGAGGGAAAGATCCCCTGGTGACCGTTATCATAAATCCAGGTCCCCAAGAAGGAGAAGCAGAAGTCCAAGGTGGAGAGATCGCTCACCTCGACGTCGATCACGCTCACCGTATGGAAGAGACCGAGACAGAGATAGAGATAGAGACAGGGACAGGGGGCGGAATCGTGATCGAGATAGGGACTGGCACAAGGATCGAGATTCTGATCGAGATAGAGATAAGGACAGAGGGAGAGGCAGCGATAGAGAGACTGAGAAAAGACATGATTGGATTCCGGTACCAAAGAAGGAGACTTTGAGTGGTAGGTGTTCTTAATGTGTATTTTTACCTGTCAACATATATAATCTTGCCAGTGGCAAATTTCAAAATTTTCTCCTACTCCCACAACAGGCCTGTAGCCTGGGGTGGGTCGATGGGTTTGTATGATCCCCCTACTGCCAGAAGAGGTCTGCTGACAGGTTTTTAAGTTTACTTATCTCATTTCTATTAATTTGTATCCAACTCAAACTACATATGATTTCCAATACTTTCCAGTCCTCTGCTTTTGATTAAACCTATTTTTATAGCATGGCCTTACATACATTACATGTATTCGTTATTTAACAAAAAAATCAACAAGAAAATGTCTTTATATTTGTGCTTTCAAACACAAATGACAAGAGAGTTTGGGAATAACAAATGGAGGCTTTATTGGGAGTTGTAAACCGATGGGAACCGACTTGAATTAAGATAAAACTCCTGCACCTAACTACAGGGAGGGAGATTGAGAAAAGTTTCTAGTTGACTTGAGATTACTTAGGTGATGATTGACACAACAATTTTTGTTTGGTCTGTTAAAAGAGAAAAAGAACCTAGCCAAATCAAAACTAGGCTGCAGGCCTGCACAACAACATGTTCAAGATAAAGTTCTCCTAGCTTTTGAAACTGTAAATGTGGTCGAAGGGTGTAACCATTCAAATAAAGTTGAGATTCTTCATGAATTTTGATTTAGGGGACAATCTGGGGTGAGTTGATGGATGTATCATCAATCATTCATTTTTTTATTGTTGTGCTTAAGTTTGCAGTACCACAATCTGGGTTGGACATTTGGGAAAATCAGTCACAAAGGAAAATCTACTTGAAATGTTTGAGGATCATAAGCTGCCAGTTTCATCTATTGATGTATGTATTTAGGGGTTTCAATTCTCTAAAGGCCCACATTTGCCTAGTTGGTAACTTGTATGCAGACTGCAGACATGGTTTTCTGTTTCTTTTTGAAAATCGACAAGCAGGCGAACAAAGTGAGGATGGGGTGTGAGAAAAATAAAAAGAAAGATCCCCTTTACTAGTAGTCATTTAATCCCCTGCAGTTTTGATTCTCATATGTGTGCTCAACAATCTCTAAAGAGGAAATAGAGTCTGTCAACAGGCTATCTAGATGTACCCTTTCATAAGAAAATCCTACATTTACCAAAGAATTAGAGAGAACAGTGCAACATTTAAAAGCTTTCAAACAAATGGTCATTAAGCATATCAGAATGATGAATGTACAGCATAGGCCCCCTAACTGTGGCACAAAAGAAAGATTTTTAAAACAGTAACAAGTCCACTGTTTTGTTGGCTTGGAATGTGATGATAACGAAGAGACGGGCGGTCAGAAAGAAGTTTGCAGTTTTGTGGACTTGATGTTGATTGTCTCTTAGTTTCTGATTCCAGCATCTTGCTTGTTCACCCTCTTGTTTACCTTTTTGTCAAGGATAGATAGACTGTTCACTGTCCCCTATTTTTCGGTAAGATTGTCGAGATTGAGCACTTTGCATAGCAGGCACTTATCTTGGTCTCAGGTGTTTTGAGTTTAGCCTGGGGATGAGTGTCCAGTCCACTTAGGGGTCAGGGGATGGTTTGGGAGGAGGTGCCACCTCGTCGACTTCTATAAACTGCAACACCTATCCCCTCAGTACTTATTGAATCAGCATGGCTGCCCATACTGGTAAGCCTGTAATCCTGATGATCTTACGAAAACATACTGTAGGGTATTGTGAACAGTGTCCATCAAGGACAGCTGTTGTTGCTTGAATGTGACAAGAAGACATCAAAATGTCAGAACACTTCTGAAGTATTGCCAGTAAACAACTTGTAGCATGCATAATACTCTCTTGGTGTTACATGACAGAAAAAGTATGGAACTTGCTACAAAATAGTTTTTCATCAGTTACTAGCTACAGCTCTTCAAAACTAATGTTATACACATTTATGTTGAAAACTTGTCCTTGTCCTTGCTGGGCTCTCATATCAGCCATTCTTGTGTATAGCCCAGTTTTAATACCTTTAAAGATAATTTTAGACTATTAGGTATCCATTATGATTTTCAGAACATATATTTTCATCTCTTCATTATATTAATATAATATTTTATTTGTATGTGAGCTTACCTGCAAAATAGCTGTTAAGTTACATGTGAACTCTCATGAAAAAAATTGCCATGTTTGTATGAAGTAATGATAGCTGGTGAATGTTATGTTATGTTGGGGGCTTACAGAGAGAAAAAAATATAGTGAAACCTGGATATGACAAAGTGCCAAGGGATTGTGAAAATTTGTTTGCTTTAACAAGGTGTCGTTATATCATGGTTCTTTTTCTTATATTTTACTATGAGTGGGGCAAAGACAATTGTTTGTTATAGTGAGGCCTTTGTTATGTAGAGGTTTGTTATATCGAGGTTCCACTGTAATTACATATACTGACACAGTTTTTGTCTTATAATAGATGGTTCCCCCTAGAGGATGTGCATATGTTGTCATGGAACACAGAAAGGAAGCTTCAAGGGGGCTAGTTGTTCTAAAAAATACAAGGATGTATAATAATACTCTCAAGGTTTGTAGTAATCTATTTTGTTATAACTTTTAAAGCAGCTTAAGCCTTAGAATGTGTGCTGTTTCTCACTGATCGGCTTTTTCAATGCACGTATTGGATCAGTACTGGAATATGCCTGTCACTTATTTCACAGTAGTCTGCCCTGCCCACCTATCTGACCAAATTGAAGGGGGTCAAGAGCAAAGAGGATTACGTATGTGATATGCTTACGCCACTGAAGGGGCCGTGTTACGGCAGTCCAGTTCATTTTGTTTAATTTTGCCAATTACTTGCCCTCAATTGCTATGGAACTTAAAGCAAGCAAAGAAACTGCATGTAAATGACAAAATCAGAGATCCAAGACAAACAAATATGTGTCCTGAGCATAATTTTTGAAGTTGCAAGCAGCAAGGATCAACTTTGAAAAACTGTTAGGCTGAACAGTTTTCAAAAAAACAATAATTTCAATCCGTTTCAGTCTTCTTCAGTTTTGCCCATCCGTGGCATCTGTTGTTTCTGTTGTGTTATTTTAACCTTTCTTTGATGTTTTAAGTGGTTATTTTTATGTTTCTCTTAATTCAACGGGCATTTTGTAATTACCTAATTGGGCTGAATTTCGTGACACAGCTCCTTTAATTTTCTCCTAACGCTTTCAATACACAATCAAGAGAAAAGGTTATAAGAAAAAATAAAATGATCACCAAAGAGTAAGTGCTTTGATCTTTTATCAAATTCTCTTGACTCAGGGGCCATGAGGGTGAGAGGAATAATTGTTTCAGTAAAATCCAACTAGTTGGTAAAAAATATCTAGGAAAAAAAAAATACCAATAGCTAGCAAAACGCGATTCGTCTGCCGTTGTTTTGGTTTTCAAAGCTTGAGTTTTTCGCTACTAGTGGGCTATAACATATAGCCTAGTAGCAGCTCAACCAATCAGAACGCAGCATTGATAATAGACCACAAGCTGGGTTTTACTACAGCAGTAATAGCTGTACTCTCAGGATCAATTATGGGTAGTACAACACCCATATTGCGCCTATTCCTTTTTTTCCAATTGCCTATAATACCCTTTGTTTACCCTCCAAATTTTTGTGCATTTCAGACGATTGTAAATGCCAGGACAAATTGAAAGCAGTGGTTATGCAAAATTTGGGGATACAAACAAAGTCGGAATTTTAAAATATTAAATAATGTTATTTTATTGGTTGAGCACCAAAAGTAAACAGTTGATGTCTTTTTTACAGTTGGCTTGGGCACCAGGAAAGGGAGTGAAAGGAAAGGAGTACAAGGAATATTTTGACACCGAACAAGGCGTGGCTTACATTCCATGGAAAAAGCTTGGAAATGGTGTGGACTTTCAGGCACTGAGTGATGGAGGCTGGATTGATCCAGAAACTCTTCCGCCTGGCACACAGAACACATCTAAAGAGGGTCAGTTTTATTTTGCTGCTTTCCTCGGTCAGTTACTGCATTATTTAAGTTTTAACGTATCTTTGAAGAAATTTCACCTAAGTTTCTAATTTTCAATTTAAGATGGCTATACTGCTAAAACCTTTCAGTCAGAGTCGAACAGAATTAAAATTGTCTTGCAAATCATGTTTGAGTGGTAAAGTTTTCGTTTTGCGATCTTGTCTATGCGTTTCGTCTGGCTTGAGTGCTGACTTATGGTTGACTCAAAATTTTGGGGAAGTTCAAAGAAAAGTTTGCAACATGTTGTGGCATTAGTCAGTTACTCAAACCGGTTATGCACTCTTCTTAGTTCTTAAAAAGTGATAATTGAATTGAAAAATACAAACATCATGTGTGGTTGTCTCGTTCTGGTTTATCATTACAGTAATATCTGGACTTTTGATATTTCACTTTCAGGTTCAGAGGCTGGCAGTACAGACACAAGTAATACTAAGGATGAAAAGGATCTTGGAACCATGAGCCAGGAAGAGCTTATGAAGCTTGCAGCTGCACAAGCAAGCACTGAAGGAAAGGCCTCGGAGCAAGGCCCACCTGTAAACCCGTTAAGCCAACCCCCTCCTCTTGCACCTCCTCCTGGGCCCCACATGTTTCCAGGGCCCCATCCAATGGTACCTCCTCCAATGATGATTCAGCCTCCATTCCCAGGAGCCCCAGTGCCGCCCAATATGGTGCCTCCGCCGAATATGGCGGGAGTTCCGCCTCCAAATATGACAGGGCCTCCCCTCCATCAGTTCAATCCACCTGGAGCCCCTCCTGGTAGTGTCCCCAATGGACCACATGGGCCGCCACCGCCAAATCTTGCCAGACCTCCCGAAGGGGGCCAGTTTCCACCAGATAACAGCCAGTTTCCTCCTTCCAGCTTGCCTCAAGAAGGAGGGCAGTTTCCACCGCGGTTTCCAAACCGACCACAGGACGGTGCTCAGTTTCCTCCTCACGATAGCAAGTTTCCACCTGTTAAACCGGAAGAAGGAGGGCAGTTCCCTCCACATCACCCAATTGATGAAGCTCACCTGCCACCTCATCAACCAGTTGACCAGTTCCCTTCACACCATCCCAGTAGAGAGGGACCGTTCCCTCCACACCACCCTACAAGACACCACGAAGGCGGACAATTTCCTCCTCCTCCTCCTGGTAGATTTCAAGGAGGACACTTCCCACCAATGCATCATGGACCTCCCCCGTTTCACCAGAGACCGCCCCACCATATGAGAATGCCACCCTTCCATCCGGGAGGACCAAGGTTCCCTCATGACATACCGCCTCTTATGCCCGGTGGAGGGCCTCCACGTGGACCCGACTTTGGACCTCCTCCGTGGGGTCCAGGACCTGGTCCTATGAGGGGCCCACCTCCTCACAGCATCCCCCCATCTGGCTGGCCAGACAATCGACCACCTGAAGACGTGCGCAGTCTTGAGGAACGGGATAATCAGGGTCAGGAAGAAAGACCCGGAGATAGACCTGGAGACAAGAGCATAATTGACAAAGGAAACCCTATGGAGCAGGCGGAAGCCGAAAGAGACTTTCCTGGAAGACAGAGAAGGGAACAGGAAGATGGAGAACGCGATCGTGTTCGTGATCAAGTCTGGGAGCGTGTACGTGACCGGGATGATCGTGGCCGAGAACGTGACGATCGCGCTCGAAATCGAGATCGCGATGATCGTTTCCGAAATCGCGATCGTGGTCGAGATCGTGAACGAGACCGTGATCGTGGTCGAGATCGAGATCGGGATAGGGATTGGGATTGGGATCGGGATCGGGATCGAGGTGATAGACGCCGTGAACGTGAGAACTACCGGCCACGAGAGTTCAGTGGTGAAAGAGATGGTCCAAGAGACGCTTCTCGGGATGGCCCGAGAAGGAGGAGCAGGTTTGAACCACTGGAGGAAAAACCTGTACCCAACCCGTCAGAGCCAATACTAAACATTGTTAATGTAAGAAAAGAAGAACGATCCAGCGAGATTACAACTTCTATTGCTACTCAAAACTCTCAAAGTGAACTTGCACCAAGAGAGGAGGGCGAAATTGTTGAAGGAAATGAAAGTGAATCTATGAACGTTGCTGTTGAAAATGAAACTGCTTGCAATCCCAAGGATAATGGAGTTACAAACATTACTATTGCCACTGATACTCCTAACAGTTCTGACGGCAGCGAAGCTGCTAATGTTGCCCATCATAATAAAGTCATGGCCATACCAATGGATAATGAGGCTGTGAATGTTCCGGGGGATAATTGTAACTTTTCCAAGGACAATGACTCTGAAAACGTTTCTCTTAAAGAAAACAATTTGTCTTCAGTGCAGAGTGATGATGCGTCTTTAAAGTTGTCGAACCAAGGGATAAAAGTCGATGGCGAAACTGAGCAAGGTTCTAGCTGACTTGGCGTTAATAAAATTGTACAAACTGAACGTTGGTGGCAAAATAACGGGGAATTCACATCCCTGATTTTGTTCTTAGATCATTCGCATGGCAACTTTTACTTGTTAGTTATACTGGTTTGGATGCCGACTTTTAGGACCTACCTACCTGCCTGTCTTAAGGCAGACCGTTTATAAACATTCCTTTTTTATGTCACTTGCGAGTAAGACGTGACTTTGAGTGGGAAAAGTGTCTTTAGCCTAGCGAACATGTCTTAAATCTTAAATGTCTCCTTCGCAGTTTTAACTGTGCGGCAATCACAGAATTTCATCAGATTATATTTATTTAATTTTACAGCATAAGATGGGTGGCTGATAAAATCATTCGTCTGACATAGTTCCTTCAAAAGGCGGATAGCGCCGTGAGGTAATGATTTATCCTCACAGCGTTCTCTGCCTTTAGAAAAACCAGGGCTTACTGGGAAGCTAATGAGATAAAGTAGTACTTGTTGTGCCCTAGTTTATGCGTAAATACGGTCCTTTTCTCAGTTTTTCTTTCCTTGATGAACATTTTTCCGCGCATAGCGCCGACGCTTCCGAGAGTCTGGGTTGCACGGGACGAAAACTGCTTTTTGTGTCGCTCAGAACCCCAAAGCCAGAACTTGCGATCCCATAAGTCCTGTCGGTCGCTGACCCAAGCAAACACATTTGCTGGCGGCCTTACTGGTTTTTATGCAAGAAAGGAAGTATAAATTTGTGTTGGTTGCTGCTGCTGTTACGGACTCGGGAGGATTTTAGAAGGTGTGTATGGTATTTTAGTTTTTATTGGACTGTTAGTTATTTTGTTTTAAAGGTATTTTAGAGTAAGTAGGCTATACATAGAGTAGATCGAAGCCATTCACAGGAAGCGCCCGGAAGGAATTCTTCTCACAGTAAGCTTTAATGCTAATAGCTGTTTGTGAGCTTTCTCGTCAGCTTAATAACTTTTTTTATTAAGAATACCCTCGTTCGTTTTAAATACCTACTTACCACTTTTCTGGCTTCGTATAAGCTTACTGGTAAACCCTTGCACGGCTAGGCTTAGTATGTCTAATTTTTAATTTTCGTTTTCTCAACGTATAGCCCAGGACGGAGTTGTATACTGGTGAAAAGAAAAATGTATGCATACTAGAAAGACGTGTTTCGCAGAACCTTGCAAAGCTCAGAGAAAGACGCAATAGTTGGAAATTGCTAATGAGTGAAAAAGGCAAAAGCCAAAAGGAAATGAAAGCGGAAAGACAAAGTTCAAATTTACTCCAACCAAAAGTATGACTCCAATATTAGAGCCAGTGTTAACCCCCCCCCCCCCCCCAGCTGTATAATTTTTTCCAATTCTATCCCCCCACCCCTGAGGTTCACAAGGTTCTGTGATACACGTATTTCTGAAAGGTTTTGAGTTTTATTGGGTGGGAAGACAAGTAGAAAATTATTAGTTATTTTAATGTGGCTTCTGTTCGTGCTTAAGGCTGGTTATGCACGAGAAGACATACTGGAAGTGACCTAAAAGAAGCCCAGGTCGTTTATTGTGCTTTAGGGGCCCAAGGTGGGGGATTAGGAGGGGTTTAAATTCATAACCTTAACGAGCTTAACAAAACTTGTATGCTTTTAGGGAAAATACCAGAAGGGAGTTTAAGGGAGAATAACCAGTCCACCATATGCCTAGTCCCTCTAAGAGATCTTTATTGCTCTCAGTCTTTTCTGCTGTCAGAATTGTTGTTAGCCCATCCTTACTTTAAACTTGACATTAATTTAAACAAGATCCAATGTTTAAGCCCTTGTTAATTAAGCAAGAAACTAAATTTTGCACCTTTTAGCTATTTAACTATACAGTGGATGCTCTCCTAACGGGCGCTCTCGTAAGCGGAAAGCTCTACTTATGGCCACCTTCACAAAATGCGTTTTTCTCAATTCCCATCCAAACTCTGTATTTTTAAATTCCCTTAAGTGGCCAGCCCCAGTTACAAACACCTTTTTTGCTTCCACTGTATGTTTATAGCATTTTTGAGAAATTGTCAGGGGAGCATTTATTAGAAGAGAATGTAATGATAACTTAACATTGTAAAGGGATGGTTTATTTGGGAATGTTGGATGGCTAGCTTTAGGGTGAAGGATTGTAAGCTTGAGATTGATTGCTACAGAAACAACTGTCCTCGATGTCATGATGTACATTTAAGATTCCCTGCCAGAGTTAATTCCAATAAGCAACGTAGCTGGAAAAGTAGCCACAGCTCAGAAAATGAAATTGCAACAAAAAGCATCCTTTCTGATAAAACATTTCTGACAGCAGTGTGAATTATTGAGAAAAAGAGAAAATTGACACAAGCACCCCCTACCTGGCAGGCGCTCAATATTAGCTCTTGAGTCTCGCCTTCCCAAGGCACTGTCTATTTTCACCTGTGGTGTTGCCTAAGATCAGCTACATAGTACCCTGATTATTTGTTCATAAATAAGTCACTACCACACAAGTTATTACTTGCATAAGCAGATGAGGTAAGGCATGGGCTGATAAGATGCCAAAAATTTCACTACGGTATTTACTCAAATAAGCACTGGATACTTATTGATTTTTCAATGTAGGCTTATTTCAGCATGTTGAGGGTAGCACTTACGTAACTTTTTTCATACTACATAATTTTTTTTTCTTTTTCATTGTGGGTGCCTTTACCTTTACTTTTATGAGCAGTGAAAGTTGAAGGTGTCGAATAGTTTCCAACCCTTTGAATGCCAACCCAAACAATCCCCAGCAGCCAGTGGCCATATTGGACTTTTTCACAAGAATATATTTTCACAAGTTAAGAACTTTAACGCTTTATAACTTCTTCTTTACAGTAAAAATGTAATTGATATACCATTAACTTGTGATGTAACTTCTTTAAAAATTTTGTGGCCAGCAGTTAACATTATTCCTTCTTACACCCTTTCAAACAGTAACGGACAAAGTTGCTGTGCCTCTGGAAAAATAAAAGCATACTAAGTAGAGGATGTATATATATGCCTTTGGCAGCAGGGACTTTTCTTTTAGGACTTACATGTATAAATACATCCTTGGCATTCAAAGAGTTAAGGTCCATTTAGTGATATCAACATTAACAAACATTAAAATTTTTTGAAAATCAACAAGTGTTGGGAGGGTGCTGCATTTTTAAGGAGGTGGTACTTATTTATATTTATGCTTTGTAGATGCATCATTGCTTAATATTTTTACAATATTTTAAAATTTACATTTGGTGCTTATTTGATTAAATACCTTAGTGGTGCATAAGTTTAACCCTACTGTTTAGTGAATGTGAGGCTTTCAATAGGCCATTTCCGAGTTCCAAAAACTCTCACTTTGAAAATAAGGCTAAGTTCAAAACCTTTTTTTGTGTGGAAAAGAGGAGGCTTGGGGAAAGTTAAAAGTAGCCTATTACAAGACTTCACACTATTATGGAAATCATTTGAGGTTGAGCAAATGCTCTAACAGGTCCGTTAGTTCAAATGTGGAATAGTACTGTATGTATCCAAGATGTGATGACTCTATTCAGTGGACAATGCAGTTAGTTTCTTTGATTCACACATCCACTGGAAATAACAATAGTACTGCCACCCAACTGTTGAACAGTGGGGAGCCTATGCGATGACAATGGCAGTGAAAACATTGTTAAAAAAATTAATTTGTGTCCTTTCCAACTTCATAGCGTCTATTTAGACCCACTCAACTTGTCAAATGTAGCCAATTTTTGGTGGAGTTGAATTCTTAAGGACTTTATCCAGGGTCAAAAAGAGGAATTAAAATTTGTTCTTGTATGTTTCATCCTCCATAAATCAGCGCATTGGGTTTCACCTCTTTGTCAGTTAGTGGATGTCAAAGAAATGTACTAAAAAGCATGATGCATGTGCAGAGCTGTTGTTTTACTGTTAAAGCCAATTATTGTTTTATTATGTTGTCATTTTCAAGGTTGTGATGGTTGCCTAAACTCCCTAATATTGGGGACAGATTTTTTCACTAGACTATTAATTTGACTATAAAGTCCTCTTCTGGCTAACATATCTTAACCTGACCAAAGAGAAGTTGCATGTATACGGTCACAGTATTTTTTGTTAGGAGAACTAACTAATACATGTGAAAGATAGTCACCAGATAAATTTCAAAGAATTTGAAGTAAAACCACTGGGTGGTAATATTTTGCTGGAAAGCAGAGTTTCTGCTTATTACATGGATGTCTTTGTGATCATTTTCATATTATATTCCTTACTTCTTTCAAAATAAAGTTTTGAAATTGCAACCATACAATGGTACTTTAAATACAGTGTTTATGAGTGATGTGTTATTCCAGAAATGTCCAATCCCCCCACCAAAGGTTTGTTGTCTTAAACCTTCCTCCCACGTCTCTTTGGAAATTCAAGTTTAGCTTTAGCCTTCCCCTTAAATATTATTTTAGTCGTTTTAGATTCCCCTCCCCCTCAGAATTTCCACTGACCTCTCAAAGGGTGGATGTGGATAGTTTGTTGAAGCACACATTAAACCATTTAACTCTAATATCAAAATTTGGATTGTCATTTGTTGTCCCTATACCTTTCCTATAGAAGTAAAGGGGAGAATTTGTTTAAGTATCAATGATTCATCTTGTGTTATGTACTTCATTCTCATCACCAATTTGTTTGCAAAGCAATCATATTACAAGGAGAAATTTGATGATCACTCTTAGGGCTTAAAGGGTTATTGATGACATCATTTCATATCACAAATATCCAACCACTACCCCTTGGAGGTTAAAATGTTTGAGGGAAGTTTGCCCGGGGGGGGGGACTCCCATATGAAACAGACGGGGATGCTCGTCGTCTCTCTTAGGGGTGTAAATTTTGGATTTTGGTCTCGCTTAGGGTGTTCCGGGCAAAGCGCTAATATTTTAAGCCGCCAAGGTCTTGTTTAGGGTTCCATGAAGAACTTGAGATTTATGACAATGCTTTTAAAAACTACTTTTAGATAAAAGCATTCGATGATTATATCTTTATATCATTAAAACTCATTGCATGTCGTATTTGTGTGTTTTTAAGCGGTCTCATTTAGGGGTCAAAATTTGCTTAAGCCACGCCCAGATTCGTCTCCTTTAGGGGTCACAAAAAGCTTGAGCCACGCCCAGATGGTCTCCTTTAGGGGTTAAATTCAAAATTTCCCACAAGCATCCCCGTCTGTTTCATATGGGAGTCCCCCCCCCCCCCCCCCCCGGGGAAGTTTGAACCTAAACAGTAATTTCCAGAGGGGTTGAGTTGTGCGTTAGGAAGTGTTAGATGACACTAAGCCAGACACAATGTCAACTACAGGCACGTACACCCAGTGAGGTTTTCATCGCTGACTTCTTTTTACAATCCCAGATAAAGATATTTTGTATCAAGTACACCACAAATGGTAAAATAGCCAGTGAAATAAAAGAACCTTTGTAAAGTGCTATCCAAAACTCTGGCCTTTGGAACTCATTTTGAACAGAGAATATTAATCTTTTCTCACAGGTATTCTATAAAACCCATCACTTTCCTGCATACCATTGTAGGAAAAGCACCCTTATAATTATTACAATGTAAAATAATGTATGCATGACTCAATAAAATGAGGTTCATTGCCGGTGAGCACAGAGGAATACTCAGCCATTTTACTTCCTTATTAAAGGTATCAACATCAATAATATCATGATTGTTTATACCTGAGTTCCTAATCTGAATGAGCTCCCTTAAAGTTTGAACATATAATTATTACCCTGAGGTAAACAAGATACAAGTGCCAAACGTATAGGGCTGACACCCCATAAACACCACTAATGCTGTAAACGCCACAAGGGTCCAACCCCAATGCCCCATAAAGGCTACAAACACTCTAAATGTCAGAAAATGACCAGCCCAATCGCCTCATAAATGTTACAAACACTGTGAAAATTGCCACAAAACGTTCAGCCACAGCGCCGCATGAAACACTACAAAAGCTATAATAGGACACCATAAAAGCTACAATTAAGTAGTTGTACACTTACCCACAAACGGATGCTAAAAGTACAAAAAAGACTATAATATTAAATGTTATAGCTTTTTATCATACTACTAGAGTCATTTTACTTGACGCGTGAAATAGGTAGTAGAATACTACGTACTATTATGCACTAATTTCATTTGTTTATCTGTTGCTATTATTCACTAATTGTTTCACAGGTCAATTAAAATCACTTTAAATCTATTTACTACAAAATACTAGATGGAATGTAGGTGCATTGTGTATCCAGGGGCCTCCACTGTGGTCAGCCAGGCCCTAGAATCCTCTCCCATGGCTGGCAAATCCCTGCAACCCATCCACGGCCCCCCTTTCCAGGAAATGGTCTTTCTGACGTGTGATCAATCAGTGGAAGGAGACATAGAGGATTGGGTGAAGGGGGCGGGGGGGGGGGGGAATGCTGAAAACAACTAGCCGCTTCACTCTTTGCTTGTTTGTTTTAAGAAGATAATGCTTTTCTAGTCTTCTCTATATGATTCATAAAACTGTTCACAATATTAATGATGTTTAGATAAAATCGTGGGGCAAATTGAAAATTACTTAGAATGCGGCTTTCTTAAACACTGGCTAAACTACGTTTAAATATTTGGCCCCTGGTTCCTTGGGAAACCAGTTATTTTTTTCCCTCAAGTCCTGATGTTTGCCTCAACTTTGTTTAGGGAACCATCAGGACCCTCAGGAAAACAAAACTATATATATATATATATAGCTGTATCTTGAGACCTAGCATTAAGTGTATATCACACACTCTTTGTATCTAGGACCTAAAATAATTGTCAATGAAAAGAAATCACAGGTGAAAAGATCAAGTTTGCCTCAGAGTCCTGTGAGTTGAATTTATTATCAAACCAGCCTTCTGCTTACAGGGCCCTCCACTGTGTATAAGGCAACATTCAAAGCTTGATTTGCATTGTCACTTGTTATTTTCTGAAAGTCAATTTGGATTGCCACTGTTTAGGTGACCAGCTGATGCAGGATGTCATCAGAAGTGGGAACTACAGAAGTTGTGTTTGAAGATGATCAAACTGGACAGGAAATCTTCTTGTATTCAGGACAAACAACTAGCGTACCAAGTAAGCTATACGTACTTCTCTTGTTTAAGAGTAGAATGCCTTTTGTAACATAATTGACAGAGTATTGAGCATTAGTGTACCTGAGTCTGATTGACTCTGCAGTAAAATTGGTCTGTTTGACATGTCACAGGCTAATCCCGTTTTGGATTACCAACTACCTATGTGTTTTAGAAATTGGTGAGACCATGTTGTCTGTGATGGTATCAATGATTGAAAAATCAAATGTTGCACCCTGACAAAATTTATTTTTATGTGCTTCTTCCTTTTGTTACTTAAAATAAATATATGTCGAAGACAGTATTCTTTTATGTTTTCATTGCATGGGAATCAACAATCAATTGGTTCTCTATAATTTGTCTGTTAATTGTTTTTGTTTTGTCTTTTCTCTCCAGTTTCTGAACCCCTTTGTCACTGGACTCTCTTGGGAACACCAATCAAGTTCTCTGTAAGTTAATTACTTTTTGGTGTAAAATATTTTTACTTTACTTTGCCTTCTACAGTGGTTGTATGTAGTTGCAAAATTTACCTGCTCCACAGTCAGTGACAAAGAAACTGGAAAAGTATACAAACGTGACAAATATGTGTTAGTAAGACTCCAGGTGTTGTACTTGCAATCCTTTGATGTTCACACTCTCCTAGCAAATTATTTGACCAATGTGTGCCATTTTGATAAAGAGTAGAACTTTCTGTGGCTATCTAAAAATATGTATTTGTATTAAATCTTGCTGTAAAAAAGTGTAATATTGATTTTCTTCTCTGAAAAGGCCATGACAGCATCGACAGTGACAGCACCACAGTATGTGGAGGATAGAGGAACTTTTCAAACAATTACAGCTATGGAAGCCTATTCTAGTAAGAGTATTGAAGTAAGTTCATTGTAACTTTTGGAATTTTGTCACTTTAAGGTAAACTCTAAGTCTCCATTTGCAGGGTGCAAAGAAAATCATTTTTACAGCTTGCCATTCAGGCAAGCCGAAGTTAGCATTTACTAGCCGAGATGTAATTTCAACTAGCCCCAAAAACTTTTTGACTAGCAGAATTGATTTCACTGTGCTTCTGTTATTCAAATTCCTAAAAAAAAATGAGTTGCCCGTCACGGTCGGGCAAGTTAAAAACAGAATTCGCTAGCCCGATAGCAAAATCCACTAGCCCTGGGCTATCGGACAATGCTTTCTTTGCATGCTAATTTGTGTGCATGCACTTGGCATGCTAATGGTTATGGCATTACATGCAACTGTTGGTAATGTTGGGAAATGCTTCTATAGAGATATATTGCAGTTTGCGCCTCATATAATGTGTGTAGCTCAAACACGTTAGTTGATTGATCATTTATAATCTTAATCATAACTAAATAGTAGAATGTAGTTGTGATATTCGGGTACAAGGAAAGGGACAAGGTTTGTCCAAATGCAACTTACAAAATTGTCTTTCAATTATTGCACAGGAGCTGCGTTTTGAAGATTACAGTGTGGAAAAACCTTTTTCTTCAATGTAAGGTTATCATGGGTGTGTACTCTGGGTAGCCGGTTTTAGGCTGTCAGTTATTAGGAATGAGCAACAAGAAAAGTGAACACCAAAAGCAACAATTGGGAAGTGAAGACTGGGAAAAGAGTCCTTGCCTGCCTCCCATCTCATCTCTTTCTGATTTTCCAGTTTTTTTGCCTTAGCTTGTCTGTTTGCTTTTCCTCATTACTGAGAGCCCGAAATAGGCAAATCACTAGGTTGTTAGAAAATTCACTTTTAATAAGTAAACTGTCTCTTAATCAACTCCCACATCATTATTTTTTGTTTATATCCCAAAAGCCTGTGGATCACCACGTTACTTGGGGTCTTCCTTGGTAACACCCAACTTTTGATTCTGTTTTGTACTTCAAAGAGTGAAGTCAATGTCTTTTTAGTTAGCAATCATAAAACTGTAAGATATTTAATTTTCGCACATCTGTAGAAATACCTATCATGTCACAGGTGCCCCAAGCTCGAAATATGACCATCGGTGTTACTGGAACCCATTTGCTCTCTCTAAAACACCCATTAAATGGTCATAAATCCGCTCAGAAACCACAGAGGAAAGAAGAAACACACAACTTAAGCAAGGTTAGCTGATTTTTATTTAAATTCTTTTACATTTGTAGGCTACAGAACCAATTTTTTTTCTCCCATCCTTATAATTTGAACGTTACACAACCGTGCCGATGGTCATGTTTCGAGCTTGGGCCACCTGTGGTCGTGTTGAGGTTTTCAAGATGTGGTCACATTTGATAAATAGTCATATTATAGAAGATGCTCTTACAACAAGGAGTCCAAAAGTGTGACTGCTTTTGATTTATTCACATTCTTTCGTACAGATTTAATCCAATCAGAAGCCAGCTGGAAACTGTCCTCAACTTCTGATTGGTTAATGTCTGCATGAAAAAATGTGAGTTAATTAAGGGAGGTCACACTTTTGGGCTCCTAATGCTGTAACATGTTATAGCATTTACACTAACTTCACTATCTGGTTTATTTTCTTATACCCATAATACAGCCGACAGACTTTCTGTACGAAGTCTCTGCCTTTTACCATGATACACTAAATTTTTGGGTTGGTTAATTTTGCGGATCGTCGATTTTTTGCATTTCAGGGAGACGATTTTTTCTTGCTGGGAATATATTTTTACGATTATCCGGTGTTCGCGTTTAAATGGATTTACGAGTGACTGTTATCGGAATACTGGAAAAACAAGTTAAACAACATACAGAGATGTAAAAGGCGTAAATCGATAATACTCTATCGTATCACAATGTGGCTGAATGCTCCGGCTAGTGATGAGCATTGACTATCGGTATTACACTTCACGGTGGAGAAATTTTTTGCGGGATTTTTTTCTTTTTTGTGTCAGGTTGAAACTTTTTCTGTAAATAAAAAATCGCAAAAATTAGAACCTCATATTACTCAGGACCCCGTAATAAAAGTACTGGAAATACAGGAGAGGCAATAAGCAGAGATGTAATACCTTTTAAAATCGTTGTCACTCTATAGAGCGTTTTCACATGACGTCACGGCGACCGTGTTGGTTCCAAACCAATCCTCTGCCCGGAGTCAAACTCTTTTCTTATGTTAACGCTTTCTTTTGTTCCAATACATTTGCATAACATTAAGAATAAATCAAAATTATTAAAACCCGGAAACATTTAGTGGTGACTGGTAGGTAAGGATAAGGACTGAAGTACCGTAGTAACCAACTCATACTAGGTGAGGGTCATCCGACTTGAACTCATGCTAGGTGTCTTTTAAGAGAGAGATTAATGCATTCATTACTTGTCAATCACTAAAATCTATCAGTATAAATAACGTTAGTCCTAAAAGCAATCCATTCTTCTATTTCAGATCTATCTTTAGGTCCAAGAAGATTTCCGTCCGTGGAGCCTGTGCTGGAATTATCCATGAATTATTTCCCCAGGGGAAAGCGGAATCACCAGTTGCAAGTTGGTAAAATTTGAATAAAAAATCAATTACCTTCTTGTAGGCTCTCGTTTCATGCTGTCACCTACACATATTTTAATGGATGCTAAGAGCATCCAGCATGCAGCAGCAGCATGTCACTTGTCTTAAGTTGATGTTGTTTTCCTCGTAGTGTCTACAGATTGCAGCGCAGACGAGTCTGAGGCGCCGTCGACAAGTACTTCATATTCCTTCAGAACAAACGTCAGACTAAAATCAGATCCCGCTCGAGTTTTTACTCCACCGCAACCGCAAGCTGCGGATAAGAAACCACTATCAGCTCTGTCTGTTTCAGAAGCACAGGAGCTCAAGAATGCACTGTTAGAGAGCATTGCCAAATGTATGCAGATTCAGAACTCTCTTTACAAACTCGTGTTACTCAAGTTACAGGCTTTCATCAGGGGCCAAGCTGATGCTGATTCTGAACACAGAGGGGCATCAAGTGGTGATACAGATGACAATCGAAATACTGGTCCCGGAGCCGTACTAAACGAGATTAAGGAGCCTCTGGATTCCTTGATGCGCTGTGCTGACATTCAAAGATCTCTTTATCAAAGGCTCGTCACTGTGAGTTGGATTTCCGGTGAAAAGACTGAACATTCCATTACAGGTAAGTGGCAGTCCTTTGATAATCCAAGCAGACACACGTTCCTTACATGGCGTAATGAAAATGAGTCTGACCCCAGTTGTACCAAAGGAGCATCCAGCGGATAAATCTCTATTCACTGGATGGCGTAACTGGTCTTCCTAATACCTACACGTATCTACCAGATAGTGATTTATCCCATGTATAGCACTATCCAACTTTCTAGCAACAGAGGTCTGGTAGCTGTGACTTGCAAAGCTGTGACTGAAGTAAATCATTGAGAAGGTCCTCACTATTCAGTATCACTTTCACTCGTAATATATTCTGTAATTGTAATTTGTTTACCCACGAAACACTTAGGAGTTCTTATGTACTCTTTTTAAACGTGTCCGTGCGTTCCAGATCGAATTGGAATTTGGAAGTGTTGATTTTTGAGGAGAGGGGAAAACCGGAGTAACCGGATAAAAACCTCTCGGAGCAAGGGAGGCTTCGACGGCGGGATTGAACCCAGGTGACATTAGTGGGAGGCGAGTGCTCTCACCACTGTGCCAGCCTTGCTCCTCCACCTCCTCCTCATCATCATCCACCATAATTATCGTCGCTGTCTTGCTTTGTCTGGCGGCCTTACCTCAGTATTTCCACCTTTCAACGTCTACCACAATTTGCGCCTAACACCCAGTAGTAAGGTGGGGACTGAATTAACCCCTTTTTTTGGGCAGGATCCCATTAAGGAGGTGCTAATTGTAAGTAGTTTAACACGTTGGTTTTAAAGTCGATAAATGTCTTGGTTTTCGATTGGTTGACTAGAAACTAAGAAAAGCATTCTTTGGTTGGTTCATGGTGTAGAAGGAATCAGCTCAAAGTCGCCTGTGACTTAAAATGGAATTATGTACGTTCTATTTCCTGCCGCTTTCATTGTCCAACAAATTGTTCCAGTTCCGGTTCACTGATTCTTTGCGCGCAAATCGTGCTGATTGCATGAGGAAGAAGGCAAACTAGCTCTTTTTATCGCGAAAAACATTTTTCCACTTTCTCTCCTCCCTTTTTGCTTCCACATTTCTATTGCTTTCCCACCACCACTTTTCTATTGTTTTCCTTTCACCACCACTGACACATTATTGACCTTATTTTGACCCTACATCAACCCCACACAATTACAGTTAAATATAAAACAATAGCTAACAATGACTGAAATTGAAATGAATGAATTTGTTAAAAGGGAGAGACCCATATCGGCCATTTCTATTATTTTCCCTCCACCACCACCACCACATTTCTATTGTTTTCCCTCGACCATCACGACCACATTTCTTTTGTTTTCCCGCCACCACCTCATTTCTACTTTTTTCCCTTCTCCTCCTCCTCCTCCTCCTCATTGGCTGAGTTAGCAACAGAACGGAAACGTTAGTCGATGACGGGAAAGCGCGCGGAAAGGACTAAACGCCACTTCTAGTGCTCAATTTGCCTCATGATGGATTGGTCATTCCAGTTATTTGATTTGCGCGCGCCGTTGTCCACTGACGTTCCCGTTCTGTTGCAAAATCAGCATTTATTGTTTTAACTCCTCTTCCTCCTCCTCATTTCTATTGTTTATCCGCTAGTCAGGTCTTTTAGAAGGTCACACAGGTTAAGACCGGACCAAAAGGCCAGAATCAGGCAAAAATAGGCAAAATCAGGCCAAAAATAAAGAAAGGACTCACGGGTCATCTATACGACCTGTCTGGAGGAAAACCAAAAGAAGTAAGGACAAAAAGGAGAAGGAGTGAAAACAAAAGTGAGGAGGAGGATCTTTCTGTGTGTTTCGTTTTATGACAATTTGTTGTCAAAAAAGCAACAGCAACAAACAACAAAGAAGCAAACAACCCCTCACTTGTTTAACGGGAAAGCGTTTTAACCTTATCGATTGATGCAAGCATATCGCATCACCGAAAGATAATATATATTTTTAATAACAAAATTAAAAGGATCATGTACGAATTTTTGTCAAGTAGTCATTTCGATCAAGAGACTATAAAGGGGACAGAGAGGGCATCCCCCATATACACCCTATTCCATAGGTAATTCGTCTCGAGTTATTTTTAGAATCGGGATAAAGTTACCTCGCGCGAGGCGTGGATGTTTCGTGGAGGTTTCGCATGACTAAACGCCGTGCAAAACATGTCGGGCGAAAGGCAATGAAAGCGTAAAAAGATCGAGAGCATTCCTGAATATTGAAGCAAAATGAGTCGGCGCTCACCTGGGAAAAAGGAATCGCTGGACTCTTTGACAACCCGTGAAATTAGTTTAACTCGAAGTTGTCGTAACCTCAGTGCTTTAATAAAATGAGAAATTTCGCCGGTCTATTGAAACCGGTCGTTTGTACAATAGGGAGTTTAAGATCCAACGACGCGGACGACAACTAGAACGTCAAAAAAACAATAGGTTTAATTAGCAAAACAACAACTTCGCACGTGCAACACACTTTTTTGTTCATTTCTTTCCTTTTTTTTGCACGACTACGACGTGAAAATATCTAATTTCGCGTTTTATGGAGGACGTAAACAAGCAACGACGAAATTTTATCTCTCTTTCTGAGCTTGAGTATGGTCCCTTGAAATTCAGCTTCAGGAGGGTTCGCCTACAATTGAAAAAGTAAGTGGGTAGGAATAATCGCTATAAAGACTGAAAAAACTCAAATTCACTTTTTAAGCGACGTTCTTGTCGCCGTCGCGCCGTTGGATCTTAAAGTTCATAAGGCAAGTAGGACGCCAAGTGTTATTTTTGTTGAATAGTAAAAGACTAATAAAGGAATAAATATCAAACCAGAAATTGCTCTCTCCAAACTGTAAATTATAAATGATCCTGAGAGAATATTTAGTGTGTTAAGGATTTCCCTGCTGTACTGTTAGCTCTATACAAGAGAGCAAGGGCGATTCTTTTTTAATTTCCGTTTCGCTGACACAGCTTTCGCAAAAATCTCGCTGTGGTCGTTTTCGTCGACAAAAGGAATAGCAAAATCGCTCTCCGCGTCTTCCCCATTTTGTTCCGCGTCAATTCGTGGAGAACGCGTGGCTCTAGCGTGGGTCGTCCAAGCGGAATACATTCGCGTTATGTGATTGGCTGTTGTCCAATCCCCCTTGGGATCTGCGGTTCTAAAAATAACTCGAGACGAATTACCTATGGAATAGGGTGTATATGGGGGATGCCCTCTCTGTCCCCTTTATAGTCTCTTGATCGAAATGACTACTTGACCTTCATACAACTGCAGGCTCAAGAAATCTTCTTCTGTCTGGGTCATTGGTGTCATTAAACCATTGAAACCGAACCTACTTCGTTAGAGATTTTCTTGATATTGTTTACTGTCCGCTTACGGAAGGATACTTGATACCCCGTGGGCCCCGAATAGGGTGTCCGCGTCTGGTTACGAGAGGGGTCCGATCACGGGAGGTTTGAAAAAAAATGTATTCAGTGGAAAGAAGAGATCGCCGGCACAGCGGTTTGGTGGTCGCTTACAGGAAGTGTCCTGAAGTGTTCGTTATTGGCTGTTGACTTTACATTTATCTTTAGCCGTTCTTGAGATTCATTTATGTCCTTATAAGTTTTTTTTGTTTTCAACAGACGATCAAGCCGATTTGGAAGACAACTCGATGGCAGTTCAGTCTGAGTTGGAAGAGATAGCTTTTGAAAACAAACTAGAATGCAGTTATGCTCGAAATCCTTTTACATCTATACAGTACAGGGCGTCAACTAACAAAGACGTCTTACATCGTGTATCTGGTAAACGTACACAGCTCCCTCATGGACGAGGTAGCCTTAGAACTGTGAAAGGCAAGCTTGTCTACACTGGTCAGTGGCGCAAAGGTAAACATTCAGGGTCGATTATTTAAACGAAGTCTAACTTAGACCGCGGTTAAGGAAACCTTTGGAACTCAAGATCTCTTCCTTAGTGGGTTATTTTAAGAAGACAAATGCTTTTCTAGTCTACGCCGTTTGCTTTCTTGAAACTGTTCACGAAAATGGTTTTAACATAAAAGCGTTCGGCAACTGAAAATCGCTTAGAACGCGGTTTTGCCAAACGTAGGCTAAACTCCGTTTAAATAACCGACCCTCATTCTCAATTGAAGTAAAATGAAATATAAGATTCCAAGTTTCTGGACTTTTTTTCGTAACAGATATTAAGGCCCTGTCCACGCGTATCCGGAGATTTTTTATCCCCATTTTAGACTTCACGAGTAAATGGTCGGGCACCAAAAACGAGGGCTTTCGAAAACGGTCCCCAGAGTGGAATTTTTTGAAAAAGCCGGCTTTTCGCTTTTGTGGGACAGAAACGGAGGCTTTCGAATACGATAATTTTATTCATAATACAACGCGTTCACGATTTGCACATTTCCCATATACACCTTGTTTGCCGCTCAGAAGTTTGCGTAAGCATTGTCATTTATTTCTCTTGAGAGTACTGTTATATCCAGAAGGAATCCAAAACTAAGCTTATACAAAGTTTTGGAGGGCAAACAAAGTCCATGATGGGAGATGTGCAAACGGCGAATGTCTTGTAATATGGACGGGCGAAAACTATTACAAAATGCAACGTGTAGACGCGTATTTTTTTTGTTAACAGAAAAAAGTAGTGATGTAACGATTAATCGAATTCTCGATTAATCGCGATTATGACCGTTCCGTTCGATTCACAATTCTTTGGTTCGATTTTTGCGCACCTTTTCTAGGGTGCCTTCAGTGAGTTATTGCGTTCGAGGTACGAGAACGCAACCCCTAATTTGTGTTGGGTCTTCTGTGCATTATTGGGTATCCTGCGCAATTAATAAGGGAGGTTTTTCCAGGTTGCATTTGTCGTCGTCGTCGACACACATTTGCCTCGCTTTGAGGCGTTTGCTTACATTTTGCTTCACTTTGACGAACTAACTTACGTGGTGATTCGTGCCTTCTCAAGCGTTTGCTGAGGTCTTTTATTCTGTCTTCGCAAAGCGTTCATCTTTTAAAAGTTTGCTGAATCTTC
Organism: Porites rus; assembly: GCA_964035705.1. Taxonomy (NCBI): domain Eukaryota; kingdom Metazoa; phylum Cnidaria; class Anthozoa; order Scleractinia; family Poritidae; genus Porites; species Porites rus. The sequence goes on from OZ037992.1 coordinate 53,492,283, forward strand.
GTAAAGCGTACATATTTCAAGAGTTTGCTGAGGGTCTACTATCGATCTGTGTTTGCTGAATCTTTCAAAACGTTCATCTTTCAAAAGGTTTCGGCGGCCGTTGTGCCACAAAGTAAATCTACCGAGATGTGAAGCTCGGCGGCGCCGTTTCATCATGACTTGTGATATTTTCGGCACCGGACAAACGAACATTTTAGGTCTGTGTTATTTATTCGGAAAAACTTATAAACAGCCCACAGTTGCTCCACTCAAATCACTGAAATCAACACACTCGACCAAACTACTGCACTTGTTGAGACGGACCATACGATATCACTAGCCTTCGAGGCTTTTTCATAATGATACACAGTTTAAATAGAGGTTTCACTGTAAGCATTCCTTACGTTTAAAATATGCCATGATCAAATTAAAGCCCGGTTTCCATATAGTCGCTACCATCGCTGTGATCGCTGCGATCGCTGAGAAAAAAAAAATACTTCAGCGATCGCAGCGATCATAGCGATCATATGAAACTACTCTCCAGCGATCGCAGCGACAACAATCGCTGAGATGTAAAAAGTTCTATCTCAGCGATCGTTGTCGCTGCGATCGCTGGAGAGTGGTTTCTATATGATCGCTGAACTTTTTTTCTCAGCGATCGTAGCGATCATATGGAAACCGGGTTTAATCTATCGCAATAACCATCCACCCTTCCTCCTCAACTGCTACCTGTACGCCTTACAAACATATCGAACGCACTCTTCTAAGCTCCGATTACCCCTAGTTATATTGTAAAATCAGAATCCAGAACTCTTTAAAAGGTGCGTTTTTGATTGACGAGCAAAGGCGATAGCAGTTCGTGCACCATTTTGTGTTGCCTGGTAAAAATGCTGTCCTTCAACCACCCCTTGAGAATTTCCAAATAAGGTAAACCGTGTGCGACACGCTCTTTGTCAGGTTCTCAAACATGGTGATGAACAAAGCGATTGTGAATCCTCCTGTCCCTGTTACTATTCTCAAATTGAGGGTTTAGGGTTGCATGTTGTTAACATTACGCGTTATGTTATAAGAGTTAAGAAATATTTACATAATCGAATCGAAATCGAATCGAATCGCAAGGAATGTGAATCTTTACACCCGTAATCTCCGTTTTCAAAAGTATCTGGGTACGTGCGGACGAGACCTAAATACTTTATTGCTCTGGTTAGCATACAGGCACTTCACTCAAATAGTTAGAAACAAATAAACCAAATAAAACATGGCAGCTAGGAATAAAACTCATAACTAGCATGCAGGAGGCTTTTAATAATTGTCGTGTAAGTTTGTGTGTATCTTTTTTTGTCTTTACTCAGGCAAAAGGCACGGCAAGGGCGAAGGTCTTATATTCTCCTTTAATTCTACACAATCAACACCGAACTATTTTGCTGCGGAACATGGATTTTACACTGGTGGATGGAAACACAACATGAGGTTAGATCTGCATCATCTCTTGATGATATTCTTTCAATCGTTGGTTGACGAAGGTTAAATGTGACTTGCATGTTGTTTCTCATACTCCGCACATTTGCTCCACCACTTTTATCTGGCCATAGTTCATTCACAAAATCAGAAAAAAATTGATCTCTTCTTCACGTCTCACTGTTTCTTCCTCCTTTTTCAACAATTATGTGCACATATATTACAGGTATACACCATGGAAAGTCTCTATCGTCTTAAGGTGGAGTGGCCGTTAAATAATTTATACTTGTCAATAAAATGGTGAACTGTTTCTTTTCCCAAACAAGGCACGGTCATGGGCAGATGACGTTCTCCTCCGATGCTGTATATGAAGGTCAGTGGCAGTTTGACAAAATGACAGGATATGGTACCTTAAAGCTCCCGGATGGAACCATTCAGGAAGGGACTTGGCAAGAAGGTTCCTTACAGGGCTGCGCTCTTTTTACCTGGCCACATGGTGTCACTGAGTACCGGGAATATGATACAATCCGAGGTAGGGAAACGCAATTGAAAGGGACATATTTTTGCGTCGAGCGCGATTGTAACCGATCCCTCGGTCTTGTTAGGGATGTGTTCCCTTATACAAGCTAGTAATCTACAGTCGAATTTTAAGTCCACGGTTCTTACAGGATAGGTAAGATCGTTGTAAACAGGAAAAACTTTATTTTTGCTCGTGTGCCTTGGTCACTTTACCGAGGCACCCAACGAGAATATAGTTCAAAACCACTCAAACATAGCATTGTTAAACGTATTTTAGTATTTAAACGGTAGACATAGGCATATTTTTATCCCCGAAAAATTTTTTATCTGTCCGGATTTCCTAGCTGAAAGTCTAGTGATCCGAAAATTATATGGATCAAAACTTACCTTTTCGAAAATTTCAGCCAGAAAAAAGGCTCCCGAAAATTCTAGGTGACCTTTTAAGGGTAAAAATCCGTTAAAAATGGGCAATTATACCAATTTTTCAGATGTTCGAAAATGCTAGGAGAGGCAGGCAAGCAAGAAATTTTACAACAAATGTACCGAAAATTCCAGATCTCAAATCGTCTTCCGAAAAGATATTTTCCGAAAATTGTCGTTGGGTGCCCCTGACTTTAATCATTATAAATATGTAGAAAGAAAGAACGCACTCTGCATATGAAGCAACTAATTGAGGCAAGCGATTGAAGTAACTTAAGAGTTTTCTAATCAGTCTCCAGCTTTCGAATTTTGTTTAATGCAAAGATATTATGACTAGATAGGGAGGCGTTTCTTTTACATCATGGATGGTCCTCATGTAATAACAGCCGAGTCATTTGAAGGTATCCAGGAAACGCAGAAGGAAGGCGGCGGCATTCCCTATATTAGGGAGCTTAAGCAACGACGACGATGACAGCAGTGAAAACATCGCTAAAAAGATCAATTTGCGTACTTTCAAACTTTATTGGATCCACTCCATTTGTCAATTGTAGGCGATTTTTCCTGAAGTTGAAATCTTGGGGACTTTATCCGGGTATTGACGTCGTATGTTCACATCCTACATCAACGTCGCATTAGACGGTGTCACGTCGTAGCCGCTGCAGTGGACGTTAAGGAAATGTACTGAAAAGCGTGATGCACGTGCAAAGCAGTTGTTTTGCTCTTAAAACCAGTTGGTTTTTTATGTTGTTGTTGTCGTCCTCGTCGTGGTTGCCTAAGCTCCCCACTGAATCCGCTGTGTTTTCTCAACAGGTCAGCTGTCTTCCTGTAAAATTGAAAAGGAAGCCGCTGAAAAGCTGTCACAGACGAGCTCTCTTCGCTCTCAACTCCTCAAGTTAAGGGAGCAGGTTTCTGAGCTAAAAGAAGAGAGGAGATCGCTCTTAGAACTACTGAACACGCAGAAAACAGATCAAGCTGAAGCAAAACGTGAAATAATGTCCAGCCTTGCCAAGTTAAAATCAAATTTTACCACGCAGCGAAAGAAGGACTATCAGCAACAACGAGATGAATATGAACAAAAGCTGAAAAAAGCAACTGAATCTGAATCAAAGAGCGCTGAAAGGATACGGGAGTTAGAAAAGCTATTAGAGGAATCGTCAAATGCACAGCTGTGTCAGATTTGTTTTGAACACCCACGTGACTGTATTATTATGCCTTGTACTCATTTGCTTTACTGCAGAGCTTGTGTGGCTGAGCATAAAAGGAGCGGGGCTAACCGCTGTCCTACCTGCCGTGGACCTATTTCTGGCGAAATCTTATGTAATGTAAATCATTCATCTTGAACTGCATATAACTTTCACTGGTCGTTCAAAATAGGCCATTTGCACTAAGAGGTCATGTGAGATTGTTTTTATGAAAATGAAAGTTTTATGATTGTGCCTTCGAAACACGATTAGTGGGTCATATCTTAAACAAAATAATAGTGATTTGGTTTTTCAAACCCACACCATCTTCTTAAAATGAGTAAGTTCATAGCTGGTCACGTGGCAAAAATGTGATTTTTAAAATTATGAATTACCTCTTTCTGAACACAAATCTTGCACTTAAACTTCAGGGGAAATGTTAAAAAGATGATGTGGTAACGTATACAGCACATCAGAGCGTAACTATGAAGCTTTTAACAAGATATAAGCAAAAAGTAGTTTTGGCCGCCTTGTTGGAGGGCAATAGTATGCCCTACAACATGGCGGCCGATACAAATCATACCACTTTGATGAAAATCAAATTGCCATAAAATATCTCCCTTAAATGCGTTTCCTCTCAATTCGATTTCGGGTGCTAAGATAATTTTTATGCGCTCTGTCAATTTTTGGCATAAGCAAGATTCCAACTTATTGTTTAAATGAAGCACTGGTCACGTGACCTTTTAGTGTAAGTTACCTATTCCGATGATTGCCATAATGAATTGTGAGTCTTGGATAAGTGGTTTTAATTTAATCCGGATTACTAAGTGTCCTATTCTGTTGGTTATGGAAAGGTTTAAGCCGTCACCAATCATTCAAGAACAAACGAAATATTAGTTAGAAACCGAAAATTAAGTAGAGAGCCAGTTTACGCGAAACTACCACATTTGAAGCGGCTCTGTATTCCTGGAGGAAAATACCGTTAAGAAAATAATAAGGAAGAACTGTGACTTATGACAATTATTTTGTTGTTCATGTGTAGTGTGTTCTTTAAAATAGTTAGCTGCTTTGACAATACTTTGGACAAGCAAGGGCGCGTCTTCTTAAAATATTAAACTCCAGTGAAAACATATAACGCTTGGCCTGTCGCACGTTATTCCTTTAACGGGGGCATGATTTTCAGCCAGCCTCGGTTACTAATGAATTCCCACATGGGGGCGGGCACTTGTAGCGCAAAAACGTGTATATCGCTAAAATTCAGCCGTTCTCAGCCACAAGAATAACAGTAAAAACTTTTCAGGCAAAAATACGTTTATTTTGAACTTATAATTAAACATTCATCGCAGTATAGTACGATACTTATTACCACACATTTCCTCAAATTCAAACATACGAAGGCTCACATAGTGTAGGCGCTCTTTTATTTCTCACACAAACATTGGCGCTTAGGTAACCTTTGCTGCAACGCTTGTATCGTTTCCTTTCCATTCACAGAGATTTTGTTCGTTCTAACCAAAAAATCGAGCACCTTTGTTTTTTGCTTACTCTGTTAAAAATTGCGGGCCAGGGAGCCTCGGAACCCTCGTCTCCAGGGTTCTCTGTATTGGAAAAAGAGAAGACCCTGGGGACGAGGTTGACTAATAGACCAGCAGAGCCAGCAGAGAAAGAAGGGGCGAAAGCGGGAGGACGAGGAAATAAAGTGATGTTAAAGGTGCGTGAAATGCAACGTTTTTCCCTGAACGTTTGCTTTCTTTACTGCTTAATGAGTTTCCATTGAATTAGTGTGTGAACACGATCTTAAGCATGACTCTCACAACGCACTCGTGCACTGAGATCTCCAAGCCGGAAGTAGTTCTTCGCTAGAATTTTTTACGTAATGTGCATATTAATGCCGATGCTTCTCAAGGTTTATATACCGATATGCTTCCAGGAGACCGGTTTTGGGAGCTACAGAGTTTAATTTTGCATTTTTCTAAATTGCAAACTGAGTGGTCTAAGTTAAGCTGGTAAGCAACGTCATATTTGGGATATAAGACAGCCTTCATAATGACTTAAATTTATTTAACCTAAAGATAAACTGTCCAGTAGTAAGATAATTTTAAATTAACACAACGCTTTTCTTAATGTTGCGAGAAATTACTGGTGGAAAATGGAACACGCTAACACCTAATTTAACAGAACAGAAATGAAGCAAGTGGCTGTCAGTAATGATTGCCTACGGCAGAGGAAGTTTGCTACAGGTGTAACTTCAACTTTTGTCATGACACAAACCCTACTATCTTGATTTTAAATGATTAGTCATGCATTTTAACCTGGGTGATAAAGGTATACTCGTAAAAGGTGAGCAGATTTGGTGGTAGTTTTATGATAACATGTAAAAATGGGCGGGGTGATGGACTGATCGACTAGCAACATGGATGTGAGCAGTACTGAACTGAGGGAAGGTCCCTGTTTAACTGATGCAAGGTATCAGAATAATTCATTGGTAGTTCAGGCCTATATATAGGAAGGGGGCTGTGATGTTTGTGCATGGCGCACCTTCCATGGACTGCTGATCGAGTTTCTTCTGCTCAGTACAGATTACATAGTCACCTGCAAATCCTGGTTCTTTGCTTTCTCAAGTGTGTGTTAGAGGGCACTTTGAGTAGGTAGAGATTGGCAGACAAAAGAAGAAAAGTCACACACTCCTACTAGTTCTAATTCATGTGTACTAATTATCTGTTATTTTCCTAATATGACAAAGAATTAGCAGACCGTTTGTGCTTTCTATACATAGACTAATGTTTAAACCTTGGAAAAATTGTTCTGCATAATGTTGGCCACAGACATGTGCAATGATAATAAAACAAAAGTTACTGCTTAATGTTTAATTTGCATTTTTATAAGCAATTGAATAAATTATAGCTGTTCATTGTTGCCTCATGATGTTGTTTATAAATTTGATTTACCAAAATCAAGTTACAATCAAACTTTTGAAAAATTTTTGGGGTAGCATGTCCCAGCTAACCGTATGCCTTTATTTTGCTATTTTTGCAAGGTGTGTTACTTGTGGATATTCACTTGCACCTTTGTTGCTCATATGTGCCTCCCAATGCAAGAAACAACTCTTGAAGAAATTCGTTTAGCTAGAAATATTGTTAATTTCATCAATAAATGAAAAAGAGCCTATTTTATGCTGCTTTGAACACAACTGTGGCTTTTTTAGCAACCACAAGACTGAAGTGTTTTTGCTGTGATTGAAATAGCTCTTTTAAATGTATTTTTCCCAAGAAACAATAATCTTGTTTAGCCTGTGGCTTTTCTGCATGTTAAAAATTTTACCTTATTTGTGCCCCCAGCTGTTCTGAGTACCAAATTGTTTAAAAAAATTATGACACTTGCATATTTTAGTCTAAATAATTTCCATTTCGTCCTACCCAACACCATGCAGTGAGTGTATGATACTGTCTCTTGAAGGCTGTTTCCAAACATTTTGCAACAAATTTCTTTTTGATTTTTGTATGTCCTTGCTTCTCCTTTTATAGTGTTATTTTGAAAATTGCTAGCTCAGAGCTACCCACAGTCAAATTGAATTGGACAGAGCAATGTCATCAAAAGGAGCTGCAGATGTAAGAGTTGTTTTTAAAGATGATGACAGTCAGGATACCCTTTTGTACACAGGAGATAGAGTTGTGGAGCCTTGCAATTGTGTAGTGATTAATGCAGGTGAAGTATGTTTAAACTGAAGTTTAAAGTCCATGTAAAGTTAGAGGTAAAGATACTCAGCCTATAAATCAGAACTGATCATATCTGTTCTTAATTAAACTGACATTACCAACCTGACATTTGATGATGTGCTCATATTTACTCCAAACTCTCTATCCGGAGGGTGTAATTTGCAGGTTGCACGTTAGAATTTGAAAAAGAGTTTTCTACTAAAAACATTTAAAAATTTCCTTAATAGATCCTAAATTAAATGGTTTACAGATCTTCCCAAGCCCCTAAAACAGGATATTACAATTATTCTTGACAGGGTCGAGCAAAACGGGGAATATCAGATCTCAGTTCTGTAAATCGATTCTTTAGTTCCAGACCTTTTAAGGCAAGAAGGAAGGTTTTTAAAAAATAATTGTTTGGCGGGAGTTAGATTTTGCATCCCTCTTTATACTGGAGGTAAGCTTTGAATTCTGTGAGTGGCCATTAAGTACCGCCCTCCACTTATAAATCAGAATTTCTCAAGCACAATTGAAATTCAGAATCATATATGTTTGTTTTGTCTTGTCGCTTCACCTTCTTAAAAAGAACAATAGAGTGGTGAAAAAAAAGGGAAATTTCTAGTGGTTAATTTTGCTCTACTCTCCACGTGGCAGCTATATCCATGGTATGGATCCAACATGGATTTTATTAAATGCTACATGAACTGGCCTTTTCTGGTCTAATTTTTCTTTTTTCCTTTTTGCTTTAACTGATATGAAACTTTATTTTGTGTTTAGTCAAGTTGCACGTATAAACTGGGTCACCATGGCTGTGTTGTTTCTATTGTAGGTTAGTGACGAGGAAACAGTCTTTTCTGTAATAACTGCTAGCACATGCCAGAACAGATGAGATGGACAGCAGCAATGAAGGAGCAACTGATCTATCTGGGACTAAAGAATCGATTTATAAAACTGAGATCTGATATTTCTGGTTTTGCATGATCCTGTCACCAAAAAGTCATTGCAATGTTCTATTTTAGGAGCTCGGGAAGATCTGTAAACCATTCAGGACATTGAACTGTTTTGTCAAATTCTGACTTGCAAACTGCAACAAACTGCAACCTGCAAATTACACGTCCCTCTGCTCTCTATCAGTGCTTTATTTATGGGTATTTATAAAGTTAATTAAAGCTACACAAAAGGAAAAAAAATTGGAAACGAGGATTTGAGGTCACATTTGAGAATCAAATTCAGGATCTCTCACACAGAAAGCTATGCACTCACCCATGACCTGTCCCATTCCTTGCTCCTTAAAAATTAGAATGCAGTTAATAAGTAATCTTCAAATAAATTCTTCTTAACTGACAAGTCACAGTCATTCATTACTCCAAAACAATGCAAGCATTTACCAGCAGAGGTCAGGATCAAGATGGGTGGACTAAAACAAAGGTTATACAAAATTTTGGGAGGCCAACAAGGTGTTTTATGGGAGATGTGCAAGTGCTATGGTTCTTTTAGCCCTGCATGGTAAATATTATTTTACACCATGCCCAAAAAATGAGATTGGGAGACTCTCTTTTTAACAGACAAAAATAAATTCATTTAGATTTCGAGCAAGTAGGCACACTGATAATTTTAACTGATTGTATCTTCTATGTGCAATTCTATCGGTAGTTACCTCTTCTTAACTAATTTGTTTAAACATGATATGTACATGACCTTACATTATTGGTAATGCTACATTTTTTTGTTTGTTGTTTTTTTGCTCTTGTAACTCGAAGAGATGTCAATAAAACAGAGCCGAAGTCAGACCAAACATCTGATCAAATCAGGGACACTGGAATTTTTTTCAAGTTTGGGCGGGGGGTGGGGTGTCTGAGTAGTGACTTGAAGTGGGGAGGCTGAAGAGACCCTCATCCTAATATTTTCTTTTTTTCTTGGGAAAAGTGGCCGAGACTAACCCCTGCCAAGCCCCCAACCCCTTCTCAGCTCTGCTGCCCCTGCAATGATAAGTGTGCATTTATTGTAGGTAGTAAAGAAATAGTACATGCTGCTCACAGAAGACAAATTAACATGCCACTTCTATTTACCCTGTAAACTTAGTGTAGTAAGATGAACTGACATTTCTCTTCCCTAGTTAATGCAGCCCAGAAGAATAATGCATCACCAGACAAGGACACCTCTTTTCAGCTACGTAAGTTGTGTTAAAGTAAAGTAAAGTAAAGGAAAACCTTTATTTACACGGGGTTGCCCATTCAGCTCTAAGGGTGGTCTCCATAGGGGCCCTGTATCTCTACATTAAGAATTTTCATAAACTAGCTATTACATTTAAAGAGCTTATTGAAAGTACAATAAGAGAATTTAAGAACTACATTAAAAAGCCTACAATACAATGCAAAATCACATTTAAAGCCTAAAATATAATAAAATATCAAAGTTATGATGAAAAGAAATGTCTTGCTCATCGGCAGAACGTCTGAATGTTTTCACTCTTCACAATGTTTAACTCGAAATTTAAAGGCAGCTGACTGCCATTTGTCGTTTCAAGTGAGCCAATTTAAGTTCGGGAGAAGAAAGGCGTCTGAATCAATTCGAAATGAGAACTCAAATTTGGATCGGCTTAGTCGTTCATTACACTCCACTGAAATCAATATGGGTTGGCCAATATTGGTATTGAATTTGGCTTGTGAAGTACGGCGCCAGTGGACCAAGCCTTTAGAGAGCATCTTACAGTCTGTCAGATGTTTATACACTGTAATTTTTACACCTCAGTATCCGTGTTTTATTAAATATATAGGGGGACCCAATCAATATGTTCCTCAAGATATCTGTTCTTCAGGCCAATTTTTGGTGGCTGGGAGATTTGGGATTATTAATGTGTCCTTGGAAGGAAAGTCTGAATTTTGCCCTATGACCACACCCAAACTGGCAAGTAATGTCTATAGACATACATCTGCTGGGAAACTTCCCAGTAATGCAGGTTGGGGGTTGTAGGTGCATCTTGCTGGCTGGGAACTCTTCCATCAGTCTTGCTGGGAGTGAGGAACAGATAAATTTTCCCATCAATATCCAAACTGCTAAAAATGGCTTCATAAATCTTTGTTCATGCTTTGTTGTTGCTTTTAGGTCTTTTCCTCAAAATTTCGCGTTGGTTGCCCCTGAATATAGTTGTACATCTCGTACATCAATTAAACTCTGTCTGTCTTTATGAGGTTAACTTTATTTTTTTCTTCTTTTTGTCAAATAAAAATGATTTCTAGTGAAAGCTCCAATATAAAGTTATAATCGTTTTAGCTTTACTATTAAATCACATATAAGCACACAATTAGAACCTTTGCCATCTTTGTACTTTTTGTGCTTGCTTGCTTTATTGATTGTAATTAAGCTTATTAATAGAAAAGTGATTACTTTAATGTTCAAACGTCTGTGTTACTAATTTCTACCTCCAGATTACAACCATCCTTTTATATATTCTCAACCTTCAAAAACAGGGACACACGTAAAGTTTAATGTGAGTAACTTTTGAACATTTTTTGTCATGCAACCACATGAATGTAAAGGTGGGCTGTTTGTGCCAGCCACCCAGCCTAGGAGACGGGCGCCTCACGGCATCCTTTGAAGAGCAAAAATAAACCAGCTCCTGGACTGGTAGACATTACATGTTTAAAGCATATCGTATATCTATCTTATCCTTACATAACGCTGAAACAAAACACATGGCACCTTGGCATGTTACTTTCAAAGGCATAGTTTACACAGTAGGGCCATTCATACGAGGAAAAATAAGACGCGAAATGTACCATTTATACGAGCATGTCTTACAGTAAGACTAAAACTGCTCGTATAAATTAGCAATTAATGAATGAGGCTGAGTAAGATATTTAACAGTTAATGACAAGACAAAACAAGACAAGATTAGTTATTAAACTCAGTTCAGTTTTACATGACATAAAGGTTAAATTTACATAGGCATCTAAACACAGTACAACTAAGGAATGAGGAATGACTATCTTATAAAGAATTATGGAGATCGAGGAGGGTGTTGTCCGTCGAGGCCGTAGGATAACACCCTCCTTGATCTCCATAATTCTTCATATGATACGAAAGCCGAATTCAATAATTGTTCTGGCGAAGCGAGTTTATAATCTCGTCGCGCGCGAATCGCGCGTGCATCATGTGAACCGTGCGTGTTCTTAGCCAGATGCAAAATTCGATGCGCCATAAATCTCTCTAATATATAGATTTAGCCAGGGCTAAAAGCGAAGCTCTGGTTAATAATACGTGTAAACAAAAAAAATTAAATCGTGTGACGTTAAACGGGGGACGACAATGAAAATGGCTTCAAGACTAATAGATCTAATTAGCAAAAAAACTAATTGCACGTGCAGTACACTTTTTCTTCTAATTAGCAAAAAGCAAATTTGCACGTGCAGCACGCTTTTTTGTCTTTCCCTTGCCGTTGTTTTGCACGACTACAACACTGTTTTGTACGACTAAAACGTCAAACTTCCTAGTTACACACTATTTTTATGGAGAAATTGTCGTATGTGCTTACCCAATATTTTGTTTCCAGTGTTCATGTTCGCTTTTATTTTTCACTGCCGCTCATTTTCACCTTGCTGGCCGCTAGCATTTCTCATTTTCTCACCGCCGCTTTGAATTTCCATGTTTTTCTTCCAACGAATTTTCAGTAACTCGCTCTAGCTCTTTCTCTGTTATCCACGTTAGTGTACTCATAAAAAATAACACCGAAAAAGACACGACTTTTTTCTTTCTAAAAGTCCGGGCGGCCATGTGATTTCCTTCCAAATAAAACCTTGAGTTGCATTTGGGTTCCCATACCTGTTCATTGAATTATTTTACATTGGTATGCCTGTGGTGCGGACGGACGGTCGCTCGCTCGCTCGATCGCTCGCTCGGTGTACGGTCACGTGATTACCAAATTTTCTGGGATGGGTAGATTACCACATTTCCTTAGCTATGGGGCTCCGCCCACGCGCGCGCTTCGCGCACGGGTGGAGCTCCGCTATGAATATATGCTTGGTGTCCGCCAATGACGTCATGTAGCGCTACGTCATGGAGCATTTTGCGTTTCCAGGCAACATAGGCTTTGCCGTTGATGACCAGCGCAAATTCATGTATTATTCATGAAAGGCTCATGTGTTTATTCATTCATGAAACAATGTTTACAATCGGTGAGTCACGAGCAATCTCCCATTCAGATGACACAGAACAACAAGCACAACAAGTGGCTGGAAATCCTCGATTTTCAACCGAAACTCCTCTGGAGAACCCCGACTAAAATTCATCGCGAGCGGAGAAGACGATGACAACAAGAACACTGTAATTTTCAGGGAGTTATAATAACTCCTCTAGTGGGGCTAATTTAACCCCTTACAGTGGAGTTATTTTTCGTGGAGTTATTTTAACTCCAAAAAGGAGTTTAAAGAACTCTTTTTCAGGAGTAAAAGTGACCCCAGATATTGAGGAGTTAAAGTAACCCCAAAAAAGGAGTTATCCTGTACCTAAAATTTTACTCCACTTTCAGAGTTAAATTAACTCAAAAAAGAGTAAAAACAACCCATGTAAGGAGTACAAGTAACCCCATTTCGGAGTCATTTTAACTCCAGATTGGGAGTACAAGGAACTCTTTTGCAGGAGTAAAAATGGCCCCAAATTCGGAGTTAAATTAGGAGTTAAAATAACCCCCAAAAAGGGGTTATCCTGTACCTAAAATTTTTACTCCATTTTTGGAGTTATAATAACTCCCTAAAAATTACGGTGAAGCCGTGCGCAAAGCACAGAGAACATCGCTCAGCGCAGCGGAGGCAACGTCGTCAACACACCGACCACAAACATGTACAGTATTGCGCTTTCGTTGTGAACGGACGAGGCTGCTACTATATACTTTTTGCCATTTCAACGTTTTAACGAAAACTCTATTCAGGCTAGTAATTCACAAGCTTATAATCCTTCGCCATTTCAACGTAGGTAGATTATTTCACAGTTTATTTAATTCTCTTTTCTATGAACAAAAGAAGACGCACGAACGAAGCGTTCCGCAATAATAGTATCGTTTGTAAAAGGATTTTCAAAACATCCTCACATTTTCCCGATTTTTAAGGTGGTTTCCGAATATTCAAGGATCCCATTGAAACCGATGGTAGGTTATTTCATACTTTATTGAATTCTCGTTTCCACTTTCGTAATTTTTTTCCCGTTTTTTGCTATGAACAAAAGAAGATGCACGGACGAAGCCGAAAAAAGTTCTTTCATTCGAATGCGTACATTTTCAAACGTAAACAGAAATGAATGTACAGACTATCAATATGTTATCAGTTCTAAGAAATCGTCCGGATATCATATCAGTGTTGAAGGCACATTTTATTTAGTAGTTTGTTTTTCCTTAAATGATCGTCTTTTAGTTATTTCTCTTGTTATATCTCGCTTGGTTTCACTATAAGAACTGTAAGAACACAAAACAATCACTGAGGTTTCGAATTCAATTCTTTCTTCCAAACTTGTTTCCCTTTATGACTCATTTTTAGCTCAGCTCAAAAGAGCTATATTTTTGTATATGACAACAGGCAAAATTAATGTTGGGTAAATGGGTATTCTAAGTAATACAGTCGATGCCTGCTGGTAAAAGTATCAATGACTTGAAGTTCTCTAAAAAGCTTCTTTACAGGGAGAAGCACAATCTGACTGTAAACGCACTATAGTGCCCAAAGTTTTCTTCTGATCACATGTGTGCACGAACTCTCTTTTCAAGCGATTCATCAGTAATTGACCCTTATATTAACTAGAACCCTATGGTTCATTCATATTATACTGTTTTTGCTCCTCACATTTACAGTGTTCGTTCGCGTATTCAAAACACCTTTAGGGAAATAATGGTACGGTCGCGTACTTGCGTATTATGTTTCGGGATAAATCGTTTATATGCTTTTTTAAGTTCTCTTTTTGCGGTGGCTTTAGTTTAAATCTCCATAAAATGGTATGTATGGCAAGCAACTTTACGCCAGCTGTGAAGTTTCAAACGTTTATCGAAACTTGCTAATGGTGAAATTAATATATCGTGCTTGCTAAATGGGCGAACACACAGAATTGAGGAGAAGCATAACAAATGTTAACAAGATCATGCACAAATTTAATGATAAAAGCTTAGCAAGATACAGATACAAACAAAGAAAAACCTCTGGGCTACACTGAAAACAACTGTAAACTCTACTCAGTCTCCAAACCTTGTCAGTAATGGCTGCTAAAAACGATTTTCCTCAAGTTTGTCTTTGTGAAGCTCCCTGCTGTCCCGGTGAAGCTTTGAACTTGGGTGCGAAATTCTCAAAGTTCCTCTTTTTGTCCGCGTCTTCTTTATCCTTATCCGATTTTTAGATCTCCAAAGTGGCGTGTGTTGCATTAAATAGAAGGATTAAAATGAAAAGCCAGTCTTCTGAGTCTTCTTACATGGCGAACTTGTCACTTCCCTCGCTCATGGACGTCCATTTCTTAACATTACGATTCATCTGACATTCATCAGCAACTGAGTTGTTCGCTTCAGTACAATGCTTGCAATCAAGTCTTTAGTCATAGTGTCGTCTGTTGGTATCATAATTTGCTCATAAATTGGGCTCATCGATTGCTTATGTACTACATCGTTAATTCTCGCTTTGAGCTCACGGAACGGCCCGTTCCAAAACTGACGCTCACACTCATCTTTCAGTGTGGACCTACCTTGAATGGCGTGTGGGTTTGTATGCAACGTGAGCATTTCTATGATTCGGTTTTCCAGTGCCAACATCATTAAATGACTTCAATTCGGACAGTGACAAACTTATAAAGTCACTCCTTTCGATGGTCAGTGATATGATCAAATCGCTTCGATCAACGCAATTAAGCCTTCTTGATACAGCGCCTTATGGTTTTCCTGGGGCGGGGAAGAGGGGGGGGGGGGGGTGGGGGGCGGGGGTGCAGCGAGATGATGATGGGTGTAGTTTGTGAGGTAGCTGCTGGGTTTCTACATGGAGTTGTTTTTATTGGATGTTGGTAATAGAGTCAAACTCTGTTAATAGTGGCAATGAGGTGTTGATAGAAAATGTCTGGTGATATGTTTCACAAATTTCCTTTTTTCCATCAAATGAAGATTGCATAGTGAAACAATTTTGACACGAATTTTTACTTTCGCCAAAAATGTGAACTGATATCTTATAAAGTAATCAGTTACAAACACAATGCGAAAATCTATACCCCGATCTGCCTGTTTTCTTTTCTCCTTGTAACTAAATGTTTCATTTTAGGCGGTTCCATCTCACAATACTCAAATGAACTATACCTGTGTTTCCTTGCAATCTTTTCCCTTTCACTGCTTTCAATTTTGCTTGAGCATAATATAAAGTGTATTTCATATTTTAGTCTTTGACAATTAACTTACTTTGTGTAATTTTATACATTTCTTCAACTAATGACTGTATGCCTTTGATACTTTTAACAAGTCTTATTTCACCTAACTTTCATCATATCCCACAAGAAAAGATAAATCCTTTACTCTACTTCTTTGCTGAACTACACAGCTTATTCGGTATGTTCCAATCCACGACAAAAATCCTGTCACTTCATGACAATGTTTTGAAATGCACATCTTCAACACAGATTTGCTCTCACCCAAATTCCAACATAGGACACCACTGTTTGCAGCGCAAACAGTACGGTTTATCTCAGCTCCACTGATAATCTCGCTTTCAGGAAGATCAACTGGCATAATATGTCTTTTCACACGGATCACATTGTACAGTGTATTCCCATTACTAGCAAGGGCAGATGAAGCTCCTGAAGCCCAGTATCCACATGGATTAATAACGGAGTATCAAATTGCATAAACTCCTAGGGTTTAGCACTGTTTACAAGAACGTTGGTATAAACTATTAACATTTGACATACTACAGTATTCAACACTGCTTGAACAAAGATCAACTTGAAAGTTGGCAATATGTACACCTTGAAGCTCTTAATATCCTTATTCCTACATGTATATTGTACTAATTTATGCATGGATGGCATTTCCTACAATACACATATACCACGACTATGACTGTTACCATACATATCTCTAGCATGAGAATCAACACCAATAATTCCCACAGTTAAAATGAATGAGTTGTAGTTCAGAGCCAAGAGTGTTTCAAGTGGCATACAGTAGTGATAACCCTCAATTCTGGCATCACCGTGCATGTTACAAGTACAACTTTCACTGCATTTAAGCTGGAAAAATCGCTCAAATACTGTAACCATTTCTGGCAATTTTGTTAACATTAACATAGATTGTCTTGTAAGCAATGACAGACTAGAAGGTAGTTGATAACCAACAGCCATTATTTGAATCATATTATCGACTGAAGTAATCTTTATCTTACTGAAAATTAAAGCGCACAAATTCATTGCAACACATTGTTGTCCCGCATTTTCCCCAAACACTACAACGTTTCCTTGACAGTATGGAGCATGAATCTTTTGTTGTAGCATATACATAAAATGAAGGTCCTGTATTCTTCTCGATATGAGTAGAAAGATTAAATTGGCCAAAATTAACCGGGTGAATCAAACTATTGTATTAAAAAGCACTATAAATACAGATTACTTCATGGTTGGTGAGTGTACGATTTTTATTCACGAGTTGTGAAGAATCGCAAACGAACGAGCGAGTCTTCGAGCTACGCGGTCGTCCGATTTTGTTAATCACTTCTATGATTACAGACCGAATTGGACTCCACTCAGTCCTGTTACCATTACTTATCGCGCGATAAATTGCAACATATCACATAAACTTGAGAGAAGCTGGAACGTTGCATGCATGTATGCATGCATTATCTTGATGTTGACCCTTTCTTTATCATACTAAGAAGGAGTTATAGTCTAACTTTTAAGCCAGCTTAATAGGGTTCATTTGAGTTGCCAAGCTAGATTTCCAAGCAAGGATTACAGCATTTTAATCCTGAAGGAAAAGGGGAGTAATTAAGATTTACAGTTGCTATATACGTATATGTAATCAAGTATCTCTCGTTTCAAAACTATACAGTGAGAATCAAGCCAGGTTACTTCTTAGCTTCAAGTTGGCGAAGTAACGGTTGGTTTTGTATAAGATTCCATTTTTTCATTAAAACTTTTTTTAAAGTAGACACTGAAGGCTGGTACTGTGTCACAAAAGGCAATATTTCTTTTTCCTCTTTGTTGTTGTGTTTCAGGAGTGCAGACTCCCTCTCTATGAACTTTGTATCTGATAGAAGCTAGGTTTTCTATCATAGTTTGTGGGTAGCCTCTGTCAATCAAGCGTTCTTTGAAATTTGAGTTGCTAGCCTTAAAAACATTCTTATGAAACACTGGTAACTGATAGAGAACCAACCTCTTAGAGAGATCTACAAAGAACCTCCAATCATATCGTACAAACGAGGAAGGTCTCTCAAAGATATACTTGTAAAAGCTAAACTCTGAGAATTAAAGGCTATACACCGTATTCACAAATGGCGGACACGCAAAAAAAAACTGGTGCCTAGTCATGAAAGCGAGGCGTTGGAGGATAAACAAAAATTGCAAATGAAGACTTTCAGTGAACTTGCAGAGTGTTTAGCACGGATTCCACCTAAAATAACTTTCTACGGACTTCTTTATAAATATAATTACGTGGGATGTCTTCTGCTTTTAATGTTTAGTAGCGATTTGCTGTTTGCAATCAAAAGGGACGCGTATATCTTCAAGGAAACAGAATGATTTTTTAGGTTTCCGAAGCATCAGAAGCTCGACAAGTGGACGATGGCTGGAGAAAAGCGGCAAACATGTTGGCCCAAACTTCACATTGAAACCGAGTACGAAAGCCAGCTCACTGCAATTCGGTGAAACAGAAATATAAACAAATTTTGGTGGCAAGAAAAAAAGAAATAAGCGACAGATGTATGGCCTACTTGCAACTGTTAACGCAAGAGACGTCTGCCGTTGAACAAAACAGTTCAAGTCGAGATGGAAAAAAGGAAGACAGGAAAGAAGAGGTGACTGAGGTTTCGATGATTCAAGTTATGTTTGGTTTTTGTTTGCCAGGACGTTATTCTCTGGTCTTTATCAATGAAAGACATCAATTAGACAGCGGGGTTGACCTTTTTTTCAAGCGGGTTTTCGGTAATTCATTTTTAATGTGCCGGAGCGAGCGAGAGGAGCACGCTCAAAATTTCAACTTGTTACTCGGCAGACTCGGTAAGCCGGCCACATATTATTTCAGCGAGTAATTTCGTATTTCTTACCTTTGGCTGTTAAGAGTTTTAACTTTATGTTTCATAATATTTTAAAGTTGAAGAATACATAAATAAATAAAATGATGGTCTTCTTAAACTGACCCAGACTCGAATTCAATTATTCGAAACAGAAGCTTGCATTGCCGTGTTCAGTCCTGACAAAAACATTGCCTTAAAATTTTAACCTAGTAAAATGTAAGCTTTATACCACTTTTTTACCAAGAGCTCTCTGAGATAATGCCCGAAAACAAACCAGGCAAATAGCAAGCCATAAGATTCACACACTACAGCTTCTAATTTTGATAAAATTATTTTTAATAATTTCGCAATGACAAAGAAATCATGAGATTTTTGCTAAGCTCTGCCAACGTACCTCTAACAATTAACTCCAAAGCGACGGAATTAATCTGATCCAATACAGAACTGTAGTGATCTGGCTTTCGTATTCGGTTTCATTGTGAAGTTTGGGCCAACATGTTTGCCGCTTTTTCTCCAGCGATCGCCTACTCTTCGAGCTTCTGATGCCTCGGAAACGTACAAAAGCACCCTGTTTCCTGAAGATATACGCGTCCCTTTTGATTGCAAACAGCAAATCGCTACTTAACATTAAAAGCAGAAGGCATCCCACGTAATTGTATTCATAAAGAAGTCCGTAGAAAGTTATTTTAGGTGGAATCCGTGCTAAACACGCTGCAAGTTCACTGAAAGTCTTCATTTGCAATTTTTGTTTATCCTCCAACGCCTCGCTTTCATGACTAGGCACCAGTTTTTTTTTGCGTGTCCGCCATTTGTGAATACGGTGTGGAAAGCGTGAGTCAGGCTTCTCTTTATCATGTGATATTCGCAAATTTATCGCGCGATAAACCACAGGTAGCCCAAGCTCGAAATATGAGCATCGGCGAGCATCGGCATTGTTGCGTAACATTCAAAATATAAGGAATTGTATGGGAAAAAAAACTTTCGTTTCTGTAACCTACGAAAATGAAAGGATTTCAATAAAAAACAGCTAACCTTACTTAAAATGTACGTTACATCTCTCCTATGTGGTCGACGGGCCGATTTATGGCCGTTTTATGGGTTTTTATGTAAACTGTTTTCTCTCTATATAAAGGTTTACCTTGGTAAACCTTTATATAGAGAGAAAACCGTTAACATAAAAACCCATAAAACGGCCATAAATCGGCACGTGGACCACACAGGAGAGATTTAACACACATTTTAAGTAAGGTAAGCTGTTTTTTATTGAAATCCTTTCATTTTCGTAGGTTACAGAAACGAAAGTTTTTTTTCCCATACAAATCCTTATATTTTGAATGTTACGCAACAATGCCGATGCTCGCCGATGCTCATATTTCGAGCTTGGGCTACCTGTGGATAAACTGACTAATTATCGCGCGATAATTTTCTCATTTATCGCGCGATAATTTTCTTATTTATCGCCCGATAACTGTTCATTTTATCGCGCGATAACTTCAGCAAAAAAAAATTGTAATGTCCCTTACGGGCCACCGTATAAACCTTCCCTTGTTTTCGAACTAATTTTGGACTTACCCTTAGTGAAAACCTCACACTCTTACAGTTACTTCTGTACCGTCCGCTTTAAGTATAAATTATTTCTATTTTTAACGTAAGAATGAATTTTAGACGACAATGGTGTATTTTTCAGAATTCCCTTCCATACAAGAAGTCTCACTATATCCGTGTTTCCTTTAACAAAGATTTCAATTTCTTCATCCGTAAGTCTGCTAGGTGCACGACCGCGTCGAGAAAAATGACTAACCTTATTTAAACCAACTGGATTGCAAGTTCTGTTATAAATAAATTTCCCACGACGATATCTCACTTCAACTTCTTTTATTTCCTCCACAAAACAATTTTCCTCCTGTACAATTGACTCATTACCTTTTCTTGTCGTCACCTCACTGACATCAAAACACTCTTAACACAAAACTTGCTGATAATGCAAAATCCCGACGCCGAGCATCGTACATGTACCTCGTCACAATAGGGCCATTTATACGAGGAAAAATAAGACGCGTCTCATGTGAGACGCGTCTTAAATAAGACGCGAACTGGACCATTTATACGAGCATGCCTTATCTAAGACGAGAACAGCTCGTATAAATGGTTCGCGTCTTATTTCTGTTCTTGACTCGTTTTCATGTGAATGTTGCCCGTAGCAACGGCAATCCAATGTGGCGCGCCAAAAATTAACGCATGCGTACTGTGAGTTCGCGTCTTATTTTAGACGCGAAGGTCATTTATACGACGTTTTTCTCGTCGTAGCTAAGACGTGTCTTATCTAAGAACAAGTGTTAAGGGCTGTTCTAAAATAAGACGCGTCTTAGCTAAGTCGCGTCTTATTTTAGACGAAATGTGCCGTTTATACGGAAAGTTCGCGTCTTATTTAAGACGCGTCTTATTTTTCCTCGTATAAATGGCCCTAATAAATAGAGAATACTTCATGGAAAGTGCTGGCGTACGGTATTTACGCACGAATTGTTGACGTATCAGAAATCGAACGAGTGAGCGCACCGAACGAGTAAGATTTCTGATACAAAAACAGCGAGTGCGTAAATACCGTACAAAGCACTTTCCATGTGGTATTGTGTTTATTATATACATACTGAGACATTCATTATTTTGGCGGCCTTTTTATTTTAAATCTTTCAAAATGCTAAAATTTGCCGCTACACACTTACCGCAAAATGACAACGAAAACGACGTATCAGCTTTTTAGTAAAAACGTTTGTTAAAAACATAAATGACGGTAAGGATATGAGGTAATCCAAGAACTATAAGTAATCTTAAGTGTTTTTTCTCAATGCACGATTGAAAATGATTGAATTTAAGTAAAATGGCCTGTTTCAATATAAGCTTAAGCTTAAATGACAGGCAAAGTAGCTCCGACAAAAAGCACAACAAAAGCTTACGTCTCGTTCTGTTTTTGCCTTTCCGCTGTCGTTTCGCCGGCTCTCTACCGTTTTCTTTATCGACAGTGAAACAAACGAAACTATTCCACTGCATTTCCGAAATGTTTTTCACTTTTTTAGCGAGAAAAACTCTTTGAGTAAAACTTTTCTCGTTGAATGTGTGCGAAGCGGCGCTGCAAGCTGCAATAAAAGGCGGGGAATTTTGGCGCGAAACTCACACACCTCTGTGGTTTCTGATTGGACGTATCATTTTTCTCACACGTGAAAAAACATCGTTCGCGATTCTGATTGGACTTATCATTTTTTTTCACGTGTGAAAACCACCGTTCGCTCCTCTGATTGGCTAGAACTAATTTGCGTACGAAAATTTACGACATTGCTTTATGGTGAGTATTTCTCAGTATGTACATAATACACGATTACATGAAAAACACAACGCGCAATACAAAAACAAGTACATTAACAGTCACTCTGCTAAACGAAATTCAAAGAATAAGAAGAATTGTTACCACTATCACAGTATAGTTCCCAAAGAAGCCTGAGTCCCTTTTGGTTTCAATTGTTGACAATCTTCTCTAATTCCTTCATCGGAAGAGATTTTTATCTCAGGCAACTCCTTGTGTTCCGCATTGTGAAAATCAAAATCACTTTTGTCACACTGATTACCAGCTACACAAATCTTGCAACTCTCAAACCTGATACACATTCTTCTGTTCAAATTCTTCTCGATTTTACACGTACTCCTGACATTCTTATTTGTGATTGCGTCTATGAGGTCCATGGTCTTTGAATGTCTTGACGATTTCCTTTGTTTTTCTTTGAGTTCGCGGACCAGCCCATTTTGAAAACACTCGGTGTTATTTTAGTGCGGGCCTACCGCGAACAGTGTGCATTTGTATGTTTAAACCTCGATAGCATACTTCAACAACACGTTCCTCGAAACAGCGTCGCCAAATTTTATCCAAAGTGCTTCTTACTCAGTGTTGCTTTGAAAAATTTCGAATCAAATGATATCATTGGATTACTACCATCCTTGAAGCGAAACCTGTCAGTTTTGGCCAATGAAACGTTGTCGGTCAGTCTCTGTCGTGAAAACATGTTTTGATTACGTGCTGTCAGGTTTTTCGTGGGAGCGTATTCTATCTTTAAACTCTGCATGTGTCAATATGGTGATGCAAATTCAAGTTCAAATTGGAGATACTAGAAGAGTTTTTTATGACTCCACCTGGGAGTGTTGAGGATTTAAAAAAAATACATTTTGCGTGAGATTCCCAAGACACGTTTTATGGATTTTGGTTTAAAGGAGAATATGTATGTTTCCATTACTCTATTTGGGCCACGCCCAAATAATAAGTGGTGAGAACATCGTTTCTCGGGACCAGACCTCGTGTCTTCTCTCCCCCGGGTGATCGTTTTTTCTGCAGAAACGACCGAAAATCGAAATTATAATCGGGCGTGCCGTATGGGCAGCCCAGTAACAAGGTTTCAGGCATACTGTGTTAGAATGACGTTATCTCACCTCCCCTTCCTCCTTCCTATGCCCTTCGTTTCTCTTTTCCCACTGCGCCATGGTCTCTCTCTCGCCTATTTCTCTGCGCCCTTTCCAATAACACTTGTTCCAATGCTTTTTATTACGCGGGATGACGTAGTCAGCCAGCGTCTTCAATTCGGGAGCGCATTCCTTTCGTCGTCTTGGAAGTCAAAAATTGCCCTGTTTTTTTAACTTTCCCGTATTCCGAGACCGTCCCGAAAAAATTGTGTGATTTTTATTGGCTGCAACTTCGAATCACGTGCAAGTCTATGGTAGGCGGAATGGTGCAAAATTCAACGAATCAAAATCACTACCAACATCAACAACCAAACTGCAGTTCAACATTTTTTTCTACATCAACAATAAAATCCATCCAACTTCAACGATTAATATAATAATCAACATTCGAAATATGCCTAATTCAACAACTAGAGAAAATCAACATTAACAAAAATTCCTCTTTTCTTCAACGACGATTTGCCTCACAACCAACATCGGACATCGACTTCAACAACAAAACACGTTCAACAATTTGGGGACGAACGACTGGCTATGGTCGAGGGAGGTTGGGACCCAGAAATTCTAGGAAAAAAACATGGCGGATGAAGAGGAGAGAATCAGGCGATGTGTCCGAGAGGAGTTAAAGCTAAATCTTGTACCCAGGACTAGAAATTTAATTCATTCGGCGGCTTCGAGTTCTGTGCCTGAATTGAATAATGTTTTTGCTGGCCAAACTGCACAAAGGAGCTCTTTTGGGTCGTCACCTCGACCGACTATAAAAAGACAAAACATTCTTGGCCCGCTGAATGTGGTACTTTTACGGATAGAGACGCAGAGAGGAATTCAAAAAGGCTGTAGAGGGTGCTCTCAAGTTCTTTCCTGGAATAAAAATAAAACCCGAGAAAGAATTGTGTTTTCAGAGCCTCGTATACGTAGTTAAAAGGAAAGATGTTCTCGGAGTATGGAAAAGCCTCATATACCCGGCTTCTACCTGAAACGGAGAAGTATTGTCGGAGTATTGGTTTCACAAGACCGGGACAAAGGAGACGATATCAGTGCTTCAGATATCTAAGATCTGATTTATAAGATCCTGCCGTTAAAAGCCGGGTATTGTTTATACTGTAAATAAAATTAGAGCGAGGTAGCCATGTATCGAGAAAAGCCCACAGCATCGCCTGCGTCCATTTATTCCCTAGCGCCTGCTATAGGGGCACCCAACGGCAATTTTCGGAAAATATCTGTTCGGAAGACGATTTGAGATCTAGAATTTTCGGAACATTTGTTGTAAAATTTCTAGCTTACCTGCCTCTCCTAGGATTTTCGAACATCTACAAAATGGTATAATTACCCATTTTTAACGGATTTTTACCCTAAAAAAGGCCACCTAGAATTTTCGGGAGCCTTTTCCTGGCTGAAATTTTCGAAAAGGTAAGTTTTGATCCCTATAATTTTCGGATCACTAGACTTTCAGCTAGGAAATCCGAAGAGATGAAAAATTTTTAGGGGATAAAAATATACCTATATCTACCGTTTAAAGACTACAATACGTTCAGCAATGCTATGTTAACTGGTTTTGAACTATATCCTCGTTGGGTGCCCCCTGTTATTGGGCACATTTTCGGATTTTTGGGGTAAGAGAGCTATTCATATTTACGGCTAGCAAACGTATCAGGATATTTGTACTGTAGGTGAAAAGTAAAGTGTTCGTCATTTAATTTATTAAAAAATGGGTCAATTCGTTTTTCGATGACCGATTTAAAGGATTGATAAGGTAGATACATAAATAGAAAGTGACTAAGTTGGGATCGCAAAAA
>OZ037992.1:53522064-53599564 GCA_964035705.1 Porites rus
GATTGAGAGAAGGAGGGGTTGGGCGCTTATTCTAGGCTGGGCGCTTATGAACTTTTTCGGCCTTTAGGATGGGCGCTTATTCGAATAAATACCGTATTTCTCCGATTCAAAAACGATAGTTCATCGGATTCTTCGCCATCAATTCAAAATAAATACGACTCTTGTGTATTTAAAATGTGATACTAATAATATTTAAGGCAACTTTTATTTCATAACCAAGTAAAATGTCGGCTACTGTCAAGCTTTCATACGTCGTGCAGATGTATCAAGCCTTCATATTTCGCCATGTAAAATGCATGCTTTTAATACTTAATTCGCCATGTAAAATGCATGCGTTACTTAATTCGCCATGTAAAATGTATGCGTTACTTAATTCGCCATGTAAAATGCATGCGTTACTTAATTCGCCATGTAAAATACATGCGTTATTTTAATTCGCCATGTAAAATGCATGCGTTACTTAATTCGCCATGTAAAATGCATGCGTTATTTTAATTCGCCATGTAAAATGTATGGTTATTTTAATTCGCCATGTAAAATGTGTCACTTAATTTTGACCCCGAAAAAGCGCCATACGCGAAAACTGAACTTGAATGTGGTACGCTTGTATTGTTTATTCACCAAAATCTGGCCCCGGCAGTCACGGAAAATGACAACTTGATGCATTGTATTAATTTGGGGGGCCATTCAAGGTTTTAACGAAGAGAAGCTTGTAAAACAACAGCTTAAGCAGAGAAAATTTTTCCATGTGAAACAAGCAAAAGGATCAGATTACACGAGGAGATAAGGAAAGCTTGATACGAAGAATATGTAGTCGCTTCTGTTGGAAAATCTGATGTTGGGGAAAAAATCTAACCAGCAAATGGAAAAATAAGAATAAAAAAGAATTACAAGCCTAAAGCGAACGACAAAGGAAAAGAAAACAACGCTATTTTTTTCGAAACCTGGCCGAGTTTATAATAAAGTGAAAACAAAATACCGACGTGCCGTACATCGCATGTCCTTGAAAACATTTCAGGCAGCGCAGCGAATCATTCTAAAATTCAATCGGGAACTCGACAAAAAGCCTCGGGAAATTTCAGAGGAAGTTTAAATGATTAAACTGCACAAATATTTATCTACAAAGTGAAACCGAACCGACACTAATTTTGTAGTGGTAAGAGAAACGATCATTTTTTAAATTTCCCCCTAAATATTACCGATCGCTTCCTCTGCAAGCTGGTTTATTCTTTCAAAAAATTATGCCTGATGCCACTTCAAACTTTTATATAGCAGGTTCGTAAAGCCACAGCAGTCTGAGGAATGACTCTTCTCCGAACCTAGTTTATTCTTGCATAGCAACTCAGTTTCAAGGAAATAATCCTTTCAACAGGAAGGGACCAAGAAACTGTCAAATGTTGTAAAAAAAGGAATGCATTCTTATCCAAAATACGCATGATTTGCTCGTTGGCACTCTATCGATAGATATACCTAGTCTAGTTTTAAGTAGGTTTTATGCAGTTTTTTTGCGATTTAAGTAGTCTAGGTAATTTTTATAATTTTGGTGTTGACATAATTGTTTTAACTATTTTTGGTAGGTTCATGCACTTTGTATACTTTATGCAGTCGTAGTATTTTATTTGTTTAAGCGTTGATGAAAATAGCAATATTGCTATCGGCGCTATGTAAGTTATCATTATTATTATTAGTAGTAGTAGTATTAGGGTATTTCTGTTTTGTTTACACTATCGAAGAAGGACGTTTTTTACAATAGTGTCTTCAGTATACATATAAATGATAAAGCCATTAGTCCCATTCAATATTGATTCGCATTCTTTTGTACTGTATTTTGTTTTCAGGTCGTAAAGGATATGGACTCTATGGTTAAAAATGGAATTACAACAAACATTTCAATGAGACTTCAAAGTTTAACTGCGATGGATTTTTACTCCAACAAGAGTTTTGAAGTAAGTTAGATATCGTAAAAGCGAACCTTTCTAATTTGCTAAAATATCTTTTGTATGGTAGTTACACTTAATGGCTATATAGGGAAGCTATATTTTTAAATTTGGTTGGAAATATAGTTCTTATTTTGCACTCTGCTCTTGATTATTGTGACAGGAGTTGCGTTTAGAAGACTACATTAATTCAAATCTGGCCATTGGAAAAGAAGTTAGTGATCTATTTAAGCCTTCTTCCTTCTCCTCGTTCTCCTCCTCGTCTTCCTCGTCTTTCTCTTCGTCGGCGTCGTTGTCGTTATCACCAATACCATCATTTCCAGTAGCGCTAGAATCATTACAGATGTTACCCCGTTCTTCGTCTGTGCAGTGCAGTAGCTTCAGTGCCAACATCTTTTCAGGTGGGATAAAACTTTTTTCCTAACATAATACTAAATTTAGGCAACAGAGTATTTCCGAAATCAACTTTGTCTTCGTTTCTGGATTCTAGAAGGTTGTCCATGCCTGTTTATGATAAAATAATTGTTGGACCTGAATTCTGTAATGCAACAATCCGCTAAAGTTTGTCCATTGATCAACTTCTTTCAGTAACCACATGACTTCAATTACCCCCTGCCTGACAGCAGCAGCAGGACTCGGTTCCGTGTTGCTAAAAATTTGAGGAACTTGTAAGCAACGCCCACATTAAGTCATGTTAGTTTGATCATACAACGTACTTCTTGTTTTTGGTTTCATCAAGTGAGTAGAGAAGTTAATTAGCTGCTGTAGGGAGAATAAAAAGTTGACACTTTAAGCGCTGGTCTTTGTCAGAACGAATTTGTCTTAAAATTTGAAAAGAAATCTAACTATCAAAGAAGAGTAAGGGTCACCGACCAGTGAATGTATCTGCGACTGTTCACCTCCAACAAGCCCGCGTACGCCTTTACTGAAGTCAAAATCATATTTATCTGCCCCCGTTGATCCGTTAGCCACGTTGAAACTCTTAATGTGATGGCTAAGTCAATCTCAAACTAGCCTGTTCCTGACGTCCAGAGTAGTGAGGACGGCGCAAAAAAGTGACCTTTTTTTCTTCCGCCCTCTTTTTCGCGCCACTCCCCGCCATGCCTTACCCCAAAGTTGATTTAACGTGAGTTTCAGCGCTTAACATGGTCAATTGCCGCATGGATGCTTGAAATTTCTTCTTTGTGTCTTGATGAACTGTTACGTACTCTTCAGCCTCCCGCTTTCCTGAAAAATATCCCATATTTCACCTTGTTGTTGATGGTTTTTTTTTTGTATCTTTTGATGTAGGTTATTTATGATCTCCTTTTGTACCTTTGTAGGCTGTGTTGATTCGTCCAATTTACTCAGGAGGGTGTCGAAAAAAGCACGGCGAACAGCTGCTTTGAAGCGATCAGTGTCAAATTTGTCGTCAAATAAGACGATTACTGGTAAGCAAAATATGAATTTTTTTAACATCACAATAATGATATTTAAAACGTAGCTGAGAAAAAAGCTGGTTGTTTTTTTGTGCTGTTGTTCACTTAACCTCGTGCAGGAAGATGCTAAAATTGGGTCCAATCTCAGGTTATTATTCACTACAATAAGTTGCATAATGACCCATTTCATTTTTAAGGCAAAAATTAACCCCTTATCAAGTTTTTCCTTCACAGGAAAAACAAGGACTGTTTAAAAACTTGTGCGTTAAATGAACTTCGAGGGATAACACCCTCCTCGATCTCCATATGTCTTCAGTCCTCCAATAATTGCAAGTATTCCTGAGGACGCTTAAATGAGAATTCTTCACAAAAAGGATTGAAGAGTTGCCTACTATACTACTTGCTCTTGTTTAAACTCGGAAAGTTGTCTTTTAAAGGTCACGCATTTGTACTCGGCAAGGACACCAAGCATTTTTGTTTCTAGACGTAAACCTTGAGCTGGCCTTTTCTCATTTCAGCAAGGTCCACAACAGATGCTCCCTTTGTACTACCAAAAACTGCTTCACAAACAAGCTTCACCCCAAACGTGACAATTCCTCAAGCAACGTCGCCAAACACGTTGTTTACTTTCACACCAAACAGTAGCTTTACTTCAGAATCAAATCCTGCTTTTGTGTTTACTGCATCCCAGACCCATGCCACTGAGAGACAGAAGCCAACAGCTCTGTCTATTTCAGATGCCAAGCAGCTTAGAGATGCGCTTCTCGGCAGCATTGTAAAATGTACGCAGATTCAGAACTCTCTCTACAGACTTCTGTTACTCAAGTTACAGGCTCATATCAGAGGGCCATCTGATACTGGCTTGGAATACAGTGACGCGTCAGCGAGTTTAGCGAAGACTTCCGGAATGAAAAAAGGAGAAGAGTGTGTATTAAAAGGTGCTCAACAGGCAAATGTTGATTCCAGGCACACTAAAAGAACAGGAGTGTGTTTGGATAATATTACGAGTGAATGCGACACGTTGGGTGCAACAGGGAGGTTGGATGATGCTTCAAAGATTTCTGAAGTGAGGGGTATAGGCGAGGGGAAGAACGACATTGCTGATACCTTGCGTGTGGATAAGACAGGAATGAATCCTTCTAAAGCTTCCAGCACAGATGAAGCATTGTTTGAGAATCCTCATGGTTTAACACAGGCTGCTGTTGTTGAGAACGCAATCGATGATGTTTGTAGTGATGCAGCTAGTACGTCGAGTGTTTATAGCAAGGAAGTAGCTGCTATTGATGCGTCAAAGGCTGCCAACACAGAGAACGTAGAAAAGTGCTTAAACGGTGCTTCCCTGACTCTGCTATGTGAACTGCAAGATCCTTTAAATGCCTTGATTCGCTGTGCTGACATTCAAAGAGAGCTTTTCCAAAGTGTGATGGCTGTGAACGAGTTGAAAACCAAAGAAGCAAGTGATTTATCTGCTAAAGAATCATCCCCACGTGAAAGTAAAGGTGAGAAACCGTATTCAATTGAATAAGGACCTCTATCAAATAAGGGTGGCCATGTTTTATACATTGTTGATAACCCGGCCTCCTTTCTAAAAAAGCCACATTATCAATAATAACGGAATCATAGGAGAAATGCTTAAAAATCATTTGAAACAACTAATTATAAGTGACAACTATGAAGACAGCTATTTTCTAGCAATGCATAAAGAGCACAAATTGGATCTTTCAAGTATATGAATTTCGAGTAAGCAAAATGAATTAATAATGCTCTGTTTGGAAAAACCGCTTTACCATCTTTCCAAGCCAGTCCAGAAAGCAGTCTATTGTTTCTTTCACTGAAAATTTTTGATGACTTTGACTGTGTTGAGCTATGTAACAACCAATTAACTGATCCAGATTAATTTGTTTGTCTGTTACCTTCAGAATTATACACCAACAGAAAAGTTGATATGCGGGAAGTCCAATCTAAGCTCGAAGCCATCACCTTTAAAACCAAAATGGAATGCAGCTATACCAGAGATCCTTTCAGCAGTAAGCTCCTAAAGCCATCAACTAGCGAAGACGTTTTGCAGTATATACCTCCACATAGACATGTGTCAATCCTAGGAGGAGAAGGCGGTGATTCTTGTAGTCTACGAGAGCTTCCACATGGAAGAGGAATTCTGAAAACTGCGACGGGCGAATTCATTTATTCTGGAGACTGGTGCAGAGGTAAAAAAATGAGTTAAATTTTTTACATTTCACTTATCTCCCCCTCTTCCTCATAAATGATCTTTTGATTGAATAATTACCCTTTCGGCACTTTGAAATGTTCCATTCTCAGTAAAAATGAATTTAATCTTTATTTTCTGTAAATTTCTTTGGAAAGTTTCCCCTTCACGAAGTTTGATGCAACATGTAACGAGGTTGTGTTTTGATAAGTTCCGTTTAGATTTATTGAGGAACCGATTTTAAGAGTATTGTTAATGGTTCAGTTGAATGGTTCAAGAAATCGGTACGATATTGTAATAGCTCATCTAAAATTGATAGCCTGTGAATAGAAAAGGGTACATGTACATGAATAAATAATTACACGAAGCCTAAAGGAGTCAAATTACTCCATTGTGCCAATAGTTTGGTGAATTGGAAAGTGAATTTGTTTTGTTTCAATTTAATAACTATTTAATAACTACCAACGAAGACATGGAAAATGTTTTCTGTCTTCTCTAGTTACCTAGATTAATAACTAAAAAGAGATCGTATTGTAGTGTGATGATTTCCTTTCATTTTGAACAATTAATAGCCGGAGTATACTGGAAAGTCCCCCACTTACCCCTTCCCTAACAAAACATTTACCCCTTTTTCTATTCAGGCAAGAGACATGGCAAGGGTGAAGGGCTCATTTTCCCTGTTCCAGGATCTAATCATTCGGCGGCTGCACAAGGATTTTACATTGGTGGATGGAGACACAACATGAGGTCTAGTTTATTCGAAGACACCTCACTAAGGCTAATGATAATAATAATATTACTGTGAAACTGTGAACGGTTTGAACCCAGGAGTCATTTAAAAAATGCAAGTCCCTTCATTATTTCCCCTCCATTCCAAAAAATTTCTGTTCACTCGGACGATCAAACTCAACCTACTTTTTAAATAATATTATTATTTATTATATAAACTGCAGTGTTTTACAAGGATTTCTACCACCGAGAAATGTGGTATCTGAACACACGTAAAAATACGATATTTTTACATGTGAAGATATCGATAATTTCACTGACATCAGGTTTGTCTCTTAAATTGTACTTAAATTCGTTGGTGTATCATCGAAACATCTTCTGGTCTTCCTCGAAAGTGCTCGGCAATCTTCGGACATCTTCGGAAATTTTCGGAAATTCTCGGAAAATGTTCGGGAACGTTCGTCTGGTCTTCGGGACAATTTGAAAAATCTTCGGAAATCTTCGGAAAATCATCAAAAACGCCGTCATCAGTATGTTTATATAATAAACAGAATAATACATGGACGCTTGGAGATATGGAATTTATCTTCTCGTGTTCACATTCGATATCTCACTCGTTCGCTGCGCTCACTCGTTCGATATCGATGTGAACACTCGAAGATAAATTCCATATCTCCGCGCGACCATGTATTATTCTCTATTTACTCTACCGCTTGTCTTAGGGTACTAGTAATTACTATCAATAAAGCAGCTTTTATCAGGGACAGTTTTCGAGTGATACAACATTAAAAGCCTTTTTCTATGTTAATGGAAACCCTTTTTCCTAAGTGTTTCATTAATTTACTTTTAAAACTCATCTGGTAGCTTTTTTAATATTTCTTGTAAGTGCTGTCCCGTTTTAACCCTCCTAGAAATGACTGAAAGTCGATAATTGTTGAGAGGTAATTAATGTGTTTTGTGGGGACCTTCTTTAATTTTTACGCTTCTAACGCAAGAAACTCTTCCAAGTCTCAATTTACAAACTCTTTATCTGAATAGCACTCAGATTTTGAAGGTGATAAATGGACTTTTGTCAGCCATGATTTGAGTCTGAGGGTATAATAATATAGAAACAGTCATAGATTTTGCTTAATTTTTTGGCTTACTTCGAATATTAGGCACGGCCATGGGCAAATGATTTTCACCTCCGATGCTGTGTATGAGGGACAGTGGCAGTTTGACAAAATGACAGGATATGGTACCTTAAAGCTTCCGGATGGAACCATTCAGGAGGGGACTTGGAAGGAAGGTTCCTTACAGGGCTGCGCTCTTTTCACCTGGCCACATGGTGTCACTGAGTACCGGGAGTATGATACAATCCGAGGTAAAGGTTTTCCCTAATTACACCTACTTGTTCTAATTACCATAAAGTGGTACAAAAAGCACAAAACCCAAAACCAAACCAGAAAATGCTCAAGGAATAAATTGGCCATGCAAGTTATATTTTAATTTCTGTTAATCCTGAATTTTTTTTTATCCTGAAAGCAGTTTAAAATTGAGAGAGTGTAGCTGGCCACATTAAAGGTGTTTCCAGGGTGCTAGCGTTCCTATATATATAATTTATTCTTTCCTGCAGGAATTTGTAGCTTTGCTCTACATTGTCTACGCATTTTAGCAATGAGCCTTCATGTGATTTAAGGCAATGGTTCTATTGCAACGTTTTTTGTTTAAATATGTAGGCTTCGGCAAAAAATCTCGTTAGATAATGGATAATAGAGTAACGCCGCGCAATGTTGAAGAATGGTTAAGTCATCAATTCTAAAAGATTACTATAAGTAAATTCCCAAACTTGCCGTACAAAGTAACTCATGAACCTGCCTCTAAAGTCCACGTTCCTTTGTGACAGTCTGTAGTGATTGTGATCTATGTATTTCTTTTTATTAACAGGTCAGATGAGTTCCTGCAAACTTGATCGAGAGTTTGCAGAGGAGCTGACGCAAATGAGTTGCATCCGCTCCCAGCTGCTAAACTTACGTGACTGTGCTGTTACGCTTAAAGATGAAAAGATTTCTCTCACAGAAGAAGTGAATAACCTGAAAATGGAACACGCTGAGATGGTTGGCAAGCTACAAGACTTTGATTTAGAAATTTATCGAAAGTATGAGCAGCAGTGGAAGCGGGATTGTCAGAAACAACGAGACGAATTCGAAAAAATGTTAAAAGATGCAGAATCCAAAGCTACTGGAGAGAATGATACGCTGAAAAAGGAGCTGGAAGAAAGCAAGGCTGCATTGCTATGCCAGATTTGCTTTGTAAGGAAACGTGACTGCATTATTTTACCTTGTTCTCATCTCTTGTACTGCAGACAATGTGTGCATGAGCATAAGAATAATGGTAATTCACGCTGTCCTACGTGCCGTGGGCCTATTAACAGTGAAATTCTGTGCAATGTCAATCATTCTCCATGAGAATTATTAAGTTAAACGTGGAGACAGAAAAGTGTGTCCAATCTGACAAACATTTTAATGTTGATGCTGTTGTAAATGGTAATACAGTAGAAAAACTAGAATGTAGAATCGGGTCGTGTGTCGGCTACCCTCGGTACCAGAGGTTTTTTCTCGCGTGCGACGGGGAACTTCGTTTTGTCGGCCGCAGGCCGACACGTGTTCGGCTGAAGGCCGAAGACATGAGTAGTTAGTAAAAGATACCTTCCAGCGAAATCCCAAATTTCACACCTGGTGCCCGCATTCCTTCAAAATGCGCGCCCCACCATGTGAAAAACGGCAAACCGCTAAAAGAGTATCTTTTACTAACTACTCTAAAATAACACAAAATAACACAAAATAACACAAATCTACAAATTCCTGTTATTACCGGATACTTAAATTATCCCATATTTCAAATTCCACGTCAGAAAAATAAAATTGAATTTAAAAGAATAAATTCTTAAAAATAGAAATCATGTCAAAGCAAAAAGTTGGTGTTTCTTGTTTAAGCATTAAAAATCAAATCCCAGCCCACGCAAAGTTGTATGCAAGAGAGTATCAACTAGTCAAAGGAATAAGTAATGAGTACAATTATCTCAAAAACAAATTGTATGACCTTAATAACGGATTATTTGAGTCACCAATAGCCAAAAGAATAAAGTATTTCATCAAAATCTGTTTTAGAGGAATAGAAAAAGGTAAATTAGGAAATATTAGTAATTTGGAATTAGAAAAAGAAGATTTGGAGAATTTACTATTTTTTGTTAGACAATATAAATATTATAAAATACGACAAGATTTTTTTGATGACGATGAGAAACCTTACCCAGGTTTAACTGAATTTTATGATGCTACTTTTAAATTTTATAATAAATTAACTGAATGTTATGACAGTGACAGTGACAGTGACAGTGATATTCAGATTTATATTGACAGTGACAGTGACAGTGATTAAATCTTATAACTTTGTCTCAGTTATAAGATTTTACTATAAACATTAAATAAAAATGGAACCAAGATCGAGAGAAACTACTCCTACAAAAGAGGATTTGGATTTTATAGTTGATGATGGATATCGTTACGATGAGGACCCAGATTACATTCCTCCAAACGAAAAATTTATTCTTACAGGAGATAAGTTTACAAGATTAACCAGAAGAGCTAAAAAACTTGGTGCAGAATCACTTGATTACTCAACCAGAAAAAATAATAAATATATGGCTACACTTCCAGGTGGAAAGAAAGTACATTTTGGTTCTCCAAAGTACGCAGACTACACAATACACAAGGATAAAGAGAGAAGAGATAAATATTTAGCTAGAGCTACAAAGATAAAAAATAAACAAGGAGAGTTAACTTATACAAATCCAGAATCGAGTAACTATTGGTCCGTTAATCTTCTTTGGCCAAAAAAAATTGATTTTTTAATTGTAGTTTAAGAAAATAAATTATAATTAACAAAATGCAGTTATCCAGCTACGATCATTTAACAAAAGACACCGTTATTTTCAAAGAAGCAAAAGAGTCAAAAGTAAAAGATAGTAACATTAAATACAAGCGTATACCAATTGAAATCAAATACCAAAATAACAAAAAAGGACCACTTGTAATCGAAACCCCATTTCTTTTTAGCTTTGGGGTAAATGAAAAGAGAAATCAAGAAACAAAAAAGTTAGTAGGATACAGTATACCAGTATGTCTTTGGGCAAAAGATAGCGAACCAAATGAAAAAGAAAAAGCGTTTTATGGTGCTATTAATAGTCTAACATCTTTGTCTATAGAACATTTAGAGAATGAATACGGACCAGATTTAGCCTCATCTCTTTCCCCACCGTTATACTACAAACAAGAAGAATATATAGATAAAAAAGGAAAGAAGAAAACTAGAAAAGATCCCTCATCTGCACCAGTTCTTTATACCAAACTTATTTACTCAGAAAAATCAAAGAAAATTTTATCTTTGTTTAAAGGAAAGGGGGGAAAGGAACTAAATCCTTTTAAACTCATAAATCAGTATTGTAATGTGAAATTGGCATTAATAATAGAAGGAATCTTTATAAGCAAAACTGTTACATCTCTGCAAATAAAAGTTCACGAGTGCTATGTTAAACCACTCAAACCAAGAGAGTCTTTACTAACAATTGAAGAGGAAGACGTCGACGACGACGAAGAGCAAAGCGATAATGAAGAGGATATAGAGAAATTAGTTGAAGATTTAACTTTATCTGATGAAGAGCCAAATGAGTGAATAGGATTTTATTTTTAATACATTATTTTGTATTAAAAATCAACCAAATCCTTAGAACTAATCCATGAGTTAAATTTATCAGGATATCCACTCCATTTTACTAATGCCATTTTCTTCTTATTATCTCTCTTAATAATTTTTTCTATTCTAAATGTCTGCTGTTTTGCTTTTTGTAATTCTTGCTCGTAGAAAGAACCTTTAACCTCTTCTCCCATCAAATCAGTAATAGAATATGTAACAGGTTTTGTTGGCAGAACTTTATCAATCACAAATATCTCCTCTGTCCAGTTTGGTGTGTAGCCTTTATCAAATACCTTTCTCTTATATTTTGAGATTCTAACTTTATCACCAATTGCAAACTTTGGTTTACCAGGTTTCAAGTAGATTAAATCACCGTATAAATTAGACCAAACTTTATTTTCATTTTTCTTTTTACTTGCTTCAACAGGAGTCATTTTTATACTTGAATGTCTAGCGTTATTGTAATCATCAACTAGTTTATCTATCTTATCCCAGTAAACAGTGTTGTTATTCACAGTAAACATCTTCCACATTCTGTTTTTCATAGTTTTATTCCATCTCTCAACAACACTAGATTTTTCCTCGTTTTCAGTGTGATACAGCTTGATACCATTTCTTTTAAGAAAATCTTTGAAATGTTTACTGATAAACTCAGAACCTTTATCAGTCCATAACATTTGAGGTTTACGTTTACTTTTGAATACATCCCCGAATGCTTTACTAACAGTTTCAGTTTTCTTATCTTTCAGCCCCCTAATCCAACCATACTTGCTAAACACATCAATAACCATCAAGAGATATTTAATCCCTTTGTTCCACTTACTAAACTTTTGCATTTCAACTAAATCAGCAGCCCAGATTTCATCAATACCGTTTGAGATTACTGATCTTTTTTGAAAGTTTCTTGTGATTGGTTTGTGAAGTTCGTCGGCTAATTGTTGAGACCAATCACTACTCAACGCCGACTCGCGTTTAAACCAAGTCCAAGTTTTTGTTTGGTATTAATTATTGTTCTAGCCAAAGTATGCCCCCATTGTCTTTCTTTCCAAGGAATAGCATCCAACGATTTTACCATCTTTCTGTCTGCCTTATTTTTACACTTTCGGTCATCTCCACAAACACTATAATCAACATCATGTTGCATAGCCACAGCATCAGTTGCTCCAGTTGGCTGATCATAAATTTCTAATATTTCTCCGGTTACTGGGTCGTATCTTACTTGGTTTTCTAGATCATTATAAGGACCGGTATATTTATGCCCTGGCAGAGTCCATCCTGCTTTTGGTTTTGGCAATTTACCAATCTGTTTATGGATATCTATACCCCCACCATCAAGATCTTTTCTGTTTGTTTTGTATTTTTTCTTTGGCCGTATTTTGGTTGATAATTGGTCTAAAGCTTGT
Organism: Porites rus; assembly: GCA_964035705.1. NCBI lineage: Eukaryota > Metazoa > Cnidaria > Anthozoa > Scleractinia > Poritidae > Porites > Porites rus. The sequence continues at coordinate 53,534,492 of OZ037992.1, forward strand.
GAACCCACGTTTTGTATCATTGGATTTAATTTGTCCAAAGCGTAATTTATTGCCTTTTTTTGTAATTTAGGGTTTCTAAGAGCTTCTGATCCATAATACCTTCCCATTTCAACTGCTTTTTTACCCATCCAAGGAAGCCCGTAATGAACAAACCCATCAACTGCTGTGCCAACAACAGTATCAAAGACGCCCGCCCCTTCAGACGGGCTAATTAGTTTTTTTGATTTTTTCCCGTTTTAACATATCTAACTTTTTTAATTCCACAAACTGCACAGTGACAGTAAAATTGAGTTCTACCTCTTTTATCTTGTTGGTAACCACTTGGCTCTGTACAAGGAGTTACTCTTTTATCTTTAATACAATAAGTTTCTTTCATTTAGTATAATGTTTAGATAAAAAATATGTCTACTAGATCTAATTTTCTGAAAAGTGAGCTCCAAAAGATATACAATAGCCTAAACATGAGTTATGAATATGCTGATTTTTCTAGATTGGAAAACGATAATAAATTTATAAAAGTATTTGAGTTGCTTATGGAAATAAGTGAGAAATCAAATATGCTTAAAAATGTATTAAGAAATAATACGTTTTTATAGAGAGCTGTAAACTCACGCGGCGTAGCAGCAGGGGGGTTTTGGGGGGACAAGGTCCCCCCATTATCTATTTATATAATAAATGGAAGCTAAATTCTTTTCTGAGATAGAAAAAAAGATGGATGTTAAAACAATCAAGGATTTTGAGAAAGAAGTAAGGTCAAAAATATATAATGAGTTGGAGTCTCTTAGAAAGAAAGATGAAGATCTTTCTAGAGTGCTGATGGCTTCTGAATGTGAGATGTGGAAAAAAATAAGAAACGAGGAATATTCTTGGTTGCAGCTAAATAGTGATAAAAAAAAGAAACTTTATCGTTTTATTGATATTTACTCTAATTTCATAGATATAGTTGATAGTGTTAAAGATCTAAATACAAAAGTTGAGAGGGTTAAATCACTAAAAAATACACCGGTTGATGAAGATTAAAAAATAATATTTATTAAATATTATTTTTATCCTCCAAAGTATGACTTTATAAAATCGCTGTTATCATTATCAAAATTAGGGTTATGTATTACATCTAGAATACCTTTACCTTTTTGTCGCTCGAATAAATAATATAAACACCAATAACCACATAGAACAGTACTGCGATTTTGTATTTCATCCATTGAGTACACAATAGGTTTTACAGGTCCCGTGTGAAAATAGTCTAATACTTCGTTTGGCATTATCAGTCCAAAAGGATCGAAATACTCATAAAAACCGCTTTTCCCACCAGCAGGGGGGTTTTGGGGGGAGGCACTCCCCCCATTTCTATAACAAACCCAGTGTGTTCCAGGACCTTGAATATCATCCAGATTAATTATTCCGCATTCTTTTTTTATTTTATGAGGTAGTCCATCACGACTGTATATTCCTCTAAAATTTTTTATACCAAGTTTTTTTATCCATCCCATTAGGTCAAAGTTAGACAACGCCTTAATTTCAAAATTAAGTTGAGAGGGAGGGGTGTTAGGGGAACCGTAGGTTCCCCTTATTATAAAATGGTGCCGAGAATGGGAATTGAGTTGAATGGGCTGTTTTTTCCTAATAGTAAACCCTTGCCTTTGGACTTTTTTTTTTTAACACCCATTCCTATAGGGTTGGACCATGTACCGATAAAGGGTGGTGATTGATACGGATAACCCGTACCATGTGTGGGTGGCACGTAAACATTTGCTGTATTAGATGACCCTTGTCTATCGACCTGAAGTCCCCCACCAAGCATCTTTGATACCAAACTAATTGCTATTGGAATACCAATAGAAGCAAGTGTACCTAAAAATCCTCCTTCTATCTGTTTACGAGTTGGTTTTATAACTACTCCACTACCTGATTGATAAGCTTTGTTAATTTGATTTATTTGTGATTTGGTAAATTCTCTTACGATATTTGGTAGCATTGGGAAAAACTCTGGGGGGATTGTGATTCCTTTTCCAAATATTTTATTTAGTCCAATTTCACCAAGTGCGGTTGCAGCACCGGTTGCTAAAGCGGGAACAGCTTTTGAAATTCCTTTTATTGCGAAAGGAAGAACTTTTGCTCCAAGAGATGCGAGTGATGAAAATAAGTTTCCTCCATGTTTCACAGATTTTCTAATTTGAGTTTTACTTATCTTTATATCCGATCCAGTACCGTTTGCAATAGATTTTTTTATTTTATCAATCTGTCTTTTTGTCAACATTAACTCATCATTTCCTCTAAGATGTGAATGTTTTAACCGAAGAGTCAAAGGTGATTGATTTATTATCGCAGAAGCTAGTTTTGACTTCTGTCCATCTGTAAGTTTTACTCCGTATTCAATATAAGTAGTCATTTTATTTATTTGATGTTTATATTAAATTTAAATATCGTGGCTTAATCTTTTTTTATTTGTTTTTTCTATCAGTTCGTCGTTAAGTTTTTAATTAGTTTGAATGTTCTAGGTGTGATATATTTAGATTTTATTTTTAAAAGTTTATTGTTTTTAATCACGAGATTAACTTGTGATATTACATCATATTTTAAATCTAGAAGGTTATTGTGACTTAACGTGCAAGTCAAGGCAAGTCTTGGCAAAGCCTATTGTTCTCGTTATTAACGCTAATCTCGTGATTATCGTATGATTTTTTTAACCAATCAAATGTTTACACATATTTTTTCACATTTGTGATAAATATATGTGAAAAAATAATAACAATCATAAAATTCTATCTTTTCGTGATTACAAGAAGAAAAGTTTTAACAGTTCTCATAACAATTTCATCATCCTTACTCGTTGAAGCAATTGGAATGACGCAGGGATGTTTGTATCAACGTAGGTTTACCTTAATTTAAGCTCTAAGCAATAGTTTTCCATCTTGTTGTGATATTTCTGCTACTCTTTCATGTAAGACTAGCGCGTAAATATTATAATCAGCGTCTGGATTAGCAGTTAATTCGTAATGAAATGCTAGTTTTGTGACTCCATCTTTTATATCCATTTTCTGTTTAGTCAAATCAAAATAAATAAAAGGAAATAAAGTTTTGAAATTACTTCTATTGAGTAAGGTTCCGCCTTGATAATCATTATTTGCATAAACGTATGACATTACATTTCTAAAAACTCTTGACAAATCTGTAGAAGGTTTAAAGTGAATATCAGGATATTCGTTTCCATTTGCAACTTCCAGGTAACATCTTGATATATTAGCATTATTTGGTAGTTCAAAAGTGTCGTATAAAAATGGATTTGCTGTTTGTGAATCAATATTGGCTGTATCAATTCCAAAAATAAATACATGACGTGGTTTTGAAATAGCATTTGTAATTCTAAAATGACCTGTCTGTTGCTGTGTATTATTTGATCTTTCAACTACTTCATTCAAATATGTCCATTTGTAAGGTTTAAGATAATTTTCCATGTACAACTTTTCTCCTTCTGAATTAAACGTAAGTTTTGGAATAAAAAGTTGTAGTCTTGTTATAATAACTCTACAATTATCAGCTCCTTGAAAAATTAAATTTGCATCTTTTTCAATTTCGATATTTAGCTCAATTTTTGTATTTGGAAGTAATTTGTCTTCCAATGCTTCAAAGAAAGAATATCTATTAAGAGGAATTTCACAGTTTACTGTGGCTGATACACCTAATAGTAATTTCCTTTTATGAAAACCTTTATTATAAGTTGCTTGAGCAGGTCTTTCCTCTGCAGCTCTTGATGTATCAAGATAGTAAAATTCGTTTGTAGCTACACTCTCAGCATATGAAGGATTATACTCAAGAAGATTTTTAATATTTACAACATGATTTGCGTAGTTACAACTATAAACTTCTCGTCCATTTGCTAGGATACTTAATTTTTCTATAAATGAGTTACTACCATTTACAATTCCGTTATGGTCTGCAATCGCAATGTTTCCTCCATCTGCCAGCTTATTTACTTTAAAATCCATTGATAGTCTGGCGTTATACCAATCAAAAGGAGTGGATTCTCCTGTATTATCAGCTACAAATCTAAGACCTGTTTTAGTTTGGTGAGCTGCATTTGCTGGAGCAGTATCTAGAGCCTGTTCCAGGTCATAAACAACATCCTCATATCTATCTAAATATCTTGGATTTCTAAATGACTTCATTTTATTTTAATAATTATATAATTTTATGGGAGGATTGCATCCCCCTATAAGGGGAACCTACGGTTCCCCTAACACCCCTCCCTTATAGCAGCAGGGGGGTTTGGGGGGGTGCAACCCCCCCATTTAATAATTGTAGAATTTTCTCTTACGTGTTGAACCTCCACTAAGAAGGTTATTCAACATTTGATCTATCTCTTTTTGAGTCATTGTTTTGTTTGGAGTTGTCTTAACTTTTTTAGCAGGGGGTTTTCGGGGGGGTGCAACCCCCCCGTTGGATAACATTTGCACTATTTTATCACCAGCCTTTTTACCAGCATGTTCACCAGTTTTTGTTGCAGCCATTGTTAGTACTTTTTCACCACTTTTTTTAGCAGCTTTTTTCATTGTCTTTCCAAATATTTTTTTACCAAACGATTTAAAAACATCTGTTATTCCTTCACCATAAATATGTTGTTTTGTAAAACTACCCAATTCAGGGTCAAATCTCTTTTTATACTCTGATTGTCGCGTCATTTTTATCTAATGAATATATATTTAGCTGAGGGAGGGGGGCGCAGGGGGAACCGTAGGTGCCCCCGCTTACATCGAGTGGAGTATTAAAGTCATAAACCAATCTATACCATTAAAATTTACTGGTCTTCCAAGTGAGTCTGTCACATAGATTCTCATTTCATCAATGTAAAATGAAGAGACATCACAATACAAAGGTCTTTTAGGTTCGAAAGTAAATGGATAAGACCTTGTGAGGTTATCAGTTGGTATCACAGCAATGGTATTAGTATTTATTCCATTTACAATACTATCAGTTATCGCCGTTGTGTTGATATTTAACACATCAATCGAATTTGTGATATTTGGTAATTTTGATCCATACTCTGTTTTTGTAATAACTTTCTTTTCAAATCCAATCAGGTCTCCAAATTCTGTTCCTCTCAAATCAAGTTGATAATCACCATCAAGTGATACTAACACACGATAGGTAGATAGTATAAAAGTTAGATTGATTGAATACTTTTTTACTCCTTTAGAATCTGTTGTATGGTGAGACTTTTGATCCATGTACTGATGAATGTAATCATTGATATCTGAGTAGGAATACATTCCATCTGTAAAAGTAATTGTTTGCCAGGCGGATCCATCATGAGTGTATTTGATTTTATTGTTTTTATAATCACTTCTAATGTTGTACCATGAGTAAGTCATTGACAATCGATCAAGAGCAAGTTGATGTTTTTTATCAGGATCAAGTTTCAGAGATGGGTTAAACTTAATAGTAAAATCACCAGGTCTGCTTGTTCCTCTTTTTTCCCTATTTATTGAAGAAATATGAATAGCTCGTTCTTCCATTTTATTTAAAGCCTACATAACTTTGTAGTAAATTGTTCAACTGTTTATTTGAGACAACCCCCATTTGGTTTAGAAGATGTGCTATTTGAGAAAACTCATTTATCACACCATTATTCCCAGCTAGAATTGATCCACCGAGTAGTTCAAGTCTGTGAAGAAGTTGATGTGGGTTGTTAAAGTAAATCATATGGGGGGACTGCACCAGAGCTTCGCTCACCCCCCCAAAACCCCCCTGCTGAAATAAACCAGAGCCAGATTTTGTTTTGTAATACCTAAGATTACTTAAATTTGTTGCATATATGCTTAATACGTTGTATTTATTTATTAAATCTAATGTGTTTTTATGTGGCTTTTTATTTAGTGGTTTAGCTAATAAATAACCGTTTGAATCACGTTCAAAAATTGCAGTATTTTTTATTGCTTTACTAGTCTCTCCTAAATCTTCATTAACATCTTCGATTACTTTTTCAATAGTAGAAACATCCTCTTCAAAATACTCAGAAGGGAGTTTGTAGTATTCATTAACTTTGAGTATATCTTGTGTTTCTTTGTTCATTAAATTTCTATCGAGGTCTTCAGGCGTAAATTTTGCTATTTTACCCTCTGATGTATAGGGTAAATCACCATCATCTTCTTCAGGCTCTTCAATCGCCTCAAAACCAGGTAATTGAGCCAAATCCCATTTTTTTACTTCGTCAAGTTTATCAAATCCTTCAGTTATAGCAAGTCTGTTTTGATTAAGTCCTTGTGTAAGAGCAAGTTGATTTTTTTTAAGCTGTGCTATAGTTGCGTTTTGCTGCTCATCAATACTCTTTTTAATAGAATCTTGAGATTTAATAAGTGGTTTAAATGTCTCTTTAAAACCTTCCCGCATATCTTGTTTTTGCCATTTTGTTGTTTTTATAACATCTCTAACCTGTTGAGTCAAAGCTTCGGCTTCAATTTTATTTTTTGCAAATTTTTTGTATTCTTCTATATCCATTTATCTAAAGATTAAATAAAAAATGTGTAGCAGCAGGGGGGAGGCACTCCCCCCATTTTATTTAATCATTAAATAAAATGGAAATACCAAATTATGATAGTACCGATGACATTGATAAAAAATATAAACAGTTATTTCCTTTTATGCCAGCGGATACGTTTCGAATGTTAATCTGCGGAAACAGTGGAAGTGATAAGACTAATCTTTTGTATCACATGTTAATTAAACCACTGTTGCATTACGATGAGATTTATCTTTACGCACGTAATCTTGAACAGGATAAGTATCAAAAACTCATTAAAAAAATGAGGGAGTTGAGTAGTAAAATTGGATATGAAATACTTCATGTGAGTAACGATGAAATAACCCCGGTTACAGAAATTGATTACGAAGACAATCAAAAACTTGTGATATTTGACGATTACGTTTGTGATAAAAACCAGAGGTGTCTGATTGATTATTTTATTCAAGGACGACATAAAAATTGTTCTGTGGTGTATCTCAGTCAATCGTTTTATAAAACTCCAAAAGATATCCGTTTGAATTGTTCTCATTATTGTCTGTATGAATTTCCGTCATCGAGGGAAGCAAACAGGATATCATCTGAGTTGGGAGTTGACAAAGAGGTGTATAAAGCAGCAACAAAGAAACCGTTTTCATTTTTGTACATCGATAAACCAAAAAAACGTATTGCTAAAAACTTTACCGGAGGAATTGTACTCCCTGCCGGGTGAACCCCCCGAAACCCCCTCCCTTGGCTACGACGCATTAGTATATAAACATTAGATAAAATGGGGATATTTAACGAACAATCTTTTGATCATCCTTTTGCTAAAGGAATTCAGGGTGCTCCAGGAGTTGGATTTAGTTTAACCGCAGATGGAAATTATGATATGAATAAAAAAAGACTCACAAATGTTGGAGCACCCAGTGCTAATACTGATGCTGCTACAAAGAAGTATGTTGATGATAATTCTGGTGGATCACCCTCGACAACACGATTAACAGTTGATTCAAACATCGATATGAAGGACCAATATCGTATTCTTAACCTCAAACATCCGGTTGACGCAGATGAGCCAGCCACAAAACAATACTCAGACAGCAGATATCTTGACAGAAACGGTTCCCGAACAATGATTGGTAATCTAAGCATGAATAATAATAAAATAGTTAAACTTGGCACACCAACAGTCAATGATGACGCAGCAACCAAAAAGTATGTAGATGATAAATCAAGTGAATCAGTACCTACTTCAAGGCTAACAGTTGATTCTAACATTAATATGGGAGATCAATACCGAATTACAAATCTTAGCACTCCACTTGATGCAAAAGAACCACCTACTAAAGAGTATGTAGACAATACATTTCTTGATAGAGATGGATCTTACCCAATGAAAGGTAATCTCAATATGGCTAATAATCGAATATTTAATCTACCAGCTCCAAATGGAAGTAATCAACCAACACCATTAGCTTTTACAGATTTAAAGTATGTTGCCCGTGATGGTTCATCTACAATGACTAATAATCTAAACATGGATAATAAAAAAATAATTAACCTTAGATCACCAACATCAAACACAGACGCCGCAACCAAAAAGTATGTGGATGACTCAATACCTGATACTAGTTCTTTTATAAAAAAAGATGGAAGTGTATCAATGACTAGTAGCCTAAATCTTGGAAACAAAAAAATAGTTGGTCTCGCAACTCCAACATCAAACACAGACGCCGCAACCAAAAAGTATGTGGATGATAACACAGGTGCTCCAGATCTAAGTGATTATTTAGAAAAAGATGGCACTGTAACTATGACTGGTGACCTTAATGTTGGTAATAATAAAATAATAAATCTTAGTAAGCCAACCCAAGACAATGACGCAGTAAATAAAGATTACGCTGATAAACTAGTTCACAAAACAGCAGTTCAACCAAGTCATTACAACAACCAGTTTGATTATCTCATGTCAAGTGGGTCTCAATGGACTGATGAAATAGATGATAGAACTAGTTTTGTTTTAAAAAGAATAGGTGATTTAGCACCAACCCAAGGAAACTTTCACGACTATAACCACAAAGTTATTTTTCTGGGTATAAACAAAAATACCCAAGGGGGATATAAGTACAAAATGGGAATCAACTTTTACAGGTTAAATGCAAATACTGATTACACACTGTGTTTGGAAATACTCAACACTGAATACGCTCTATGGCATAAGTCTCAAATAAGTGTAAACAAAGAAACTTCAACAGGATTATCAATTGGAAATGTTAGTATAAGGAAACTATCTCATAGGTACACACAATCAAATGGGCAACCACAATTTATGTATTATCACAGAATAATAGTTAATTTCCGGAAGTTGTCAACTGGTAATAAGTTCTTTCTTCACATTTTGGTTGATATACCACAAACTGGAACTGACTTGGCTACTTATCCGAGTCAGTTTTCAGGAGTCTATATAATTACTTATGGAATTGTGGGAACATTTAGCAATATCGATCCGGATAAAGTTTACGACTACCACACCGCATTTGATATCAAACCAACACAAGTGGTTTACAATGTTGATATTTATGCAAATAATAAAAAAATATTAAATGTTAATCTTGATAGAAATAATGACAATAGCGCAGCAACAGTTGGAATGGTAAAGGAAATAAAACCTCACACTATAAATGATTTATACAGAAGTTATTTCGAAGACGTTTATGATTTTACTAATGCCACTAATTACAAATTAAGAAGAACCTCATCAGGTATTGTTTTTAACTATTTATCTTCAAGTAGTGGTGATACTTTAAGAGATATGGGTATACCTAATAAAACCATAGATAATATAAGAAAAGAGGGTCTAAATGTTAACGGCTATAATATTAGTTTTTCTCCTAATAGTGGTATTACAAAATATACTTTATGCTTAATATTTTATCACTGGAGAAATAGATCATTTGGTTTATATAAAAGAGATACAACTGGTCGAAGTATTATATTAACATTACGTTATTCTTCAGTTAGTAATGTATTATTTTTAGATGTTAATAAACAAAGAAGACAATTAACCATGCCAAGTGATTTTAACGGTAAAAAAATTGTTGTATGGTTGGTAGAAGATTTTAGCCAAAATATTACAAAAGTTAAAATAAGTAACTACAGCGCAATCTTAAGCTTACAATCCGTTAGATACACTAACCAACAAGATTTTATGTTTAATACTGAAGATGGAGAGGTAAGTAAAATAATGTTTTCTCCAAACTTTTACGACACTGATTCTGAGCAATATCATAGAGTATTGCTACAGGAAAAGTTAAATGGAAGTTATGTATTATAAGTGGGGGGACCTTGTCCCCCCAAAACCCCCCTATAAGGGGAACCTACGGTTCCCCTAACACCCCTCCCTTGGCTACGCCGCATAATCTGAGTATAATATAAAATGAAGGATATCTTTGAATTTAATCACATAGATAAATCTTTGAGTAAAACAGAAATAGAAACTATAAAAGATTTTTACAGACACTACCACAAGAAATTTTGGTGTTTTAAAAGGTGTTACAAGAGTTATAAATTTCTTGATGATTTTTTTACGATAACTGGAATAAGTCTTGTAGCTATAGGAACAATTGCTGGTGGGATAACACTAAACCCAGTTATTCTTGGTGTTATAAATGGCGCTGGGATTATTGTAGCTGGTGTAGGGAAGAATAAAAATTACAAAAAGAAAATAGAGTTATCAAGGATCGCATTCACGACTTATGAAAAGGTACTAGTAGAACTGAGATCAGCTCTTAGAGGAGATGAATGGGATAAACAAGAGTTTATTGATAGGATGAAACTGATAGATGAAATGATAATTGATCAAACTCCTATATCTGATAGATTTGCTAAAAAATATAATAAGAAGTTTGTGGGTGGAACTAAAAATAATATAAGCAAGTAATAAATGGAGGAGTTAAGAAATTTAAAAAAAAGTTTTATAAAAAATTTTGAAACTACTTTATCTTCTGCCGGAAAAGATTTGGTAAAAGAAATGGAACAGAAATATAGCGTTGACGACCAAATTTGTCTTGATTATGCAATGAGCCTTTGCCATAAGATTTCCAAAATGGAGGGAGTTAGCGCAGAAGATGAGAAAAAATGTCAGGAATTTATAAAAATTTTTTATTATCTAGACGAGATAAAGTCACTGAACTAATTTCAATACCAAAGTAGGGGAACCTACGGTTCCCCCTACGACCCCCTCCCTCTAAGCATCCAGATATCTGAAAGAATATTTTTGGCCGTTTATTTTTGATGTTGCTGTTTTATAAATACCTGAGCAAATCATAGTAACTTGACATGGATTTATATCCAATATTTTGCTAACAGAGTATATGCTATTAAAATTTGTTTCTTCATTTGAAAACAAATTTATTGCTGTTACCTTTTTTGGATTATTTCGATAAATACCAAAATTTCTGTTTTTTGCTGATTTCCTGCAATTTTCACTTGCAGTTACGACTTCCAAATTTTTTATCCTATTGTCAGTTCTAATAGAATTAATGTGATTGATCTGTTTGTTTTTTTCAATTAAACCGTAAAAGCATTCAAAAACAAATCGATGAAATGAATAATTTTTATACCTGTTTTTTTCTAAATATATTGTAAAAGATAAATAGCCGTTACAATTTTTATTTCCTTTTCTCATTTTTTCCAGTTTGACATGTATAATTTCACCGTCTTCATTTGCAGCATATTTTTTATAAACTGGATGAATAAAAAACTTTTTGCCGTTTTCTAAAATATATTTTTTTTCCATTTTTATCTTAGAAACTATTTCTTTAACCTCATTATTTTTTTTATCCAAGCATAATATAAAAGATGTTGAAGGAAATAGTGGCATACGTTAACTTCCTCTTTCCGACTGCAAAATCACAATTTTATGACGACAACTTTATTAAAGCTTGTCTTGTTTACCAATTTCTATACGCGAAGTATTTTAGCCGAGTAATAGATTTGAATAGTGTTATTAACAAACTATCTGCTGACAGTCATTCCATTAGAACTAAATCTAAGGTTTTGACTAACCATTTGATTTTCAATTTAGGTTTCAAAGCTTTTTGGAGCCACTTCAAACTTGGAAGAGGCTGTGTTTATGTTTTTAACTCTCGTTTTCAAGAAAATGAAGTTATTGGGTATTTGACAGGAATTTTGTATTGGGTTTTCCATGGGGGGGTTGTTTAATTTTATAATACTACTATTATAAAATTTAAAGCAGGGGGTCTTTGGGGGGATGCAATCCCCCCACTCTTAATTCAAGATAACTTTCCCACCATTTATCATAATATTCTTTTGTTTGAGATGAAATATTAAGTGAAATTTTGTTTTTTGAGCCTATTTCCCCCAAAATTCTATTTGCGACATAAAAGACATTAATCATTCTCTTACGGCTGAACTTTTTATTTACCTCTTTCATAACTTTCTCATCTATTTCCATTAACTTTCTATATAATTCATCCTTTTCCTCTCCTGTCAAATTTGAAATCTGTTTTATCTTTTTCTCGTAATAGTATTTTCGCTGGTAGACGCTTTTCTTCCTGAAATATAATCTGTCATACTCTTTTGGATCAAAGTAACCTAATACATGCCCGTTTGTTGATCCACATTCTTCACAAATCTTATAACCAAAATCTATTGTAAAAGACGTTCTGTTTTCGCAATTAGTGCATTTAGCTTTCAAATTTGGTTCATCTGAGAGATTTTTAGTATAATTATGCAAAATTTCTAAATATTTTTTTATTTGTTCTTCTGAGTATTTCATTTATTTTTTATTTTTTTAATTTTTAATTTTACCTTATTGCTTTAGTATCAACTTTGTTACTTAGTACCAGCCTTTTATCATCTTCGCAGCTCAGAGCTATTTTATTAACCTCTTTAGAATATATATCGTGATTCTTACTTTGTATTATTTTCATACTTCGCATTTGTTTATCCCCCGTGAATAAACAATCAAAATAATGCTCAAATGTAATTCCTTTTGAAACCACAGACTTTTTTATTCCCTTACACTTTTTTATGTTTTTTCCCTCTTCTATTTTAAAGCTATATAACTTAGGGCGAAGACCTATGAAATGTGTGATTTGCTTTCCTGCTACTTCATCCTTGAACATTCCAATTACTTTTTTGTTTAACCCTGTTGGAATTCCAGATGGATGAGATTGAGGGTAATCTGATGTGTCAAACTTGGATTTTACATCGTCTGATATATCTTTATAGAAATCTTCTGTTTGAATTTGGTACATTAGGCTATCAGTATCCGTAAAAAGTAACTCAGCTTTTGTGTCATATTTTTCTTTTATATAATTGTAGTGAAAGTCAAACATTAAAGTTTTGGATAAGTCTAAAATTGCTTGGCCTACATAAACTGGTTTATTGAAATACACCTCTGTTTCTTTCATATGGGCCGCAATAAGATTTTTATCGAAAATCGTGGCTCTTTCAAAGTTGGGCCTTTTTGAGAGTTTTAGAGCTATTTTACGATTATCAACCAGTTTTATGTTTTGTCTTTTTCTAATGTTTTCTATTGTCTTTCCAAAAACTGAGTTATTCATGAGTTTAAAAAAGTCTTTCTCAAAACTGTTAGCTGCCGTTTTACGCAATTCTGTGTTCTTTCTTATATAGGGTTCCATCCAGGGGGATTGCTCAAAGGATATAGCTCTGTTTACCGCTTTGAGTTTTAGCCCCATATTGAGGTACTGTTTGAGATTTTTGTAGTGTAATACGTAATTGGTTCTTGGTTTGAAATGGCATATAAGTTTTTCAACCCCATTTACTTTGAGAAGTTCTGGAGCAAGTGGGTAATCGTTATGTGTTTCCCAAAGATGTTTTGGGTAAACCAGATCTACATCAAAAATATAGCCCTTGTTTGAATTGCTTTCAATTATTTTAAGAACTTGGCTTTTTGTAATATTTTCAACCCACTCAAAACCATGAGTTGGAAGTGGCTGAGACATCGCCCAACCATAAAGATTGTTTGCATCGAGGTATTGAATGTAGGACGAGGGTTTTTCTGGGTTATAATTTTTCATGTACTTATTATTGGCTTCCGCATATCTCTTTGATATGTGAGTTATTCCACCGCGTATTCCCCTTTCAAACATCATTAACATATCGTAATCGTCAAGTAATTGTAACTGCTGACCTGTTGTTTTAAGGCATGCATCCCAGGCAAGACCTGGTGAAGTGTAATAATAAGCTGGATCAAGATTGTAATGTTTCATACAAGTTTTCCTGAAGTTTTCAAAAACATCAGCAAGGAGTAACACATCAGACTTAAGATAAAGATCGTGATAATCTCTGATTGTTTTACAATTGAGTGTGTCCCAAACACGAATTGCGTGATAGAAATCTTCTTCAGCTATGTGCTCATCGTTTAGCTTTGAATAAAATTCTTCTCTTGGTGGGAGTTGTGTTTCAGAAAACTTTTTTAGATTCGAAACGTAGTCATAGGGATAAACCCCTTTACGAGTGAGCAGTTCAGTATGTTGTTTGAACTTTCTTCTTGTGTTAATGAAGTCTGTTGATTGCAGATTTGAAACAAGATTTGCAAGAGATGTTTGAAGAAATTTGAAAGAGTCTATGAATCTGATTTCAAACGTAATTTCAATCATTTTACCTGATACGCCTTTGAACTCTCCCACTTTAACGTGTTTTGAAAAGGAAATGTATTTCTCTTCCGTAGATGGAATGCATTCTAATTTTCCTGGAATTTTAGCAAGTTCCTTTATGAAAAGATGTGCATCATAACCTTGAAGATTATGGAATATAACTGGAAGAACTCTTGGTTTACGACATCTCAAATTACACTCGTTGTGAGCAGCACCTCTGTATTTACCTGTGAAATGGCAGTGATCTCTAACTCTGTCTTCACCCAATTCTTCCTCACATAACGAGCAATATTCAGCTTGTTTAAAAGAAATCTCTTCTTTTTTACTCAATAACTTCGGTTTTGGTTTTCGATAGTATTCGGTGTATATTGATTTGGTATAACCCACAATTTTATCTACAAAAATAGCCGCCACATTGTCATCTTCTTTTTCCTTTGTAAAGCTTTCTGTTTTAAACCTTCCTGTTACCCCTTTGAGATAAAAACAAAATCCTGATGGTTCGTGTTTTTGGTATTCTATGTTATAAGATTTACTTGGATCTGGTTTACAATTTGAAACAGGTTTTGTAAAACACTCAAAATCAGCATATATTACAAAAGGAACCGGGTACTTCTTTTGAAAGTTTTTAAAATAAATACTTTCTCCCTTCTTTGGCATTTTAACTGCAACCATTTTGTTGCTGGAACAGTATTTTTCATGTTTCTCAAAACTACTTTTTACTTTGAAATGGCACAAACATCTTTTACAAATAAAAACACCACCAATAACTCTTGTTTTAGTCAGTTGAGTTCTAATTAACCTACTTAAATTTTTTATCAAAGAGTAGTGACTTTTACCATCCTCTTCAAAAAGAAATAAATCTATACTTTTTTGGCAATTTTTGTTTGAGAGTTTAAGAGGATAAATAGTTTTTCCTTCAACCGAAAAGACTGCTATACTTGGAATATTTGGGTTAAGCTTTTCAAACTTACTTATTTTTTTAATATCCATTGGAAAACTTAACCCCTTTGTTACTAACTCGTTTTCATACTTTTTCAAATCTGAAATTATCTCGTTATCTCTTGGTTTTGGATGAAGATATCTTAGTACACACCAGATAAAGCATTTATCGTCTTTGTTTTTCGGGTTAATTATTGCCTTTTTATTTTTAATCCAAACTGGTAAATCTATATATGATGAGCCTTTTTGAGGGAAGTATTCAACAACATTTATCTGCAATTCTTTTATGTTCTTAAAATACCATCCACTTCCATTATTTTGATACTTTTCAATATCCAAGTTAATCTTTTTAAAGTTATCTTTTACAAGCTTTTCCACGTTTGTTGACTTTAAAACTCTCTTTTTCTCAGTTCTAAAATACGCTTCATCCTCCTTGTAACCAGCAAGACCATTTTTATCAAAAAGTGGTTGCTGCATATCACAAACAAGAACAAAATTTACTTTAATATTTTTGTTCTTTTGGAAGAATAGTTTAATAATATTTTTATTTTTCTCAAAAAATTGATCAGGTGTTAAATTTGGATCACCCTCTATTACATACTGTTTTGCAAACTCATCAATAGCTGTTTTAGTCTGAACTATTTTTTCGTCGTATTGCTCAATAAGCTTTTCAAGTGCTTTTCTGAAAAATGGAGGGGTATCCTCAGGTATTTTTCTGTTTTTTATACACTCATCAAAATACTCCTGAAATGTCTTCTTCTTTTTAGTCTTTTTTTTGATATTTACTCCCTGTCTTACTTTTTGCCTAGCTTTTTGTATTTTTTGAAACCTTTTGATGAGTTTCTTTCTTTCTGTTAATTCTGAGTACTCTTTTTTAAGAGCTTTCTCCTCTTTTTTTACTAATTTTCTAATTTGATCCAGAGACATATTCTGGAACTCTTTTGAAGCTAATTGTTTTGACATGATTCCTTGTGAAAAGCAATTTTATTATAAGATTTTATTCTTTTAAATTCAATTTTATTTTTCTGACGTGGAATTTGAAATATGGGATAATTTGAGTATCCGGTAATAACAGGAATTTGTAGATTTGTGTTATTTTGTGTTATTTTAGAGTAGTTAGGGAAAGATACTCTTTTAGCGGTTTGCCGTTTTTCATATGGTGGGGCGCGCATTTTGAAGGAATGCGGGCACCAGGTGTGAAATTTGGTATTTCGCTGGAAGGTATCTTTTACTAACTGACATGACCGAAACCGGAAACCGAGCATGAAAAGCCTCTGGCACTCAGGGTATGTGTCGGTCGTTTGAGACCAAGAAAACTGGGACTCAATTTCGAGCTTACTATATATATATTAACAGGTAATCCCATCAAAGTACGGCAGATCAGTCTTACACTTGTTATTCCGTTGTCTTGTCTGCTTTTTAGTATGAAAAGGAGGAAATTTTTAATGACTGTTTTAATAATTTGACTTTAATCATAGTTCGCACCTCAAATTTGGTAAGAAAGAGGATTGAGAGACTGATGAATTCCTTCACGCATGAGATTGTAAAAAATATGTATCAATTTCAGTAGAGTAGAAAATGGATACTTGGGCCGCTTCCCAAAATTCAGAACTGGCCGGCCGGACCATGGCAGGACCAGACTTTCTAGCAATGAAATAGGCTTTTTCCAAAAGGTTTAGCTGAAAAACCATCTCCTCTGTGTATAATATTTTGGATTTGACTGATCTGGATGTCTAGTTTTGATTAAAAGGGAAATTCTCGTTAACATGGGAATGGGCTGGCCAGTCAGGTCTGACAAATGGAAAGCGCCCTTAGATATCAGGGAGTAGTCTAGCCTGACGTAGTAAAGGGACTCATCAGGCCAGCCCGTTCTAATAACGGGCAAGCATCATTGCTAATGTAAAGTAAATGGGCTAGTAAACTTCAGCAACAGTTGCTCCGAAGGGCTAGTGATTTTATAAAAGAATTTCGTGATGGGCGCCGGATGGGAAATTTGTTCTAGTTTTAGTTTTAGTATTGAAATTATTTCCCCTATGTCTTCTTTGCATTTATCCACAAAATGCAGTACGCACGGGCGGATAGAAAATTAAGACATAGGTATCATGAAGGTATATACATTTATGCTTCATATGTTACGCAATAAACGGAGCTGTATATCTGTTTTTGTTTTGTTTGTTTGTTTGTTTTTTCATTGAAATTATTGAGGACGGTTTATCATTTGCAGTTGCTACGAGAGTGATATCCACGAACGTATCCACTCTAAAACTATTTGAAATATCGTTCACTTTTGGACGGAAGCCGTAGATACAGTGACGCAGCCTTGCAACATTGTTGAGACATTGTTTCGAATGGATACAACATTGTTCCAGCATTGCAACGCTGTGTTACACTAAAAATCGTCGTTGCGAATCGTCTCGTGTAACCCCTAAACATCACTTTTAGGCTTTCCATGGATAATTCTATCATAGAAAGGTCTTTCTATTATCCATGGGCTTTCAAACTTAAACGGGTTCACCAGGAAGGGCGCGCGCGGACATGTTGCCGGTGCGCTAAATTCACCAATCAGCGAAGAGCATTGACCATAACTAGCAACATTATGACATCAGTTTTTCTAACCGTTCTTTGTATGTTACGCGCGGTCGTGGCTCTAACGGAATCTGCAAGGCATAGAGTTTTGATTATGCCACGGCCCCAGGTAATTCTCTTTTTAGCCATCTGTTTGCTTTTTGTCGGCGCTGGATCTATGCCCATAGGCCGACTGACTGAGGTAAGAAAGTAAGGGTTATCGGCCTGAAGCGAGGGGTTATGTGATTTATTCCCCACGTTCGTTGAAATAATTAAATTCACTTGTGCCCCTAGATTCTGCGGTTAATATTCCCGTTCCTCCAGCTACGAAGGAAATCACAATGAAAAATGATCAACCGCGACTACTGGCACCATCCAAACTTACTGTATTAGAGACAACAGAGCCGCCAACTCGAGAAATAGTCTGAGAAATCGAAGCGCTAAGTAATTCGAGCGTCTCTGCTGAAGAATTATTAAAAGATTTTCAACGCAAACTTTACGGAGATGCCACGCCGACTAAAATTGCCGCTTTGGAGACTTGAACACGGACAAAAACATAATTCCCGAAAGAAGCCTGCTTGAAAATGGAGCTGATTCCGAGTATGAATCTAAGAATCAAAATGAACAGGCGAAGAAGAGCACAGAGTACTCAGCAAACAGGGCTTCGTAGGTTCAACATAATATTCCATTGACCAGTGAGTTCACATTAAATACAACGCCTTCACAAGGTAAGCGCTGCATAATTATTCTCTTAGTGTCGTTAGCTTAAGTATTAGGGACCTTACGAAACTACGACAGTAACAGCAACGGCAATGGGAATGTCACAAAAGCGATAAAGTTTAGTATACGTTCACATTTTCGACCGGTTGAAAATTCATGCGTTTCGGTGTTCTGTTCACACGGAATCACCTTTTCGTACGAAAATCTGGACACCTAGCCGTTCAAAGTTCCGTGCAAACAGAGCGAAAATATTAAAACTGTTACTTGAGATTTGCCTTAAATTGCTATATTTTAAATGACTATTTCATAGTTGAAAAAGTCGTCCCATCAATTTCGCTACAATCGAAGATAGACCTCCTAACAGCAAAGCCTCCATCTTACGACAAACCTGAACGACTCATACAGATCTGAATCCTGGACAGGAGGATTGGAAATTACCTTCTTCTGACTTGATTAGCAAGAATTTGCCGGAACTGAGAGAATCACAGAATTTGAATAAACCCCTGTTAGGAATGGCAGAAGAAATCAGACTTCATAACGTCATGGAAAAAGCACAGAATATGCCTCTGGAATATGATGCCTCAAGAGCCCACCGTAGGCAGAACTGGAATGACCAAATCATCTTAAATGAGGATTACATGAAGCCAACTTCCAGCCCTAGAGAGAACTGGAATGACCAAGGCAGTAACATCGTAAATGAGGACTACATAAAACCGACTGTCCACCTTAGAGAGAATTGGAATGTCCAAGGTAGTAACATCGCGTAAATGAGGATTACGTAAAACCGACTTCCCGCCCTAGAGAGAACTGGAATGACCAAGGCAATAACATCTATATCGTAAATGAGGATTACATGAAACCTACTGCCAGCGAAGAGAGATTAGAGAAAATTCCGATAGAAATCAATGCTTTACCTCGTTCCGCTCCGTCTAAGGATGTGAGTGATAAAGAAAAAGTCAAGTCAAGTTTCTTCCCTCAAATCAGTCAGCCCCCGTACAAACAGCCTTTCATGCCTTAGAATGTGGCAGAAGTTTCCTCAACTGTGAACGTTTGATAGCACTGCTGCAAAAAAATATATATATATTATTTCTTCTTTATTTTGCCTTTATTTCTTTTTGTTGAGACAACATTCACTTCAGCGTTCCAGCTCCCAATTCTTGCCCAAGCACCGTACATTGGCTGAAAGCTTATTAAATACCGGTAGTTCCAGATACGGCTAATTTCTTTTAAAAATCCAAAATGCTAATGCGTTGCAGGAAATAAATGTCTCTGTAAATTTAAGTCCAGGCCAGCCGAAAGTAAACGGAAGAAAAAGATCGCAGTCGCTTCCTGACACATCTGATTAAAACGCGTCTCAGATTTTTGACAAGTGCGTTTGTTCTTTTGTTATAAGCAGATAAAGGTAGGGATAATAAGTTATTAGCACTACCTGTGGGAAAAAAACTACTTTAACTCAAAAACGAAAAAAAAATCAAAACTCGCAGAGCTATGTACGGCCTGGAAGGGTATGGTTTTGACCCCTGTTTGCCTGAACTTGGGTACCAGTGTAAATTTTAAAGGGCTGATGATGATAACGACGACGACGATGAAGTTTAACATGGAAACCATAGGCTGAAAGGTGTCCGAGCACAAGATGAAGCACGACAAAGAGCAACTTTAAGGGTTCTTACTACATTTACACAAACCACCCGGGTAGAGATCTTGTAAATAAACATGAAAATATAAAATTTGACATAGTGGGAGTATAAAGTATATAATCACAGCAAACAATGTTTAAATATCACTAAAGTTGGCCAAAATGAGAGAAAATAGCTTTCAACAAGTTTTTGTAAAGCACTGTCTAAACTCAGTTTTAATCACCGTTCGAGATTCGGCAACCCTAGCTAAACTTGAAACATTTATCACTCGGAAAGTAAAACCAACCAGTGTTTTATTTAAATATAACACAGTTATGTTCCGCTTTAAATATTACCGTGATTGACTTCACTTAAAGCTTCGTTATGTGTTGTGAAATAATATTAAAACACCCAATCCCAGGAAATCCCCAAAGGCGTCAGCTTTATAATCACTACACGTCTTTCATTCTCATCTGCTCTACAAACTTTACTGGCGCTTCCCACTTCTTCTTACAGGCTAAATAATAACTGTTAAAAACTATGGTTAACTATTGTTGGTTTGCAACCACGTAACAAGGCGGCAGTATTGGTAGTCAATACAATACAAATTTTTCTCGAAGAATTTGGATCAAAATGGCATTTAGTTCCCAACATGGCCGCCGTGACGTCAAGTGTAAACCAGCATCAGCAATAAGATCAAGTCAGACCAGGGTTAGCTAGTAAGGAGAGGATCCCAATGGGATTTTGGACATGAATGTTTTTCATCCCAATGAGCAGCATGTTCAGCCCCTGGTTCTTTCTTGTCTCACGAGGTCTTAACAAAGGGACACAGCCAGCTGATGGATATGAGCATTACATACCATTTCTTAGCTGATTTACATATCACAAGATAAGCCATTCATACTGTTCTTAATCAATATAGGATGAGTAAAGAAATACTAAGTAATAGGTTTTCAGTATCAAAATTATCAAAGATCGAATGAAACACTAGGGAAGATTGCAACAGATTTCTAGATGTACATTTATTCAAATACGTATTTGATTTCAGGTTGAGATAATATGCAAGACTGGTGTCCAGGTCAGCACGGTCGCAAAGCTGACTGTGTCCCTTTAAATTAGCCTGCCTCTCTTGGAAGAAAGAAGGCGCATTTTCAGAAGATTTCTCGGAATATTCAATGAATGCTTAAAACAGCTGGGTTATTAAACCAATACTTCATGCTCAAAAAAATCTAGTAAGTTAAGGTCAAAGATTGAGATAGATCTGCAACATATTTTGCCAGTTCAATTTCCTATCTTTTAACAGTTACCCTAGTATAAAATATTTCGTCACACATTTTAAAATTTTACACCACTAAGTAAATTAAAACTGTCCCATCCACAAATTGTCTTTGTTTACAAGTATAAAACAGTTACTCCCTCAAATAATCTGCATGTCAGAAGACTTTACAAGTAACCAAGTCCTCCTTTAATGAACTGGACAGCCTTGTAAAAAGCAAAACAAAGAAGCACACATTTTGTCTGATACATCAAAAGTTAAAATGCTGGTTAACCCCAAATCAGGCATTTTTATCACATATGAGAAGTCTTTTAGAGATACAAAGATAGCATGATTGCAAGCTAATATCAATGTAGTGCAGTTTAACCAAATTCAGTAGTTACGGACTGGCCATCAAATTGAGTAAAATACAAAAATAAGGAAGGTTATTTCTTTTTTAAAATAAATATGGAAATGACTCCACAAATAAAAAAGGAAGACAAAGGAGGTACAGACAGACTTCATATCCCATCCCTGTGACTTTGAATTCTCTCTCTAAAGGACACATTTATTTGCCATGAAGCTGTGACTTTGTCATTAAACCTTTAAGTCCCAACAGTGATCAACATCAATTTTCTCCTAACGACATCCATACATTGGCAAAAAAAAGGTTATGAGAGTTAATACAATGCTCACCAAAGAGAAAATGCTTTGATCTTTTATCAAATTCTCTCAACTAATTCTTACAGGAAATGTATAGAGATCAGTTTGGAGAATTTGTATGTGGATATTGGGGCTTAAAGGGTTAAGCAATAATGTCACATTTGGCTACCTTAATCCTTCATGTGATAAAATAGCACACATATACAAAGTGGACTTGACTGCCGTGACATAGTTGCTTTTTGTCTCCATCCATGTGAATTTTGAGTGTAGACATTGTTTTGTCACAAGAGTATCCAAGCTCTAATTTGGCAATCCTGGCCACATGCATTATTCAATTCATTATTAATGATTATTATAATAAAATTATGATACACAGGAAAATTCTCAAGAGGATGACAGTGTGCTGCACATTTAACTTGATGGATACACCTCCACACTTGGCCGGGTCTGTGGCCCACCTCCCAGCCTAAAAATAAATTTTAATAACATTAAAATGAGAGCAATATTCCGCGATCATGTCAAAGCTGTACAAGTCGTGCATAAAAAGGAAACATGACTGGCCAACCCAAAGAAAAACTTTTGGATGACCATGCAGTTAATTTAATATCGAACACCCAAAATGGAATGTTTGCTCGCGAAAGAAAGTAGAGTTACCTAGTTTAGTGGCCTTAAATCCCTTACGTCTCCTATAGCTCAGTGGTAGAGCATCTGAACTGGTAATCAGAAGGTCATAGGTTTGTCTCCTACTGGGAGTACTTGGAGTTTTTTTCTTTTGAACCGCCTGTGTCACTGACTGACTGAATAACAACTTTCTCAAAATTTGAGATGGTTTTATTTCAGTTCATTGTTGCGGTAAAAATTGGATTAGAGGGCTAATAAATCTTGATCATTCAAACCTCCTGGATAAAAAGAATTTAAACTGTATTTGGATTATATTTAAATGTAGCTTGAAAAATTTTAATGGAAATAAAGTTATAAACAAGAGGAGTTCCACAAAGAACATCCTTCTCCCCAGGAAAACAAAGACAAAAATCGAAGAGTCTTTGGCCCTGTAATTTAGATTCAACTCCTGCAATCTCTTATACAGCTTCGTAAATCAGAATTTAAAATATAAATAAAAAAGAACCATTTTTAAATGCAAAATTCTGATAACTACTATTCAAGTTCCATACTCACTTTGATCTAACTCGGACTATCTCTTTAATAATCATTTCATCATGAACATTAAAATCTCTTAATAATACCTTCTAGGTGTTCTACAGAAAAGCTTTTGAATAATATTGTTTTATTATCTGATAATCATTTTCTTGTGATGCGTTCACCTTAAAACCTGCTATGATATTAGTTTTCAATAATTAAGAGCAGGTGTTAAGTTAATAGTTGAGCCTGCTTTAACTGGAAAAGTAAAAGTTGTTGTCTGACATCAAAAACAAAATGAAAACAAGATTTTCTCTAATCTAACTGTACTATACACTACGTATTACAATCCCCACCTATATTTGGTAAATCGTCCTAACTGAATCAGCTGGCAAACCTCATTGCTAAAGTGACAAGCAAAGAGAAGCATGTTCCTAGGTTGAACTCGCCATGCAAACCTCATAAACAGCATTGAATAGATGCAAAGAGCTGGCAAATAAAGACAAACAACAGTCAATCTCAAATTAATATGATAAAAACAACAACAAAACAAAAAAAAAACAGAAGTGATGTTTTGAAAGCCTGATAAGTCATGATAAGTTATTTAATACTTTAACATCTGGTTTCAAAAATAGGTGTTCCATTCACTGTGCAATAAAAAACGTTTGTTTCAAACTATGTCGAGCAACCTTGGTGTGTAAATGGCTGTCAGAAAAATACAGCACGGTGCAGACAAAGTCAGTTTTACAGCTGCCCTATGGGCAAGCAGTAGCTAGCATAAACTAAGCCCTAGAGTCATTTTTTCTGGCCCAAAAGAACTTTTGGAGCAAAAGTAATTAATTTATCATTATTAATTGATTGATTTATTAATACATAGTAATAATAACTTTACTTTATCAGATCAGCTTGAAAAACAGCTTTCAAACTTCATGAATTTATTAAGTATTGGAATTTAAATAATAATTAATACTTGTCTCACAGTAATTCTGTAATTTGAATTCCCTCAAATACTTAGCTTGCCATTATTATAAAGCAAATTTATAAGAACAAAATTACTAGCCTGAACACAAAATCCACTAGCCCATGGCTATCAGACACGACTTGCTTTGCAAGCAGTACTGTTGGGAGACCCCTGTGATGGACTACATGTGACATCCTGTTCAGGGGAGAAGGATGGATTATTGCCTAATTACATGACCATTCTCACCTGTTGTCATTTTGCCACTGATGTATTCAGGATCCCTCTTCATGTCAGACATTGCGGCAAGAGGAAGACCCCAGTTGGCAACTACAATAAAGTAAAACACACAAATTTGTTTATAATATGTACTTGAAGTGTATGGCCAGCCTAGGCAGGGAACATAATGAGAAATCAGAAAAGATTGGTGTAAGGTTAATTGTTAGTGTGTACTGGAAACGGTGCTACGTTTGTAACTTTTGCAAAGAAATCTGACTGTTCTTCTGCAGCTTAACACACCAGTACTGCTAATATTTCATTATTCTTATTTAGTTTTAATTTAATTTAATCTCTTATTAACTGCAAAAAAACACAAGGGAGAAGCAGTGAAAGACTAGTAAGGAACATACATTCTAAGAACCACGCGTGCTAGTCCTGATCCTAATTTAAAAATAACTAACAAATTATGAGAAGAAAGAAAAAGAAAGATTTTGTCAGAAAAAAGGAACACATTGAATTTGTTAATTCTATTATATGACCCAAGGGCAGTAAGGTCCCATGCAAAGTGATCTTCCAGCCTTTCCATATCATGAGACAGAATCTCAATCAAACTTCAACTTACAGGTAAGTCTTGTTTAATTATACAGTTTATTATGATAAAAAATAAAATTTTATAATTGATAATACCACTACTGTAATAATAAACACTGTTTTAAGCTCTGGTCAAGTAACATGTGAGATTGTATTCTTGTGATACTCTCTGCAATGTTTTTGGAACTTGACAGGCTTAGATCTTCAGTCCTAAGCTTCTTGAGTAACTTCCATAAATGAGGAATTCTATTACAAAATTTGTAATAATGTTCCCTTAAAAAATTTGGTTCTTCTACTGAAAAAGAATGGAATATCAGTTTATTACTTAATCCCTTATAAATAGGTCAGACAAATGAGTCCACACTTGAGTCTGTAGATCTAACCCTTCAAGCCACTTGTAACCTAGGTCATGTAGGATAACCCTTGTTGCACATTATTTTCTGAACTCTCTCTACTAGCCTTATCGTAGAGACGGAAGTCCTCAGGCCAGGGGGTGGTGGGGGGTGGGGGTCTCCCATATAAAAGTGACAGGGATGCTGTTTGTCTTGCTTAGGGGTGTTAATTACAGATTTCAGTCTCATTTAGGGTGTTTGGGATGGAAAGTCACTATATTTGCCCATTCATTCAGATATCGCTTAGTAATTTGTATAAAGAAATTTACAAAAAATGCTCTGCCACTGACCACACAGAAATCTCCCTTAGGGGTCAGCTCAAGCTTGAGCTACACCCACATCCCACATTGGTCTCCCTTAGGGGTTTAATTTGAATGTTCCAATGAGCATCCCAGTCACTTTTATATGGGAGCCACCCCCCCCCCCCCCTGCCAGGACTCAGGCTCAAGATTTAAGAGGCATAATTGAGGAGGGAATGCACAATAGCCATGCAGAGAGATCTCAGTGATACTGGTTGCTTATGTTGATGGTAAGAAAAATGAATCCTAGCATCTACAGTGTATCACCTTGCAATGATTCACAATCACCGACAAATCTTATAATGCAAAAGCACTCTTTCAGGGCTGTCTTGTCTTTAAGGGCCAAGGACCGGGCATTTCCCCTAGCTACTACGTACATGACCCCTGGCCACTTTGAGAGGAACCAAAATGAAAATACCTCAACATATAGAACTTCACCTATAAACTACATATACCAGGCAACTTGGAAGCTTAGTGACAGCCCTGCTATTTGCATTGTTGGCAATTAATGCCAAAATGCTTGAGTCAGACATAGCACATGGCATATAATAAATAAGTTATTTTTTTGGTCTTTATTTTTATTAGGGTTCAAAATTAACTTTTTTATACAGGTGCCAAGTGGCTTTTTTTCAGTTGCCAGATGGAAAATTCTAGTCACCAGCAAGTGCCCGTAAAATTTTTGCTTAACAGAGAAACACACTTAAAACATTATCTTTAATACTTGTGAACAAATGCAAAAGTCAGACTGCCACGTACAAAAAGGCATTATTATGTACATGTAGCTTAGACGTCTTAGCTAAAAAGGACTTTTCCTTAAATATATAGCTCTCTTAGTTTGAAGACTGAACATTATAATGCAACTACCTTTCCAATTACTTAAGCACCGTGAAGCTAACTGCCATGTTGCTTGTACCAGGTCACTTCAGAGCAAAATTGTTCGTACCAGTGTCCCGCCTTTGGTGATTTCGTTTGCGTGTAAACAGTCAATGCTTTTTATTTTTCTTACCCTGAATTGTTTTCTATGGAGATTAATAACTTTGACAAGACAAGGGGTACGTAAGTTTCTTCTGAAAATCAAATCCAATAATTATTTTTCCATTTAAAACGAAAATGATTCCTCGAGTGCCGCGGTTCAAAACATTGACAAGGCACTGAAAGTTGGCTGCCTGCTAGTGACTAGCCTTGAAATTCTGGTCGCGAGCACTAAATTTTCAGTCACGGCGACCATCTGGTCACAATTTCGGACCCTGTTTATATAACTGTACTTTTATACATTACAGGGTGCAAAGAAAATCATTTTTACAGCTTGCCATTTGGGCAAGCTGAAGCTAGCATTTACTAACCCAGATGTCACTTTAACTAGCCCAAAAAACTTTTTGACAAGCAGAATTGATTTCACAGTTCTTCTGTTATACGAATTCCTCAAAAAACATCACTTGCCTGTCGGGCAAGTTAAAAACAGAATTCACTAGCCCGATAGCAAAATCTACTAGCCCTGGGCTATCGGACAATACTTTCTTTGCACGCTGCATTACATCTTCATGTGCAATTATACATAAAAGAACAAACAAAATTCTACTCTAACTTAATGCATCAGTCAACTCCAGCTGCACCCATGCCCCCAAACCCCATGGGCTAACCTCTCGGGTAGTGGCAATTTTTTTTACCATGGGTGGCAAATTTCTGGAGGTTGGGACACTTGAGCGGCCAAATGTCTTGGGGTGGAGATGAATAAAGAAGGCAAATGCCCCATCTGCAGCAGATTTCATTGGTTGCTGTGTCAAGTAGTGCATTTTAATGTGCAGTTTTTTGTTTCACTTAACATCTGCCTTTTTTTTTGTAATAGTGCTACTCTTAATAAGACTTCATATACTGATGATACCACTTCATGATTCTTGTTTCTATTCTTATTTATCTTGTTTTAAATAGTTCATTATAATTATAAGTAAAAAGAAATTAACATTAAAATTAATAGTGTTTTGTACTCTTATCTGTTCTGAATACTTAAATGATATGAAAGGAGGTTCCTCAGATAACATATATGTTGCAATTAATTTTCTATTTTAGTTAATTTGTTTTGCCTTTGTTTTAAATTCATTAGAATACATTACCATACCCAAAAACAATGGAAAAATAAAAATTAACTGAAATAGACAAAATAACTACAACATATACATTGTAGATCATAGTAGTATTAGAATCATCTCCACTTAATCTTATTGAAATCCTGGATCAACAAAAATTTGATTAAGTAACCAAAACATACAGTACATCGATTCATGTCGATAGCTCTTGATTTTTCTACGTAAGTTCTGGCTTGAAAAGCAATGAAGAAATGCATGCATAAAGTCTCTAAAAGTTTTTCCCCTCCTCATCCCGTGCTCATCTGCTTGTGTTTCCAGTAACATCCACCACGTTCAGTTATATTTGGATAGGAAACCACATGCCTGTTGAAAGCTCGAGAGATGCCTCAGGGTTGGCAAATGCCCAACCCCTGGGACTTACAATGTGGGCAAATGCCCTGCAGTGGCTGGGAAGGGGGGGGGGGGGGGGGAAAGGATGCAGCTGGAAATGACTGATGCATAAATAAGGGGGAGCCCTCCCCTGGATCTGTCACTGCATAATGGAGCCACACCTCAGATTTTTGATTCTTGAACTTAACGAATTCTGATCTGTGTTCAGGAAACAAAATTTTAACTCAATTTGAGCCCCTTCAGATATCAGCTCTCTGAAGTTGCATGGGTCGAAGGCTTGTATGCTAAAATAAACAGTATACATATCATCATAGTTAATTGAGTGGAATGGTTATGAAACCCGTCAGACTCCTTTGTTAGATGTTTTTGTGGACCTGAAAGTGGACAACGTTCAAAAGAATTCCTATCATTTTGATTGTATTGACCAATAAAAACGTTGCATTAATTTACTCCGTAACAATTTGCCAACAGAAAACAAAGGATTGTGCACTTTCAGGGTGCTTCCGACATAAACTGCAGCACTGTTGTTTTTATCATTGATGTTTGCCGCTTTTCATAACCAGTCTCCTCTAATAACTATGATATCATGCAGCCAAACCTTGAATAGTATGCAATTGCTTTGAGATAATAGCAGTGTTTTTGGTTAACACTCTACTGATTCTCTCAAGAAGCCTTCAAAAGACAGACAGATTGTCGGCAAACTGAGCCCTGAATACTGCTGGTGGATACATCGGTCAACCAAATTATTAATGGGCAGTACATTTTTTATTTTATCTTAAATCTGTTGCCCAAAATTATTAGAAATATAATCATTGGAGCTGTTGAAGGTATTTTTTGAGTTACAGAAGACCATTATGTTAACACTAGTGACCTGCCCTTACACTGAATACCGGTATTCCAATAAATATTATTTAAGCTTGCCATAAGTTTACTCTCAACTTTTTTATAAATTTCAAAAGGTTTCACAACATGAAATAGTTATGGACATAACAAATAAGAACACCTTAAAATGGTACTTACTCGGTCCCCAGAAATGCTAGAGGATGTCCATAAAAGAAACAGAGTAACTGTTAGAGAAAAATTGTCATACGAATCCACTTGTCACAATCTAAGCTCATATTTGCCAACAAACAAGACGAAACTTACCGTGCTGAAAAATAAAGAGGAAAAACAATAAGAATTTAGTACGCCGGCAGATTTAGAAAAGCATGTTTATTCCTGAAGACTTATTTTACTTACCTGCATAGGTATTCCCTAAATTCTTTACTTTTTAACTGGTCTAACCCTCTTCTCAAAAATCTAGCCGCCATCTTCACCGGCGCCGGTTCACCAAACGTTACGTGTCTGTTGCGGAAATTCAGTATTTGACTCATTTATGTTAGCTTATAGTGTCCCCAGATCGTGTCCCCTCAGTGATTAGCCTGTTCCAGTCCTTTTTACTTCGCACCGTTCCCCGACCGCTCCCCACTATCTACAATCTTCGACAACTAAAAAAATAGATCGAAAATTTGTACCCCACCTCCCCTCCCCGAATCAAGGATGGGAAAATGGCGCGTTTTGGCTTTTTCGCGGCTTCATCTTTGATTTGGGGGGGATGGGGGTTTGCTGTTCCATTTCTCTCTGTCCAAGATTGTAGTCCCTGAGCCCATAAAAAGATCCTTCGCGGAGGGAACATAAAAACTAAGAGTGCAGCCGTTGCTTTTTTTTCCTTCTATTCCTTTCTTTCTCCTCGATCTTTCTATTTTCCCTTTCCTTGTTCTTTTCTAGGAGGATTTTTGGGCTCATTTTGCCTTCGGCTTTTGGTCTTTTTCTCAGTCAAAAGACTGCAATTTTCGTTCGGTACGTTTTCTAAAATCCAGCAAGATAATGCTTTAGGTTCATGTTGCGGTTACCTATACATTAATTTTAATTAACGTACCAACATCATATATCCTCAAATACACAAATTTCAATTTTTAAAGCTATTCTTTTACTTCTTGTTAAAAGCCGGGGGGGACTCCGCATATGAAAGGGGTGGGGATGCTCGTCGGAAATTTTGAATTAAACCCCTAAAGGAGACCGATCTGGGCGTGGCCCAAGCTATTTTGACCCCTAAAAGAGACCATGGAGAGAAAAGAGACCATGAAAGAGACCATGAAACTTGGATTATATGAATGGAGTAAATAAAACGATTAAAAATATAAATATCTAATATATATTTTTATATTTTTTCGCGTGCAACCCTCACGGCTAAATATGATGGCGTTTTTCCCAGACCACCCTAAGTGAGACCAAAATCCGAAACTTACACCCCTAAGCGAGACGACGAGCATCCCTCCCTTTCATCCACCCCGCGGGGGTCACACACGGTAACCTTTATACACAGCGGCTTCATTTTTCGTTTTCATTTTCCGCGCGCTAAGGCCATGTGATCAAGATTATCCAATCAGCGTATGGAAATCAGTGTATCTCTTTCGAGCCTTCTTGTACACATAGCGGATGGTGAGCAATGGAGGGAGATTCAACTCCGTGTTCATTCGTTTATTCGAAAAGAAAACACACCTTTCTTGAGAGAAAAAGCACTTAAGAATACCTGACCATTTATGCGGTTGATAGTTTTCGAGGAACAAGCAAGAATTCAATCATCGGAGAACGATGCACGTGAAGAAGAGGTTCTGGCGTGAAAACACGATGTAAGTTTTAAATCTAAATCTAAATGTCTGATCTGCAAAGGGCAGTACAGCCCATCTTCAGCAGAAGTGTCCTGTGCTCGTGCTATTTGCGCTAAAAAACAGTGCAGTGAATTCTTGTGCTGGTGATATGAAAATGAAAAGTGTTCAAATGCTCAATGGGGCCTGGCCTGGACCCTCAAGGCAAGCTTGAAGGCCTCTATGTTGGCAGCTTCAATAATAGACCTTGTCACGGTTTTCGACGCCATCTTGACGAGTAGGCAAACGCGTGAGAAATTACAGTGTTTGTATGAGAATCTAATGTCGAATAATTTCCGTAGAACGGCTGTTCTAAAAAAAATATGATTTGTAAACTAAAGCTTCACTCCCAAGGATTCTACTGGAAAAAACTGAGGGCGTTACATGCACTAGAAGACCTAGAACCACGTTTTAAAATTTTCTATACATTTGTCTGTAAGAAAGTCCCGGGAAAATTACAGACAAATGTATGGAAACTCTAATGCAAGCCTCTGGAGAAATTTAGGGACAGGTACGCCTCCAAAATTCTTTAGGATAATCCTTTGCTTGGTAGCTTTAATTTACAATTGATATTTTTTTCAGAACAGCCTTTTTACTGAAATTATTCGACATTAGATTCTCATACAAACACTGTAATTTCTTACGCGTTTGCCTACTCGTCAAGATGGCGTTGAAAACCGTGACAAGGTCTATTGTTTCGGGAAGTTCGTTCCATTCTTTAATGGATCTGGGAAAAAGCTATATATATATATTAGTCCTGCAACCAGCATTTATAAATTCAAGTGTGTGGTAATTTCTTGTTTGGCGTTCCTTCTGACTTAAGTACCGTAAAATTCCAAAAATAAGCCCCTCCATGTATAAGCCCCCCAAACCGGTTACCCAAAAAACCCTCCGTTAAATCGCCCCTCTAAATATAAGCCCCCTGGGGGCTTGTACTTGGAAATTTGCCCTCCAACACAAAGCAAAACAAAGCAAAAACGTAAAATTTACTTTTAACTATAAGGCTAGCCCAATCGATTTTGAAATGCAAATTCCCTTCCGTAGATAAGCCCCTCCAAATATAAGCCCCTCAAAAAGGGCCTTTGAAAAATATAAGCCTCGGGGCTTATTTTCGGAATTTTACAGTAATTTGGAATCTCTACTGCCAGGGTGCCATTTACGATCTAATACAAGTTTGTTAATCTTGTTTGTTTCCTTCTCTGTTCCAATGATGGCCATTTAACCTTCTCAAGTAAACTTGTGATGGTACCCAGTGTGCGCTGATTGCACTTCTTATCAAAATGAGCCGCTCTGCGCTGGACTTTCTCAATTGATTGAATGTTGTTTTGTGTATGCGGGTCCCACACCGAGCATACATTCTCCAAGTGGGGTCTAACTAAAGAATAATATGCCTGCGTCTTGATCTGTTTGGGGCAGTTATATAGATTTCTTCTCAAGAAGCCGAGGGAAGAGTTCGCTTTCCCTGTAATAGCAGAGATATATTCATTCTATGTTAATTTGCTATCTAATTCTACACCCAGATACTTGTGCTGTGTGACTGATGTTATGGGCTGTCCCATCATGATTTGGGTGTAGTTAACCACATTATCTCTGGAGTGAGTGACTCTAAGCAGAAAACACTTGCTGGCATTGAAAGCCATCTGCTATTTCTCTGACCAGACTACTAATTATTTTGTTGAGGTCACTTTGAAGCACCGCGGCACTGCTAATGTTGTTAACAACCCCATATAGGACGCTGTCATCTGTAAACAGACCCAATTCTGAGGTTATTTGGAGACCAATGTCATTAATGTACAGTAAGAACATCAGTGGGCCCAGGAGGGTGCCCCGAGGAACTCCTGAAGTTACAGTCACTGGAGAAGACTGTGAACCGTTAACAACAACTGTCTGAGTTCTTCCGAAAAGCCAGGATTCTATCCATTTGATCAGTTGTCCATGGATTCAGTGGTGATCTAATTTCTTGAGGAGACGTTTGTGAGGGACTGTATCAAATGCCTTGGAGAAGTCCAGCAATAATACATCAGTCTGTTTGCCATGGTCTAAGTTTCTGGCTAGGTGTTCGACTATTGTAATCAGCTGGCTTTCACATGAGTGGCCCCAGTGAAATCCATGCTGTTAGTTGACAAGTACATGATGAGCATCCAAGTGACCCATAATATGATGGAAGATAATATGCTCCAAGATCTTACAGGGCACAGAAGTAAGAGGTACTGGCCTGTAGTTGGAGGCTTCTTTCTTACTCTCTTTTTAAGCACTGGGGTCACATTGGCACATTTCCAGTCACCTGGGACTTGACCTGTTGTTAATGATTGATTGAATATAAATTGCAGAAACGGGGCAATTTCTTCCCCTGCTTCGTTCATCACCCAGCATGAAATGCCATCGGGACCACTGGCTTTCTTTGTGTTGATATTCTTGAGCAGGGACACAATGTCCTTGGTCTGAAATTTAGGTGGGTCTATATCTGAAACACCACTGCTGTCCATATCTGGGATCGTGTCTACATCCTTGTCTGCGAAGACGCCTTGCATTGGTTGCTTAGGATTTCTGCTTTAGCTTTGTTGTCACTGTTATTTCAGTATTTCCAGAGTTTAAAGAACTAATGCCCAAAATTTCTTTCCAATAGATTGTGAATTCTTCTTGTCTGACCATTCAAGAAGACCTAGTACATAGTCGTTATGTGCTACGAGTAGTCTCCGTTTCCAGGTTTTCCTCAGCTCTTTAAATTTCTTCCAGTGTTGCGGATTTTGCGTCCGTTTAGCAAGGATATAAACTCTTTGTTTTTTCCTCATCAGTCTCCTAAACCCTGGGGTGATCCAAGGTAGGTTCCACCTGCTGCTGATGGTTTTGGTGGGGGCATGGGTCTTGATAGCCATATTTTGTTATAGTATAACTGTAAGCTTAAATGGGCGTGCTTTCTCATTTTTATTTTTTATTTCTACTCAAGCTTAATATACATCTACTTTGCCTGCGAGAGCATCTGGTTTTTTAGAAGCAACGAACACAAATACATCTGCGGTTCGCAGGCTTCAGCTGTCAGTTGACCTGCACCATTATGAGGTAATGATTCTTTATAACTGGATTAAACACCTGGCAGCTCAGCCAATCACTAGCGTCCTTGCAAACGGCGCATGTTGACTCTCAGCTGTAACATGTACTAAGCACTCTAAATTCAAGATAATTTCTTATTTTAAGAAAAAAACAATTAATCATAGAAAAAGATTTTGTTCAAACTGCCTGTTTATTGTCCTTTTTTTAAAAATTTTCTCATAAAATAAGAAAACTTTTTCATAAAAATGAGAGATTCTGAGCAATCTTGAACTTACATGTAGAGTGAAGTCCTTTGACTTGACTTGACTTTCAAGTTTCCTGATGAAAGTATACCGCAGGGAAGCCAAGTTCGGTGTATAAATAATAATAATAACTAGGATATGTTTGTTAGGCGTACAGGTACCAGTTTAGGGGGAGGGGTAGATGGTTATTGCGATAGATTAATTTGATCATGGCATAATTTATTTTAAACGTAAGGATTGCTTAAAGCGAAACCTCCATTTAAACTGTGTATCATTATGAAAAAGTCTTGAAGGCTAGTGATATTGTATGGTTCGTCTCAACAAGTGCAGTAATTTGGTTGAGTGTGTTTATTTCAGTGACTTGAGTGGAGCTATTGTGGGCTGTTTATAAGTTTTTCCGAATAAATAACACAGACCTAAAATGTTCATTTGTCTGGTGCCGAAAATATCATGAGTCATGACGAAATGGCACTGCTGAGCTTCACATCTTGGTATATTTACTTTGTGGCACAACAACCGCCAAGCTACACAACTTGGTAGATTTACTTTGTGGCACAACGGCCGCCGAAACTTTTGAAAGATGAACGCTTTGAAAGATTTAGCAAACACGGATCGATAGTTGACCTTCAGCAACCTCTTGAAATATGTACGCTTTACAAAGATTCAGCAAACTTTTAAAAGATGAAGGCTTTATGAAGACAGAATAGCAGACTTCAGCAAAAGTTTGGAAGATGAACGCTTAGGACACACAAATCACCATGTGAGTTAATGCATCAGTGTGAGGCAAAACATAAGCAAGCACCTCAAAGCAAGGCAAATGTCTGTTGATACAAATACAATCTCAAAAAACCTCATTTATTAATTGCACAGGACACCCAATAATGCACAAAACACCCGACAGAAATAATATTAGGGGTTGCATTCTCCTACCTCAAACGCAATAACAAGGGGTTCCATATTGGAAGTGAAGTGCTGGCCCATATAGAAAGATAAAAGGCTTGGACAGGCAGTAATTAATAATAATTTGGATTCCTTACTAAAAGCAGTGCTTGAACTTAACAGTTGTCCACTCATCTTCCCCACTAGTTCTCTGGACGAGTAAAGTTATCACTCTCTGAGAAATACATTTATTTCTTTTTTTGTATTGTACCAAAAAAGACCTCAAAACAAACAAAGAATTCCCTAAGGCTAACGTATTCAAAAACGAACAGGCAAAAAAGTTCTCTTGCTGAATAAAAGTCTGGGTTCTACTTGAAACAAAATGCATTGTGGGATACAGGATGGTGGCTTTTACAATTTCCTTTCGAAGGTCATTATCTATTTTTCTTTGGTGAATTAAAACATGAGCCAAAGTATGTTGAAACGGAAACCAGTGCAAGGCCCATTGTACTCTTTCTTTGGAGGAAAGCAATCATCAGATGATAAAAAAATTAACACAGCATCTGAAACACCTGCTTCGACCAAAAGAACATGCAAGTACTAGGAGGCGTGGAAGGTTAAGAAGGGCTTAGGTTTGAAGGAAAGGAAAACAAAAATTTCTGCATTTTTGTAGAGAATTCTTGAATAGGAAAAACTTGCAATACTCCCTGAGGATCAGAACAAATAACTTCTAAACAGAAAGCCTGTACCCTGTAGACCATAGGATATAGCCTGGATAGCAGGTAAAAAACTAGATCTTGATCAAGACAAGCAGCAAAGCCAAATGCATAGGGAATCCTTGATAACACTGTGAGCGGCAGCCACCACGCAAAATCAGTGGAAACTAAAAATGGTTATCACATACTTACGGGCAACTATAATCCTGTGAGAGAAATTTAAGAATTTGCTTGTTAAAGGCCGCATTCTTCTTTTCAGTATAATGGGCACCACAAACATGCCATGGGATTTGAGGAAATAATACTGAGAAATAGTCAATGTGTGTTCAAAATTCATATCCATGTTTTGTCTCATTTTTGTTTCACCAGTGACTTTTAAGTCAAAGAATTTGTAAGGTTCATTGATGACAGGGGATGTTCCCTTAAAGGTAAGCTTGGAATAACACATGTACAAAGCTAAGTACTCAAATACTTTTTTTAAACTGTTATATTCCATCATTACAAGTAATCTAGTTTGGCCACTGAAATGCCTATGAGGACCAGTGCTAAGCAACAACAAAAGTTGAATAAATCCTTGTTAAAAGATCTATCGGACTTCAATTTCAGAGGTAACTTGGTCCTTGCCCATGGCTAATTAAATAATTCACTCAACAGTGAGCTCCTGACTAGATGAGATCTAGCCAGAAACAGGGCCTTCATTTTCATAATAATAGTGCAAAGGTCATAGCAGGACAAGTGACCAAATGTTGACAGACAATATTATTGTAACACCACAGACCAGTGATTTGGTTGTCATTGAATAGCCACTTGATGGTATGGCTGTTGGATATAAAACTGTAAAATGTTTGAATCCAGGAGTCATTGATAAGTAGGTGGAGCATGATCGCCTGCAGGGTGAACATACAGCTGCTGTAGTCCTGAATAGGACTGTTGTTGACAGTGACTGACATTTCAGCACCCTGTGTCAGTGTGGTAGTCATTTTCAGAGAAAATTATATATACTATCAACTGACATGATACATTTCAGTTTGACTCTGGTTATTGACCTGACTGGTCAATTAAGTTGCAATGTTAATGGTTGTCTGTCAGTCGACAGTTAGGCCATGATGTTATTGGCTATGAAGGCTTGAATTAATATCATTCATTTCGTATGTTTTTTTCTATTATTCATTAAACTATCGGTTGTCCAGTCAATCCACTCTCTTGTAGTTAGTTTTGCTTGAGTTATCAATAAGTAGTTTGTACGGTGCCAGTAAATGTTGACTACATGTATGATTCAGTGACATGAGTTCCCAGTTGATTTGATGTTTGGTCTGAAAAGGGTACATTAAAAAAAAGGGATTGTGTTATTAATGTTTGTTTGTTTTGTTTTCCTAAGTACTTTTTAATACCATATGAAACTAAACTGTGTTACTAACATGTTTGCAACTTCATCGCAAACAAGAATTTCTCCTGTGTATTCAAACGCTCAAACAGTCAAGATTAACTTTCCTTACAAAGGGAAGTCTATAGCACACTGTTTTGATTTTGTCCTTTTGGTTCATTCCCAGTGTATGAATTGCGTGACATTCTATAGGACTCTGGGAAGATTTCTCAGTCTTGAGAGTCAAAATCAAGTCTGCCTTCTTTTAGAGGTTTGTGGGAGGTTAGTCTTAAGCTCATTCCAATTGGAAGTTACCTTTTTTCTTTAACAGTGGTTTATTTTGGTAAAAAAAAGCACTTTATTTGAGGGTCGTTGTATTTGGCATGAACGTGCTAATGGGGGACACTATTTTTATGTCTCCTGCTGGAGATGGGACCGCCATTTTACATGGTCATCAGAGCCACGCGAAGCTATTTGCAGGGCAAAGGCAGCACTTTCATTTCTCCGTCATGTTAAGACCGCAAGTGTTGGTCTGGTCCCAGGAATCAAACTGGCGACCTCCTGCTCTGCAGTCAAGCACTCTTACCAACTGAGCTAATCCTCTTTTGTGGTTTAGTTTTATTTCAGAGGGAAGTGCAATGTGAATTTGGTGAAATGGATCAAAAAAGGTGAGTTACTGTGTACTGTGTACTGTGTAGGGCTATTTTCATGATACTGGAAAGACTTTCATTCTGGAATGAGTCCATATTAGTAAACTGTTTTGTTTTGAATACAAGATACTGAACAACATTCCATTCTTGTGTACAAGTAATTGCACTTTGCACTAATGATGTCACAAATTTCTGGTCCCTCAGTGCTTTAACTCAGACATTGAACCAACCTGATCAGTATGAGTTTTGTATGGGAAAGTCACATTCACCAACAAGTTTCG
Source organism: Porites rus (assembly GCA_964035705.1). NCBI lineage: Eukaryota > Metazoa > Cnidaria > Anthozoa > Scleractinia > Poritidae > Porites > Porites rus. The sequence continues at coordinate 53,572,337 of OZ037992.1, forward strand.
TTGTCTTTGAAGATTTTTATTGTTAAAAGAAACAAAATTCAACTTGGTTTCAATAACATATATCTAAGAGGACAAAACCTATTTTAAGTAATATTGCAAAGTACTATTCCACAATGAGTTCATTCCACTTTTCAATGACAATTGAAATTCTTGTTCTGGTACAAGTTAGCTCACAAAGCATTTTTTCTTTTCTGTATTATTTTTGCGGTTCCCTTTATTGTTTTTTTCAGGGTACATGTTTCTTTTTAAGTTCTGCTTTGTGGTTAGCCGTGTTTTATCTACAGCTGTAGCTCTGTGATTTCCCCACTGTTACACCCTTAAACGGGAAAGAAATTAACTGATTTTTGCTTGCTTTAATTTGTCGCCATTGCTCTACATGTAGTTATCCGCGAAGCACTCTATTTGTTTCCTAGTATTGTGATAACAGAATACACATGTATTCTGCGGTAAAGCGATGATAGCGTTTTGCAAACTGGTGTATTGCCAACAGGAAGGTTTCACTGTTTTGTGGCTTACCTACATGTACTGTAGCTATACTGTAGCGTAGTTATCTAGTTGTATCGCTTATAACATGATGTGAGCAGTTTGTTTTCAGTACGATATAAATATGCCTGCATGTAGAGTTTCTACGCATTAGTACAGTTCCAGTAGCTACATTCACTAGTCAAGCCTGTAGGACATAGCTTTGTAGACTAAAGTTCTCTCCTTGCTGGAGTGGTGCTATTGCCCTTTTCTTCCCCTTTTCCTCTCTCTTTCCTTTGGTTTTCCTTGTGTTTTTTTTAATTATAGTTCTTAATTTTATTTTATTTTTTTTATTTTTATTATTTCAATGCAAATTACATGAATATTTAATTTACTAAAAGTAAATGCAAAGCTACTAATTAAAATAAAGTGAAAATGAAATGAACAAAAAACAATACCGGTAGTTGCAATACATATGCCATGAACTATTCAACTATTTTCTATAAATATTTTCATAATCAGTGCACAATGGACTAGGAACTTAAAATAAATAACAAGAAGCCGCTTACAGCGGCACTCAGTCTCGCTTGCTCAAGATCAAGAAATATATGACGAGGCGATTAATTCTACACAAAACAAAACAGATTTACTCGCTAAATATTGTCTTTTTACTTCCTACTTTATCGATGTCGATACTTTTTAATTGTTTCTGAATTGATTTAGTACGTGTCAGCAATGACCGGAAATAAGTCTGTGGTCGCAGGTGATATGCGTGTATAAATGCACAGAAATTCAAAGGCCTCGATTCCAGAGAAATAACATCATTGCCAGATATCTAAAAATTGATTTACATGGCACGTCTTTTCAATCATCGCCGAAAATAAATCGCGTGCTCATCCCAAGACTCATTTGCATTACAGTGAAAGTTTACAACAGCCGACCATTGCAATTTTGCTAATTCAGATTCTTATTTTTATTCGACCACTTAGTAGTGTTCACTTGCTCCAAAGTAATCAACGCTTTCAAGCGATAGAATTTGTGACCCAACACGATTCCGAAAAGCTCTAAATTTAATCTTTCCTAAGCTTTCTTCTCAAAACATGCATGGCTTCCATCACGCAACGATTCTTAGTCCCAGTTTCCATGGTGTCCGCAAGGAATGCCTGGCACAATGATTGACCCCCTATTTCTGACCCAAAAACAACAAAAATGCCCGGATAGGTACTTCTGGAAAAATTGGGCGGTGATATGCAGCACTCTTCCTGAAACCCTTACCCTATCTCAGACCAAAATCTGTGATTTTCCCTACCCTATTTCAGACCTGATCAAAAATTTGATACCCTATTTCAGCCCTGGAGCCCAGCACGCGTGACGGGAGCGTGTGACAAGCTGTTACGGCACGTACACGGTAGTTGGCGTAAACATTAAAAGGGAAATGGTCTTATCACCAGATGATGAAGATGTAGCTAATTCTTCTAAAAAACATTACCCAATTCAAGACTAGAGTGCACAAACCATACCCTATTTCAGACCAAAATGGTCGAAATTGATACCCTATTTCAGATCAAAACGGCTGAAAAAAACATACGCTTTGGCACTGCACATACCCATATAGCCTATATAAAGGACTTCCCCCCAGGACGAAAAACGCGTTGCAGATTATTAGTCTTGCTGCTTACGCAAGTGAGACTGATAAGTACCTAAAAGAAAAATTCTAATATGTATCATGGGAGGTACACTAGCATTCACATAGTTAAAGAAGTTTGGCCCAATACATGTATGTGGTCTGACTAAATGAATGTAGTTTGAGCAGTACATGGGGTTTGGTTACAATTACTGCAAGTTCTCTTGATTAAAGTAGGACTTTATTTGTGATGTTTACGTTGGCCATGATAATGGTTATGCCAGGATGATTCTGTCAACTTATTAACAGTGCTAAGTCTTTGTTGGTATTGTCAGAGGAGGAAACTGACCCCTCAGCAGTCTGCTGTTTTCAAACTTGGCAACTTCACTGATTTTAACCCTCTGGTGATGGCAAGGGACAAACTTAATCTTCAAAGAGTAGTAGCTTGAGAGTGAAATTGGCAATGGATTTTTCCCCATGGAGGGCACTTTTGCTTTAGACCGCCCACCCCCCTGGAATTTTCATTCCATGTGGCAGGGTTTGTACATGTCATGGAAAACCTGGAAAGTCATGGAATTTAAGCATTTCATTTTCCAGTCCTGGAAAGTCATAAAAATTAATAGTCGGTCCCTGAAAGTCATGGAAAATTAGAGTTTTCTTTGATAGCTTAGTCAGTGTCGATGGCAAGGCAAGGACAATGTAAGACATAGAGAGAAGTGATTGAACAGCACGAACGGCATGCATTTTGGTGGACACCAGACTTTGTGTCTTTTGAACTGCTTAAGGTCCAAAAATATCGTAAAACAAGGAAAGTCCCAAAAATTTTTGAAAGTGACAGCTAAACCTAAGGTCTTGGAAAACTTAAAAAGGTCATGGAAAAAGTCAGGGAATCTGAAGAGGTTAAAAGAGCACCTTGCAGGCAGGTGCTGGTTATCTAGCAACAGCTAGATAACGGGAAGTTTATTCATGAGCCAATGACAACTGCATTAAAGAAAGCTATTGCATAAGCCATGAAAAAAGTATTCAGCTGACTGTAGATAAAAGATGATCAATGCAAACAATACTTGTTTTGAAACATTGGTAACTGTAAAATAACTGATAACTTGCTCAACAGAGAAGCTGTTAGTTATTTATAACTCACCAATCTTACTCAGAGCCCCCCTGGAAAAAACCTAGGTGAGTAACCCCCTCCCCCTTGGAAATGATCCTATAGGACCTTCCTCCTTACCCTCAGAATTTCTGTTGCCCTCCATGGGGTGGTGGTGGTGGTGGGGGAGGTTATCAATAATTTCTGGAACTACACAATTGGTCAGAATATCCAGACCGAGGCTGAGGTATTAGTGGAAAGATCTATCTTTGCTGCATTTTTTTACCATCTTATTACATGCAGCTTAAAGTGCCCATCACCTAAAATTTTTTATTTTCTTATCTGAACCTACACCTTATCAAAATAACTTCTGCAAATAAATTTTGCGATTTGAACCAAAGACGATTTTTTTAGAATTTTTTAAAAACGTTCAAATTTGCCGCCATTTTAGCACACCATTCATCTTAGTCTTCTCTCGGACTATGACGTACTTTAAGGAACACGTGACCTTATCGACAGGAAAACATTAAGAGTTCTGATAGGTTTTCTTTTTCAGAAAAACTTTCTTCTTACGAAGACATTGTGATTCAATCCTTACTTGAAATTTATCTTCTTTGTGTACAGCTGGTGAAGGCAAGGTAATGCGAGTTCCTTAATTTACGTCACATGACATCATATGTGAGCTTGCTAGTTTGCATGATCAGCGGCGCGAGTGTACCGCAAAAATGTAGACTTCAAAAATTGGTAAAAAAATCGCGTTTTGTTCAAACCGCAAAATTTTTTTGCAGAAGTTATTTTAATAAGGTATAGTTTCAGATAAGAAAATAAAAAATTTTAGGTGATGGGCACTTTAAACTGAAAGCTAAATGGGTCCAGGGTGGAAAATATGCATTGTTCCTTATGGAAAGAAAACAACCAAAGCTGTCATCAAAGGGTTAAGGTGTTATTTCCTGGATTTTTATTAACAGAAATAAGGCCATGGAAGTGTCTTTTGATAAATCAACAACAATATCAGTTTGAGTGTAGACTGAATAGTTGTTAATCTTTCCCCAGCACCATGGATCAAGGAAGTTTGTGACTACAGAATGTGGCTGCACACTGGTGGTGAAATGTCATAATAAAGGAAGCTGCATTCAAGGACCTGTTGAGAAGTTGTCTTGGCTTCATACTAATTTTATAACAAAGCAAAGAATATATTTTATAGAGTGCAATAATGATCAGAATCAATTCTCTTTTCTCTGCAGGTATATATTATGGGAAATATTTAATAACCATTTCAGGTTGTTATTACAAAGAGAGGCTGGTTATTTTGACAATGATCATGTGGTTCGCCTGTCCCCATCAATGTACTGAAAATTATTTATTTCATTGTAAGAGTTGGATTGATCAAGAATGAAAATGATGTCATTTTTTCAGAGGATTTGACTTAAGTGTATGAATGCTGCTTATTTAGTATGCTGCAGTTGAATTTCCAGAAATTCAAATTCTCAAACCCTGTGCATTTGGCAGCATTCATACAGCAGCTTTGTACAATCTTGAAAAGGTCTTGAAGTAAAAAGTTATTGAATTCGCTTAAGGTCTTTGAAAAGTACTGGATTCCTTTATTGGGTCTTCAAAAGTCCTTGAAATTCAATACCTTGTCTACTGCACACTGTTTTCTGTGAAATTAGATGATCTCGCAGAGGAAAATTTGGCTTGTCCTTGGTGTATTAAAGAACCTGTAAAATTCACAGGTAATCTAATTGTTACAACATTTTCATATGCTGTCCATTCTAGGCACCTCTTTTGCATAAACAAGATTTTATTTCTGTTTCCTTATTTCAAATGCTATTTCTGTACCTCAGATGCAACTTCAGGTCATACCCAGTCGTTGCAAAGTGTTGTCACGGAAAGTGGTATGGCTGAAGAAGTAAAAGTGGTAAATGACTCCATAGTTCAAAAAGTGGATAAAAAAATGCTGATTCATTGAATAAGTCTTAGTCACTGAAAACTGTAATTTGTCCTTGAAAAGTCGTTGAAATTTGTTTGTCCAAATTTGTATGAATGATGATTCAATATCGTCATGTCAGTTTAATTTGTTGATGAAATAACATCACTGTTACTCTAAATGAATTTCTCTTGTTGCCACTCGACTGGAACAAAGGATTATTATATGTATTAATCATGGATGCACCATCAAACCAAGAAATCTTGGTAAAAAATAAGAAGAAGAACTTGTTAAGAAATTTGGAAAGTGAAAATAATGTTAAAAGAAAAGAGAATTGATTTCCCATCATAGTAACACTTCAAATTAGAATTTAAAGATATAGTTGCCATTATAATTCCATTCTTTTGAGGGATACCTAGTAGTGGCTTTGACCTAAGCATGCTTGTAACTATTAATTTGAGAAATATGTTGTGGTAAAAGAGGGTATAGGACAAACAGGCTTCTCTATTACATGCATGAAAAGCCCTAGGAAGAGCTAGGCAAGTAAAGAGGATAGCCTAAAAAGTGGTGAAAATAGTGGAAATTTGTTGTTGGTTCTCTTCCTTGCTCCGAGAGGTTTTTCTCCGGGTACTCCAGTTTTCCCGTCGCCTTAAAAACCAACACTTCCAAATTCCAAATCAATCTGGAATGCATGGACATGTTTCACCGAGTTCTCATGAACTCCTAAGTGCTCTGTGGGAAACAAATTACAATTACAATAAAGTGGGTTGATTTTCAGTTGAATTATTGAAGTTGTCTTAATTTACTCTGCTACACAGTGGAACCTCGATTTAATGAAGGGCCAAGGGAATGGCAAAATGTGTTTGCTATAACGAGGTCCTTTTTCATATATTTTACCGTTACTGGGGCAAAACAAATCGTTCGTTATACCAAGGACTTCCTTATATAGGTGTTCATGATATTGAGGTTCCACTGTAGTAGTAAAGGTAAACAAAATCTTGCAGCCACTTGTTCTAAATGACTGACCAAATGACAATGATAGTATTTCTACTTTCTCAGTTTGTCTGCCATTTGTTTGTTTTCTAATTTTTTCCGCATCAGTCATTTTTAAAATAGATTATCCTTTTAAAGTAATGAGGCCCTCTCAAATTGAATTTCCATTTTTGCTCACAGGGGTAAGGGGGGGGGAGATAATTATGCCCCTAACCCAAATTTCAAAACCCATCTTTTCATGTGTAGAGGAAGCCATGGCCTGTTGGTATTTTACTATTGTTTTGTGCTTTTCTGAATACTCGAGGCCAGCTAGTCATATGCCACAATGGGCCTTTTGAAGGTGGTCAGACAGTTGTGTGATACAAAATCACCATGCTGGGAGGCAAGTATTTAGGCCATTTGACAGCTTTCAAAATAGGGTATCTGCTGACCAAAATCACATGGCTCAACTCTAAGCAGATTTCTTTGCAAAGGTTACAAGTTTATTGTTTGAAGTAAATTATAAATTTAATAACGGGAACTTCGCCTTTATTATTACATATATATATTATTAGCTACATGCTGCCTTGGGTGCTGAGGCCAAAAAATACTATCATTTGGAAATCTACTCCCTTTCTTTTAAAGGATCAACGGTATTTCTTGCTTTCCCACATAACAGTTTTTGGCCAGTCAAGTCGTATGAAACTGTTATACTTACATGCAAGAAATGCACTGGAATATGGCAGACAAAGAGTTCACCCCAATGGGCAATAAATATGCTGGAAAGCAAGAAATACCGTTGATCCTTTAAAAGAAAGGGAGAGTTCCTAATGATAGTATTTTTTGGCCTCAGCACCCAACGCAGCTTGTAGCTAATAACATACAGTGTATGTTTTTGTATACCCACTACCTCATTCCCAGGTGTTACCTTCATATACCTCTGTAATTTTTACTTTTAGTATTGTCTTGCTGCTGATAATCCCATAATTACAGCATTTATACAAGGCCACTAAAGCAGCAAATATCTTCAAAGCCATTTCGAAATTAATATTCCATAAAAAGATACAGTAATTTCAGTTATACTTTATAAATTAAAAATTAGATCACGTGATGTTCTCTGCGGGTTGAAACCTTTAGAGGAGAGAACTGTTCAAATTCACCATTTTCACGCAGATCATAATGCTCTTTATTTCCGCCCCTAAATTTTGCATATGTATTGTGTTTGATTTCTTTTGGGACCACTGTAATGCCAAGGAGTAATTGGAATCAATGGCTATAAAAAGCTTTGGGGGATAAACAAGGTGCGTTATCATCTAAGTGAAAGTAGAGAATATATATAAAAAACTGGTCTTCTCCATCTACACCACCATATAAAACTTCTCTACTCTTAATTTTGTTTGGAAATTGAGCCCTTCCCTACACCGCCTGCCAGTGACTAAACGAAAGAGAAAAGGGGTGGGGGTGTTGGAGGGGGGTAGACCACACCCACTCTAGCCTCCCCGCAGACGTCCTTTGGGGGTGGTTCGTCACGCATTCATTTCTCCACCCCAAAGGACGTCTGCGGGGAGGCTACGCCCACTCTCCCCTCCCTGGGAGAGGAGTGGGGAAAGGAGTTAGCGTGGGTGAATAGCGTTTTTATCAGCTTCGCGATAATAATGAAAATATATGTAAAGAAGATAAAACGCAATTAATTTATTAGAAAGAAAAACTGGATTACTTTAATGTTTTTTCTGTGTTATCAACAGGTTATAATAATTTTTAGTTCATATATTTTGTAATTAATAATACTTGTCAATACGCAATTCTGCCTATGGGCTGAATAAATTTTTTATTCAATACACTATTTATCTAGTTTCTAGGACAAATAAACGTTTTCTATCCGTCAGGAAGTAATACAGAGACTAACGCCGTTGAAATCAAATGCTGTCAACCCTCAAATTCATAAAATAACCCCAGAATCGCGAGATATATACCTAACTGAAAACCTGCTCCATTTTCGCCATTTTCAAGAACACGGTACTGCAATGCTCTTTTGAGTACAAAATGTTCAACAGAACTCCATTCTCTATTTTCCAATTCCCCATAATACACTCTGTTTGCCCCCCAAATTTTGCATAAACCATTGTTTTTAAATGCTCCTGGGAGTATTGCATTTTGCCAAGAGCATTTTAAGACAATATGCAAAATTTGGGAGGCAGACAGAGTGTATTATGGGGAATTGGAAAATAGTCAATTATTATTTAAGAATATACAGTGCGGCGCTCTTTTGAGTATACATTTATTAAAAATTCCCATTTTCAAGAACCCGACAATGCGGCGCTCTTTTGAATAGAAAGTTTTAGAAATGCCCCATTTTCAAGAATACGGCAGTGCGGCGCCCTTTTGAGCAAACAAATTTTAAAATTCTTCATTATCTAACGCACCAAAGTGCGGCGCTCTTTTCAGTACAACATGTAAAACAAGACTCCATTTATAAAATATGCTTTGGGCGGCGCTCCTTTGAGTATACCAATATTTCAAAAACACGGCAGTGCGGCGCTCTTTTGAGTGAAAAGATTTAAATGTACTTCATTTTCGTGAACTAAAACACGGTAGTGCGGCGCTCTTTTGAGTAAAAAACCATACCACTGCGGCGCTCTTTCGAGTAAAAGAGATATGAATATATGAATAAATTACCCCGGCAGTGGGGTGTGGGCTCCCGCCCACACCCCCCTCCCCCACTCCCCTCCCGGGAAGGGGGAGAGGGGGGTGTGGGCTCCCGCCCAAACCCCCCTCCCCCACTCCCCTCCCGGGAAGGGGGAGAGGGGGGTGTGGGCTCCCGCCCAAACCCCCCTCCCCCACTCCCCTCCCGGGAAGGGGGAGAGGGGGGTGTGGGCTCCCGCCCAAACCCCCCTCCCCCACTCCCCTCCCGGGAAGGGGGAGAGGGGGGTGTGGGCTCCCGCCCAAACCCCCCTCCCCCACTCCCCTCCCGGGAAGGGGGAGAGGGGGGTGTGGGCTCGGCCCCCCACTCTTTAGGGGGAAAAGTTAGAGTGTTTATCCCTCAAGGAAAAACTTGTCTGATTTTTCTATCTATGTTACCAAACAAAACATTTATGCTAAGACTTTTCAAGAAAAACCTGTTACTTGAGTTACTAGTAGAAGGTAAGTAAGGGTAGGAAAGGTCCCGATTTATAAATATAAACTAGTAAAATATTTGACAAGTTTTATTTGGTGGTTTAAATGGATAAATCAATATTTCTTTTCGTATTTACCTCTTTTTCTTTGACTATAATACACCTAGTTTACCTCTAAAATTATATTTTGCCTAACAATTGTATCCAATTTCTCCCGGGTATTACAGTTATCCCACGAGAAATGGAAGACAATGGTTATGCAAAATTTTATGGGGTAAACGAGGTGCATTATGGTCTCCGTAAAAACGGTGAATACGAAAAAAGTTCTCCATCTACACCACCAAATAAAACTGTTCAAAAATCTTACTAGTCTAAATTGAGACCTTACTTACCCTTACTTACCGTCTGCTGGTGACTAAAAAAGAAGGTTTTTCTTGCAAAGTCTCCGCATGAATGTTTTGCATGGTAACATAAATAGAAATATCAGACAAGTTTTTCCCTGAGGGATAAACTCTAACTTTTCTATTTACATTTAACAAGTTCAACTTGTTAAAAAACTGACTACTACTTCTTATTTTAAATAAGTTACGTAACACAACATGATTGTCCGCAAAATCCTCGAAAGGCTGCGGTAATTTAATGTTATATTTTAATCTCCTTTCGGTTGTGTTTTTGGTGTATCTTCTTGAAGGTCAGGGCTCTTGAACTTCATTCTTACATGGATACATACTGTCTGAAAGAAATTAAAATACAAGTAAGACGAACTTTGAGGTTTAGAATTCTTTCTAACAACAAATATAGTTCCTTAGTTTTTAATGCTAAACTTCAGGTATAGAATTAATACACTATTTTGAACCTGGTTTTAGGACATAACCTCCTGTACTCTTACTTATTGACACTGCTGCTTCTGAAAAGTCCATGAAAAGATGTCAACATCACGCCTTCGAGGGCATCACTGCGGCCAAACCATGGCAGATTTTTTTGTTACAGGTAAACCTTTTAGACTTTTTTTTCCCGTTGCATATCATGTTATAAATTTTTTTGAAAGTTTGATTCATTTCAACAGGAGAATGTCCTGCTATCCCCTGATTGTGTCTATTGGCAAATGAGGTAGAGTAAAAACATGAAATATGTTTTTGGACATTTTAGTTTTCAGTTAAGTTCACTTACAAGATACTTGTGTGAAACGAATAATACTGAAATTGACTGAAAAATTGCAAAGATTGACCGAGAGACCTCGTGTCTTTTTACATATAATCACCCACTCCCAAACTATAAGGATTGCGAGCGTGGCTAACCAAAATTTTATACAGAAAGAATTCTATCATAACTTTTATTAAAGCGTAGGCCAAAATAAAGAAACAAAACCCGTGCATAAAATTGCCTGATACGAGAATTCATTACGCAATTAACAAAGTCAGTTCCAAATCAAGTTTTATTTTTATTCAATTTCAATGGCAGATTACATTCTAATTCCATGAGTTAGGTAAGCCTGAAACAGGAAACAAAATGAAGGTAAAATATTTGTTAGTTTTTTGTTACATATTCACTCACAGTTTGATAACTTAATTTGAGGACATGAAAAAAACAGCCTAGCGTAGTGTCAGGTAGTAAGTAAAACCTAACTGAAAAGAAAACAAACTCTAAAAACAAAAAAATTGTTTTAAGAGTTTCTTATTTTGCTCGTTCTTACCCAGTTTAGTAACTTTTTCTTAAGTGATTTAATGAAATTATTCAAAGGAGTATGTCACAATTTTTTCAGTTGTATAATAAATATAAAACCCTAGAAACACGTGCATTGAAATAAAACACTAAAATGATGATTCGATTTTACTTAAAAATTACTCTAATACTTCAAATTAGTGTACGACTTCGGCTTTCGATGGCCAAAATAGAAACGGATTGCCAAGTAAGAAAAAAGTTAGAGAATCAGTAATGTCTGAGAATAGTCTGTTCTTTTTTTAGCTGAGCCTTTATTGTAACAAGGCGTACTCTGCTCTTTAAATGGTAATTTCAATTTTTAAAACTAGAGAATTTGAATTTTTATTCGAGAGCTTTAAAATAAGCAAACGCAATCCCCGCCATTCAGAATGTAGAAATTCTACTTACTTTAAAGAACTCGAAAAAGTTTTTAAATACTCGGTGACCCAGAAATCGAACATGATATATATTGTTGCAAGTTACACTCTTTGTTCTACCTTTCCTGATATAACGCGTTGTGCTGGCTTCATATTACGAATGCATAATTTTAATTTATTGTAACGGAATAAACAGGGACATCTGCTGGCTTGAAGCACATATTTATTTCAGGGACCCTAGTTTACAGAATACATACAAGATTAGTTCAAATTCTTCTCTATGCTGATATACAAACAAAAGAAATAAAGAAAGAAACACATGTATACGTACTGTGGCTAAGATTTTAGTGAAATTCTTTTGCGATTAAGAAGACGAAATCTTGGAAAGTACGTTACTTTTTTCATGCTCTTAACGGTCAGTGTATCAAATTCCTAACTCTATTAAGAGAGGGTTCTTTTGATCTCCTGGGACGATTAATGCACTCATCATTTTAATGACTGTAATGTAAAGCAAAGACTTTGAAACTTTTCTGATAAATTAATTAACCTAAAGGGATAAGTGGAAATAAAAAAACGCACTCCTGACATTTTAAGAATATAAAAATTCTAACATATGACAACTTGAAAAAAAAAATTCAATAAGGTGACCAAGAAATCGAAAGATGATGTTGAAAAGTTTGAACTTTGCATGCTGGACGTAACGTTCTTATATCGATCGAATATACTAGCTGCCATGAGGTATTTTTTTTTCAACTAGAGAACTCAGTGGTTTTCTGTTTCCAAACAACCTCTACTATAAAATGTCTTTTAACATAAGACAAGTAAACGAAATGTGGAAAATACATGTACGATACGATTCTAATTCTTCTCTGTGTCTTGTATACAAAAAAAGAGGGTAGAAAGATATAAATGTGCATCAATGAACAAAGCCTGCAGGAGACAGAAGCTCTAGTAGGCAAAACACTTGTTCACTGAGACTAAGATTTTAATGAAATTCTTATGCAAGTTAGCAGACAAAATTTGGAAAAATATTTCTTGCAATTGTTCCTACTCGATCTTAAACCAAATCATACCGGGCTGTATTGGCCACCCTAAACTATAACCTCGAAACCTTTCATGACACAGCCACTTAATTTATTAAAAAAAAGTACTCATCATTTTAAAGATCTATTTATAATTTAACAACGATGGAACGTGACTTCATTAGATGCCATGATGTCAAATTTCTTTTCTGAACCTATATTTCACCGTTCTAGCCTCTAAAAATAGGTATAAAGTAAAAAAACTACAATAGGAACGTGTCTAATGAAATCATTAAGTTGGCAAACATTGAAAAGAAAATCTTTAACAATGGCAGTGATGTCACGATGAAGACATATATGTTAAAAGAACGAACTGAAAGCATCCGCCATCTTAGATTTGCCATTTTGAATTTATTAAATGCCTTTTAGTTTGCTTTAAAAGCTTATAAATTGAGGGAATCATCATAATATTAAATTTCAATTGTTTATAAAAAAGGGTATCTTGGAAGAAAAACGAATCTACCATGCAGCAGGATGAAATTCAGAAATAAGTAAACATTATAATTGTATTTTAAACTTGACAACTGTAATTTTGGTCATTTTAAACTCTTAAATAACTGCCTAATAACCCGGGTTGCAATAGCAGCTAAAAGAAATTCGATAACTATGCAATTTTTTTTTCTGGGTGTCAAAAATGGTTTGGCATGGCGATGTCAATGTTGAAAACATGTCAAGAGGTCTTACCAATATTTCCAGATTAATTTTAGGAAAAAACGCTCTCTGAATGCTAGGCATAAATAGAACCAAACACATGGCGAGGAAGAAACACTTTTTCAAAAATTCTTTCACTTCCAATTTGTGCTAGCTGCATGCCTAACGTTTTGAGTTCTAGAAGAGTTTTTCAACATCTTAGAAAAGTACATTTTCCCACGGTACTAGATTCAAATATTTGAGATGGAAAATGGCACGAGATGAACCGACTAACGCATGATAGAAAATATATTCTCTTTTTTCACCACCCCATAAATTTTGTGTTTACCCTTGCATGAGTAAACGAAAGATGAATATAGTTAATAAGAAGTTTCAGCGGGTGATCAGCTCAGTATTAAGCTCAACAAAATCTTTCAACGAAAGTCGAGTCTGTGAAAAGATGTACTTAGCGAACTCTGGGAAATCTTCCAATTCGTTCTTTTGCAGTCTTTCTACTTTCGATTTCTTACGTTTTCTATTTGTGTTTGTGATTTGTATTTGATTGATAATGTGGTACTTCTTTATTAGTTCGCAGTTAAAGGGACTGAATATTCGTATTAACGACTTGAAGATGCACTTTTCTATTTTGCTTTAATTCCAGAGTGATGAACTATACAGCTCTAGTATTTAATGAATTTAGCAATATCAAATCAATAAGGAAAGATGTACTCATCTAATGTTTGAATAGGAAAAAAAATCATTTGCAATTTGAAAGCAGGTGCGATATACAAAAGAAGAAATCTTTTTATCAATTAAGCCGCATTTTCACCCAAATAAAATCTATAGAAAAATCTATCTTTTAGACAGTTGTCACCTTATTTATTTATTTATTTATTTATTTATTTATTTATTTTTTGCCATGGCAAGGAAAAGGTAAAAATGAAAAGAAAAGCTGTTGGAAAATTATGTGAACCTCGAAATCACAAAAGGAATTCTCTATTTCGCTGGTTCGTATTACCAAGTCCGTTAATGATCATTTCTGCGCCAGTTTTTGAAACAATATTTAAGAAATACATTCCTAGATGCTTCTTTTCTTAAGCTTTCTGATACTTACAAGAAGCAATCAAAGCTTCATTAGGCGCCCAAATCAATCATGGTGATAAAAGTTTGATTAACTGACTAAGATCAAAACTACTGAGATCTAATTCGTATGTTACTGGTTTCATCCGGCTATTTGTCGCAAACATTTTTTTTTTTCGCAAAAAAAGCTGTAACGAAATGAAAACAAGGTTATAGGTGTTATAGTCCTAAAGTTCTGAATCTAACTTCGGAGTAAAATAACTTTTGAATAAATTATTTCATAAAGAGCTGACCGAGAGAAAATTATTTTTTTGTTATAGCCATCGAGTACATCAACTTGATTTCAATCAGTAGGTAATAATTCGAAAAGATATCACACTATCTATAAAAAGAATATTTTAAATCAATTCGTCAGGTCGTTAAAAAACTAGAAGCTCTCTGTAAGAGAGGTAGCTCACTTTGGTTCGGATTTCTCAAAGCATGATTAGATTAGATGACGCGAGGAGGCAAACGAAACTCAAGATAGTGAAAATTGGCTTAAACTTATTTTAGGAAACCTAGTTGAAGAACATACATAAGAAAATTTTCTAGTTTTCTTTTGTCTGTGTCTAACAAAGCAAGCAAAAGAAGAAAAGAAAGCCGGAAATATGTGTGCATGAACCAAGCCCAAACTGAAGAAAAGACGCTCTATTAGGCCAATCATTGAATTAAATTCTTATGCCACTAAGCAGACAAAATGCAGTAAAAATAATTAGTCAAATTTCACTGGAACTTTTGAGCCCGTGTAATACAAGAATCGAGTGACTAACTAAACCAAAAACCAATAAGTCAAATCTAAAAATCTAAAAGAGGTCCATTAAGGTTTCTTCTCTTGCGAGTTTTGTTTATTCAGTTAATTTCAATAAATTCTAAGTATGACGAAAGAAACGGAATTAGAGAAATACTTCTCTTGATTTCGATGGTTTCGTTTAAAGTTGTTGATCAGTGCAGAGTAACTAAATATTTCGAGAACTAAAGTAGCTTTCTCTCTTCTTCTATCCATTTTAAAACATCCTTTGAAGAATAAAATTTTTAAACTGAAAGCCTATTGAAGATTTTTTCTTAAAAATGTTCGAGAAACAAATTTTGTATTTCGCACGACAAGTATGTAAATTGCATAATTATGTAATCTAGTTTATAACCAGTGACCAGTGAATTGAAAGTGGAAATTAACAAGATACTTATCCATCCTCCAGGCTTGCGAATAGTTATCATTCAAGCGAACAAGACGGACTCACTTTAAGACAATTATACATCTGAAAGGAAGAAATATAACACAAGATTAGCTGACAGTTTCAACTAAAATTTACCATTCGTACACGGAGATGTATAGACTATTTACCTGTATTTCGTTATTGCCAATCAAAGTAGACGTCCTTCGTATGAAAAAGCTTTACAACTCTGAGATGAATTCTAGTGCATACTTCTGTTGGCCTGAAAGAAATCCAGAAATACATCTTAGCACAAAGTCTTCATTTAATAGGACTCAGTCCCTCAAAGGCCGAAAGTCACCAAGTATGTACTTCCTCAACCCTAGTCTTCCAACTAAACACACACCCCTTATTACATCTACGTCCCCAGGGAATTACGAAAATCCTCCGAGAATTAATCCGATATAGAAAAGTGTCAATCAAAAATCTACAGTTCGTAATCTATTGTAGCTTTGCAATTTTATCAGATTCCCAGGACCCTTGGCTTGGGGAAGGACCGCAATCCATGTGAAGTGCCATTTAACTAGGCCATTGCGCTCCCACGCTTTTCAAATTTCTGTATTTTGAAATTTTTTAGAATCTAAAATGGCGTTTAAATTTTTATTTTCAATTTTGACCCTTAGAGAAGTCATTTTAAGGTTATATTTTATTTGATATTGTGATTCGTGAACTGAATAATAGAAGACCAAAACACCAGCCAAACTGTCGCAAAATCCATCCAGAAAACTTGCACAATCCGAGCAACATAATTTGTTACACAGTGTGAATGAAAAAAAAAAAAAGAAAAAACAGAGCAAGAAAACAAATTTCTACATATTTGAACGTTCTGTCTTCAGTACACGAAGTTCTGTATCTCAATATTATAGAACTCTAGACTGAAAGTGTTACGAAAAATGAAGCACCTGTTCACTTAATTTATCCTGAGACTGCACCGAAAATAAATTGCTATTATAGTAATAATAAAGAAGTAAATGAATAAATAAATAAACATAAACACACAAATCATGGCATGCAGACATAAGAAAATGAAACTGAATTTGTTAATTTAGGTAGCTTAGTAGTCTATCGAGTCGAGTAGCTTGGTGAAAAGATGCTTGCACTTGCCTCGAAGTTCTTGCTTATTGTTATAAGCTATAACGGACTGAATAAATCTGCTTACATTACCCAAGAAATTAAATTTGATTACCTTTTTTGGTAATCTACCCTATATTTGATTAAACTACCAGTTATTTCAAGTTTATCCCCTAAGGTCTAATAAACTGGCAAGGTATTGCGAGCTAGCAATCCGAGTGGCATCAAAATGTATATTTGATGAGAATATCCTGAGAACATATCTCTATATAGCATTGTATTTATATCTTAAAAAAAACAATATCAACCCGAGCAAGGACTTAGTAGATGTATTTGTAAGCTATCCAGCATGAAAAGAAAATTTTTTCAAGTCTTATGTATAAAGCCAAATTAATTGAGTTGTATGTTTTTAATTTCTGATTTCGTTTTCTTTGAATAATATTTTTGTTCCCTCAACAAAAGTTGGCAGTCCGATAAATATATATATTTTTGGCAGCTTTGTGATTGTTAGAAGACTGCATAAGGACCAATTAATACCAGTTCTAGGTAAAATACTAAAGATATACAATTCTGGTTTTGCTTTGACGAACGCAACGCGAATTTTGTACTTATATTAACGCAATAAACTGATCAATTGAAAAGAATCTCAAACATTCCTAACAGTCTCAAAATGGCCATGACGTCCTTCACATGGTTTGCTTGGGGACCCACCCTATGGATCTTGTAGAATTGTTCCCATATACAAGAAAAATCGAATTCACCCCATGAAGCTCAAAGGAACAATTTATGTTCTTGCTTTCTGGGTGTTTGAAGCCCTTCTCCTCCCCTCTACCAATCGTATACACTTGAGCTCGTTTGTTTTATTTTCCCATAAAGATAAAAGGAATAATTTTTTGCTCCTACTTATTGGGTGTTTGAAGCCCTTTTTCCTCCCCTCTTCCAATCGAAATACACTTGTGTTTGTTTTTAATATTCCCATGAAGATTAAAGGAAGAATTTTTGTCCTTGTTTTTCAACTATGAACGCTCTCCCCCTCCCCTCAACGAAAAATAGCTTCACAATCAGGTCTCCCACAAAACATTGAGTGGGAGCTAAAAATGAACGATTTAATCACCCTTGGGAAGAGAGGAAGGTGAATGAAAAAATAAACAAATACTTATCTCCACACTCGTCCGTTTCGTGGTGAAAAGAGACAACTCTTCTATAATGACAGTCAGGACTCCTGCAGGACTGGCAGCTCTTAAGCGATCAACAGGTGACCCTTGATGGTCTAGTCTTCTGTGTCCCAAGCGCACAATCTAACGACAAAGATCAATGATCCTCTCAATGAGTGTATACAGTAACAGAATATAAATAAGTGAGTAAATATGAATTATCATTATGCTACCCTTAACGAGTTTGTCGTTATATATCAGTTAAAGAGGTGCTTTGAACAACAGATTGGTCAACATAATTGTTCGGTAGTTTTCTCAGCTAAGTTTATAGATGCAAGCCGACCCGATTACGTTGGACTTGATTTAAATGATCGACAAATATGGCTCAAAAAATATCAGAGTTCGTATCTTTTGAACCCAAAATTGTGAAAATTGTACTGCTGGATTCACGAAAGCATGCTAGCGGTGAATAAAGCTCTTTCTTATGCAGCATATTCTCTTTGCTAAAATCAAAACAAGGCTTGCAATCATGGAAGATTTTAATGCTTGTAATGCGCAGTTCTTCTAGCTTTGAACCAGCTTCTTAATTTCAATTTGGCGAATTTTTGTTAATTTTTTGTCGTTCTCCAGTTACAATGTAGCTTTAATTGCTTGTTGTCACAGAGGAAACAGAGGTCTCCAGTTGCAAGGCACTAAGTCAATAAGCTCAGTAACAGACCTTCTTTAGCTCTTGTTAATTTTGTTTTCCCGATGCAGGTCAACTGATAATACGCCAGAAAACTGTGTGTTTCAAATTTCTTCATATGCACGAGCATATGTACGAATAATTTATTAAAAGACTCTTAGGGCAAATTCCCCTGGGACCTTCATTGGGAAAACAAAATATACGTGCTAAAGAGGTCTATAGATTGAGCGATGCAAAGAATTACCGTTAAGCCAAACCGCAGCCGAGCGCGAAAAAATGCTTGCAAAAACGAAATTTCATGTATTGTTTGATAGTTTAAAATCGCCAACATTAAACGAAATGTCGGCGCAAGAGTAGACAACTGGACGAAATTCTGCGAATTTTGTCCTCAAGTCTTTTTCACAGTACTGTGGGTATGCATGTAAATATCCTAAGTTAAGCCTACTTTAGAGTAGACATAAGGATATTTGCAAATAGGACATGTCTAAAATAATGTCCTAATGTTCCTAAGTTATATCTCAGGATATATCTTAGGCAGATTCAGTCATATTAATGGGTTAGCTAGCCTATTTATATCTTTTGCTGAGTATTTGCTATCTTTATTGTACTTTCCGCTGTTTTCCCTAAATTTCCCTTGTTTTCTTGCTCAAAAAGCTAGATTGGTAGCTCTGTTATGTTGTTACAGCGACTTCGAAAGCCATCGAGACTCGGATCCATCTCGCTCTTGAAAAAGTCCATATGCCAACGAGTGAATTCTAAAAAAGTCATTTGCCTAGTGAATTTTGTTTATAAACGAAGTTTTATAATAAATGAAAAATTAACACAACAAACAGTAATCAGTTATCGAAAATAACAGAAGACCAAACAAAAGACGCATATAAGCAAGATTAAACTTTATTGTGCTTTCTTGCATGCAGCGCATCGCAATAAAATATAAAAAATGCGGTATTTATGCCGCATTTTTACTGATCATTTGAATCAAGCCGCGAGTAACTTATCATTACGCCATACGGTTTCAAATAGTGTCTCCGGCTAAGCCAAAAAAACTATCGAATGAATGTTGACCAATTTTTGCCCAAATTTGTAGCACCTCACACGATTTCCTAGCCTTATTAAGTGTTCATGAGACACAATTACTCCATTATACTAAATATTAATCCTACTGGATTTTTTGCTAAAATTTTAGCTGATTAAAATTAATCTTAAATTTATACGATCAGTATAGCATGCGAGTGATTTGATCTTTTTCAAAAGTAGAAAGTAGCGCTTCTGAGAGAAACAAAATTCAATTGGGAACAGAAAATAAACTGAGATTATATAAACTCAAATCTTTTGTTTTATGCCAACACATCGAATGTTTTTAGAAACAGCCCAGATAGAAATTCACCAATAAATTTCGTTTTTTTTTTCAAAGCAAATACGGCTGTTTTCGTCGTCCTTAGTTGTAAAAACAACTTAATAGTCTATAATATTAAATACACTTATCTGTCGGCCTTCCGTTCGCTTGTCGGATCGGAATGGACTTTCCAAGGACTCTGTACGTGCATTGTTGAACGGGAGGGAATGAAAGTTCGTTGGACGCGCCATCGGTCTTTTAGATTTCTGTGTGACAAGACAAAAGAGATTAGCGAAGTAATTAATTTCCTTAGTGCGTTTAGTCTTCACAGGTTTTCCTGGCTGTTTGTTATGCTTAATATTTCCTCAAAGTTGGTGAATTTTACTTCACCGACGCCGACAAAGGGGGACAAATTCTCATTTGTTTAAGTCTCGTTATTTTTAGGCAAATGTCTTCCGTTTCATTCGTATTTTTCTATTGTAAAATAAGATCTTAATCAACATCACATCCGCGCTAGATTAGAATAATTTCGAGACCATCATAATCGGTCAAAAAAATTCAAATTATTTTTAAAAACGTTACCAAGTATGAATTGTCCATTTCAATTAGAACTGGAAGGTCACCGAAAGCTATTTTAGGTTACAATCATTACACTTTGATACTTTTTCGCCACAAAAAATGATATCGATTTTCAGATTCTAACTAAGAAAACGGTGAAGTTAAAACTTTTGATTACCTGACATAAACAGAGACTGGCTGAAGGATCCCACGCCAAAGTCTTCGAGGCATTCTCTTTCAGCCGAGAAGAAGCTACAGGGAACTGTTGGTAGAAGGCAAAAAAAGTGAGTTTGTCTAATGAATACTATTGAGTCAGTTTGTATTTGCTCCAAATGAAATAAACGGAGCAGCATTTCAAGTTTACTTCTAAACGACAATCGTTGGATATAAGAGTTTGGCCAAGAACTTCAGTCAACACGTGTCGCCTTTACTTTATAACACTTTTTCAGCTATAGAGATGCGGGCTGTGATGTATAAACCTCTGAAAGAAATGACATATTAAGAGAACAAACCTGCTATCGTCTTGACTAATGTAGCAAAAATTAATCCAAAAGAGGCAACACCACAGCATTTAGCCTTCCAGTCACTACTTCCAATTCTAATACTGGGTGTGTTCCTTGGTTTTATACCCTCTCGTATAAACGCTGACTAAATTTATTCAGCGCAGTCGAGATCTGAAATACTTTTTACAGAGCTGAAAAAAAAAAACAAAAAAACAAAAGGAAGTGTTACTTTATGACTGTTCCAAGAAATATGTAAAACCGAACCTTACAACCTGTTGTTTTCGGCTTGTCGGAATTTCGTGCAATGTTTTGTACAATGTAATCAATTGTACAAAACAATTACCAAGAAAACAGTGTTTTTGCCGTCTAGATTGCGGTGGCGGCTCCTAGTTTTGTGATGCTTGCCTCTTTCATCTGAGCTGTCATGCACCCTTATGGATGGCCTGAGTACAAATGATACTACTTGTAATGTTGTAGAAGTTTCCTTTTCTTTTTTCCTGTATGACATAGCGAGGGCAAAACAAGACGCATTTTATTGGGGTTTGAACAAAAACGCCTTTACCCGTTGATGAATCGTATAATTGTCACATTTGGGGAAAATGCCAACATGAGGTGAGAGAAGATTATCATCATTTGTTTCCTAGCTTGTCATTGGTGTATTAAACACAACAAAAACAACAACAAGTTATTTCAGTATTACCATTTCTATACATGGTGTTACCGGAGTAAGTTTTAATGACTTAACTTCTATTTTCAGAGCAGAGGTAATTTGGGATATATCAATATAGTCATCATGTTTCACAGATTTCGCATTTTTAAGCGACGATGTGTATGTTGTATGCTATTTAACATACATTTTCAAAAGTGATCTTAACTGACCATTAAAGAAAATGACGAGACTATATATTCAAAAATTACAAGGGGTCTGGAAATGACATTAAATGATTTAAAATTCTTAACAGTAATGACAGCTAAAAAAGCATCAACTTTTCACTGCTGATGAATAAACAATGTTCTTTTACCTCACAATGATAATCTGTTTTGCCAGATGCTAAGATTTCAAAATGATCTCATTTGATGTTATGTCCGGTGGCAGTGATATGGTCAGCAATAGCTAAAGAGTGATCATTTTTTGTCGGACTTGAAGTGTTCAGTCTTGCTATCATGGAGCCGTCGCTTAGTTTTACCAATGTAAAAATCATTACAATCTCAACAACAAGCTGTGTAAATAACTTTGGATCGTTGAGAGCGATTAAGGCGGTCCTTGTATGGAAAGAAAACTTTAATATGGCAGGTGTTTTGAAAAATTATCTTTAAATTAACACAAGAGTAAAACTGGTAAATACAGGATTTTAGGCGTTTAGATTTTTGGTTGCTTTAAAGAGCTAAATAAGGTAACAAAATAAAAAACCTGGAAAAACGTCAATTCTATGAAATCCACATCACAGAACTGGAATAGTTATAGTCTTTTAGCATTTTATCTTATAGTGACGTAGCTTATCCTCTTTTTACCTTTTTTATCTTTTAGTTGCTTATTTTATTCATTTATTTATTTTCTACAGGATCACGTACATAACAGTATTTTATATACTAATGGGTATTTTATCCTGTTAAAATATTCGCTTAAAGACGTCTTGTTCGTTTAGGAAAATATTTTAAAAGTTCTTTTCCGGGGAATTGTTTTTCGCCGCTTCGTGGAATTGCTTGCAAAGAAAACGCTTTATTTTCGCCCATTTTTTTTACCTCTTCCTTTCATCATAACAAAGCAAGCTTAAATCTAGGGACAGCACAATACTCTTGAGGGAATGGTCTCAACATTATCCTCAGTCTCACAGAATACAGTAAACCCCCTTAACAAGAACCTACAATTTTTGGCCCAAAGGTTTTGGGACACCTCACTCTTTTTCACGTGCATTTGTATGGAATTTGCAGCTAACCGGCAATACACACTCTACCTTGCAAGCAGAGGCCCCTCGATCTTCCTAGATAAGTCCCTTCCTCTTCCCGACTTATCTAGGAAGATCGAAGGGCCTCTGCTCGCAGGGTATACACATTCATAAACACGGTCTTTAAGAATGGCGGGAACTAATATTTGCGATTAGGACAAGTTGGTTTTTCTTGCTGGGAATTAATTTTTGCGGTTTTCAGATAGTCCCCGCGGACAAATCATTGATAATATTTTCGTTTTTACTGAGTATAAGCAATGAATTAATAAACACTTACTTATTTGTCTATCATATGGCCGGCTCTCAGCTTGAAGTTGTCTCTGCTGCCGAGAAGATCCTGGTGTTTACATCACGGATAACCGCACGTGGAATAAGCAAGTCAGTGAGCAATGCGCTAACGCCAGCAAGCTCCTGGGATATGTATGGAGAAACACCAGACTCGTCAAAAGCATTACGGTTAGACGCTCGGCATACCTTAACTTAGTAAGATCCCATCCTGGCTATGCCACGCAAGTCTGGACTCCGCAGTCAATAGATCTGATTCGAAAGCTCGAGCGTGTCTAGAGGCGCCCTACAAAGTATATCCTGGATCTACCATTCATTTGTGACCAAATTAAACCTATATATTAGAGACAGGCTAACGAGACTTAACTTATTACGAATCTCCTATTGGCACGGGCACGAGTTTTTAGACATGACTTTCTTTTTCAAAGTTGTAACCGGCATAGTTAGAGTTAGTCCCTCTGTTCTCCCCCAAGTCTTAGTTACTTGCACTACCAGATCTAAATAACAGCAACCGTAATGTCACTCATTTTATTTCAAGAAAATGTAATACTGTCACTTTTCAGAGATCTTTTTTTAATAGAACCATCAGAATCTAGAACACACTAGCTAATGACCTTGAACTTTCATGCAACCTTCAGATCAGCCAATTCAAATCCAATAGAGCACACTTTCTATGGGTTTACCGGCGTGATAACCCTCTGTTGGGGATGTTGGGAGAACACGAGAAAAGCTTGTAAATCACGAGCCGAAGGCGTATTATACTCTATTTTGTGAAGCGCTGTTGAAAGGAACTTTCAGTCTTTGAACCTGCCATCTGCAGTTCAGTATTGCAGCACACGTTTACAGTTTAAAATTACGTTTGTCGACCATCTTTATTCTTCAAGCTCATAGTATAAACTAATAGATGTTAGAACTTTTTGTAGCTTGAGTTCCGGGGGGGAGGGTACTCCAGGTTTCAAGTGACAGGGATGATCAAAAGATTTTATGGGGTTTAAAATTTTCGATTTCGGGATTTTCTTGGGCAGGAAAATTTTGGCAAGTATTTTTTTTGGTAGCTTGATTTATAGCCAAATTCGGGAAGTTTCTTAAGGTTTATCATTTGCATGTAGTTCTGATAGCAATCCGTTACGCTAAAAAAAAAAAAACAAATATGCAAATCATTATACTTCACAGGTGTTTTCAATACATTAGATTCTCATCATTTTTTGACGAGAACCAAAATAGAATAATGAGTCATCTATATTCACCCATGCGCAAATAACCCCAAAATGATTTTTGAAATTTCCTAACGGCATCGTAGTTTCGAGCTAGTCTCTCCTGAACGATCATGGATCGCTTGTGTTTAACGATACCTCAGTGATGAAAGTTACTGCTGCTGAAACTGTTCGCTCTATTGCAAGGTGCATGGTATAACATTAGAACTGTACCATCAACACAGTGAAGACATTCAACTCGCGAATCAGTATGGAACTGATTTGAAAGTGTAAGTGCTACAGCTATTGCTATATCTCTTGCCTTTCTCTTGTCTGAACGAATGGCCAAAGAGCTGCCAAGTGCACACTATTTAGACTGTGAAATTCTTTCTCAACTGAAACCTTTCAGAGTGTTTTATTTTAATCGACAGTTGTATGTTTTTCCTTTTTCTTTTCCCTCAGTTTTGAGAAGTAAAACTCAGTGCATGGTTGAGTGATGAGGAACGTAACGAAGAGAGTTATCAGCTTATGGTAGAAAAACAGCAAGAGATTTGTAGAGGTAACTATCCAAGTAAAAGGTCACCTGCCTTAACCAGGACAATCGTAAACTGATAGAAGAAAAAAAAATGGTTTTAATATGGTGATAGAAAACTTGTCAGTTTTTTCGTAGGATACCTGAGATATGTTAGAGCCGCTAACGAGTTGAACTATGATTGATTTTCTCCGGACAATATTTGCTCCTGAGCGATTTTACATTTGGCAATCTATACTAATTAGTTTTGGTCTGAAATAAGACCAGCAGTTAAAGAACAGGGCGGCTCGAACCCCCCGCCAAGAAATCCTAGGAGCACCCCCCCCCCCAAGAGATTTTCTTCAAGTAGTAAATAATGCAAAAACGGTCAAGGTTTACATACTAGGGCTACAGGGGAAAAACGAGCGGACCGAAAATGAAATGATTCTAAAACGCAAGTGCCTGTAACAACACCTCCTGCTCCGGCCCTTAGCTTACCACCATCTTTCTCTTTCCTTGCAATTCTTACAACTTCAATGAATTTACGACTATATATCTTTCTCAGTCAAACACCTAAGACAAAAACTAATTTTCTCGCTTTGAGTTAGATAATCAATAAAGGGTTAGGAATTATGTACTAGCTAAGGAAACACGGCTTGTGTCAGGTAATCACTGATTTCAGAAACCTATTACGATAAAATTTGACTGCCGAATAAAGAGTATTTCAAACAAATCGTATCCGACTTCTTCTTTAAAGAGTTCTTTGTTATGCTTTAACTATTGTTTTTGTCTTGTTCACTCATGTAGGCGAACAATCTAACAGAAGTACAGTCATTAATTGTTAAATGCGGACCCAACTAAATCAAACGATTTTTAAAACGGTAAGTATTTGTAACAACTCCGATCCCGATCTTTTGTTAGTGACTTTGTGAACTGACTACTCAAAAGTTCAGACTACACGGACTTTGCAAAATGGCTCATTTGCTAACTCTTTTCGTCTTTACTTTTTACGCAGTCATCCAGCCGAATTCAAAATCAGTCAAAATCGCTGAAAATACCTTTTTGAAGGCAAAAAGACAACAATATACATTAGGTAAGGTAGTACACTGTCTATTTAACATTAATCTATATACATAGTTGGCTATATATTGCTACTGTGGCTTACAGTAAAGATGAATTTTACCAACAAGCAGATTGTGTGGGTAACCTGTGGTATCTGTATAACCACGAAGGAATCCTCGTCCCAGGGTCTACAACTAGTGCCCCGGCCAATATGGCGTTGTGGAGCTGTTAGTTTAGATCTTCCATCGCTCACAGAGTCAGTCAGTGTAGCAGTGCAAACGGAAACCTAATTTAAGCTTAATAGTACCTACAAAAATTTCAAGAAAGGACTCTGCAATATAAAGACCAAAATACCGAAGAAGTCAATAGAATTAGAAGGTCAGGACAGACATTTACAGGGGGCACCCAACGAGGATTTCCTCCTAATTGCGTTGAAATTATGAAAGAATTATCCTTATCGAGTAGATGGCTAGCATGTAAAAGTAGGCGGTGATTTCAGGCTTTATCTTTCGCACCTTCCTGTAGTTCCCCAAAAAGTAGGCGGCTCAAGACTCGAAGTAGCCAGTTTTTCCTGCTGCCGGCACTTAATGAGAACCTTGTAGACTACAGTACTTTTAAATCTCTAGAAGTGCATTCTAAGCGGAGCTATAAAATTTGTATCTGTTAGGTCATCCTAGGGGAACTTGAGGCTTTTCGAAATTACAAGGGCTTCAGTTTTATTTTCCTGAAAGTATGAGACCGTAAGTTAATTAAGGTCATTTCTTTATCACCTAGAGATATATGCCAAGAGATCAGAGGCACAATTTAAAAGATTTGACCAAGAAGAAACAAGGAAGGTAAATACAACATTATAATAATAATATTCTATATATATACATTAAGCAGATTAGATAGCAACACAGTGTAGAAGATACCAGAATTCATGGTCAAAACAAACTACACCGTAAAATTCAAACTGCATGATAAATGGCACAAGACATAATACCGCCCCTCTCAAACATGCAAAGGAATACTCCAGTTTTAAACCTGTGAGAACAACAATTAGGATGGAAGGGCATTATGTTAGATGCCCTATGATATATTCTAACTTTTACATAAAAACTTTGATTAAACAATAAATACTTCGGGGTCAACTGGGATTCAAACTCAGCAAAGAAATGGGATACACATTCTCCCTCAACTATAACATGCAAAGTCTGATTATATAAGGAAATATACACCAGCTCAACTGCTATTCGTACTCAGCAAAGAATTGGGAGGCAGCAGCTTTCTGAACAATGAATACAAACTTTAATTATCCTAATGAGGAAATAGACTAAAATGGGACACGGGTGTTAGAGAATAGAAAGTAGAAATAACATTGTGACAAGCTGTCTTCCTAGACTGCATCCACTTACTAAAATTAACATTATTCCCTTTTTTGCTTACTGACAAGAGTCGTACAAATTTTTATTTACCAGCCTTTGAACTGTTCTGGTTTAATATCAACCCTTCAAACCAATTCTTTCCTTTTCAAAGTGTCTCGACCAAATGAAGCGTTTAAAGGCACCCAGGCCCATGGACAGAATTTTTAAGATACATGGATTTTCTCCCGGGGAGTAAACCCCTTATATAAGCTA
>OZ037992.1:53604564-53642064 GCA_964035705.1 Porites rus
TGGGATTCCAACCCAGCAAGCAAGGGAGACAGGAGCTCCCTGGACTGATACTTCAGTCTATAATAGTTATTACTTACTCTTAAAATTGAATAAACTGGGATTCCAACCCAGCAAGCAAGGGAGACAGGAGCTCCCTGGACTGATACTTCAGTCTATCATAGTAATTACTTACTATTAAAATTAAATAAACTGGGATTCCAACCCAGCAAGCAAGGGAGACAGGAGCTCCCTGGACTGAATCTTCAATCTATCATAGTTATTACTTACTATTAAAATTAAATAAACTGGGATTCCAACCCAGCAAGCAAGGGAGACAGGAGCTCCCTGGACTGATACTTCAGTCAATAATAGATGAAACTTGCTATTAAAACTAGATAAACTGGGATTGCAACCCAGCAAGCAAGGGAGATAGGAGCTCCCTGGACTGATACTTGAGTCTATCATAGTTTTTAATTACTATTAAAATTAGAGAAGCTGGGACTCTGACCCAGCAAGCATTAGAGTGAGGAGCTCCCTGAACTGAGACTTCAGTCTATCGTAGTTATTACTTGCCATTAAAATTAGATTAACTGGGATTCCAACGCAGCAAGCAATTTAGACAGGAGGTCTCTAGTCTGAGAAGAAGAACACCCAATTGCATTTGCCCGAAATCTGCTGTTAACTAGGACCAATGAGGTATACCCTTTGAAAGTTTCCACTTGAGAAGATATGAGAACTTCGTGATGTCTTTGCCCGATATCTGCTCTTAACTAGGGCAAGTGGTATGTGCAGTCACAATCATTTCATTTGAGGAGAGAACTTTTTTCACTTGAATTTAATTTATTTTTAATTGCGTATAATTTCATTCTAATGGAAGAGACACTTCATGGATCTGTTAAATAAACTATTAATAGAATTATTACTATTATTATAATTGTTATTGTTATTATTATTATTATTATTATTACTGATATACCATTAGATGATTAGTTACCCTAAAAAGATAATAATTGTAATGATTCAAATTGTATATTTCACTTAGTAAACATAGATTTGAACCTTGAAATTATTTAAGTCCTTGACTCTCCACTGTTATATCTTTGCAGGTTATAACAAGGCTGGACGCTTTATATATATCTAAGTGGAGACGTCGGAAATGAATTTATTGTATTTATAGTGTAACTTTACGATTTTGCGCAGTTGTTGTTACAAGGAAAATGCTGTTTGAGGGTTCAGTGAGAGTCGAATTGTCTTTATTGATATGATTTTTTATGTCTCGGCCCACTAAGAATATCTGCTGATGGTTAGATATTTTTAGTGGGCGTTAAACTTCATTTCTTATCTATATCCCTTATCGTTGCAAATCAAAATAGGTTTTATTAGTTCAATTTAAGTCTGTTGGTAACATCCCCTAAGCGCTTGTTTCTTTTTCTTTAGCTTTTTTATTTTCTAGATTGAATCTACCCGGTTAATTTTGTTCATCACGTGGGGAGGCGTTTTCTATGCTTCAGGTATAATGGATATGTTTCTTTGCATTAATCCCCGGTTTTCTCCTTAGGCCTAGATATCGAGCACCACGAGGAGCTCGAGGAGTTCGGATTGATATACTCTAGAATAAGAGCACAACATCGTAAGAGTAGTACCCGGCGTCGTTTGCTAGTGAGAGAATAGAGAACAAAGAAGTGAACGACTGAAATGAACTCATTTATCCCTATTACAAACGGGAGCCAGAAAAATAAGTTTCTTATATGTGCTTATTGCAAAAAGTACGGTTAAACCCGAAAATGGTGTTGGGTTTGGCAGAAGTACCTGAATTTTTTATCATTGAGATTCTTTATATATATTTTGCTAACAGATATTTACTTTGGTCGTTATATTTACTGAGTTCAGGTTCCTTTTTTAAATTGCACTTTTATAGTTTAAAAAAATTGGAAAATCGTCATCTGGTGAAACCTGTGCTAGCTGATGAAAAAACACCAACAATGAAAGGTACGTTATTTCTTGAGAAGAATTGGATAGCCCCAGTTTTTACAGGGGTTCGAACAGGGGTTCGAACAGGGGCAGTCCGAAGAATAGCGAGCTGTTAGACTGTAAATCACTTAATAACTAACCAACACGAAAAACAAGAGCACAAAATAACCAGTACTCAAATTCTCCATTTCTACAGTCTACTGATAAACATTGCACTTTCTTCTGTTTTAGGACGTGTTTCTCAAGTTGGTCATCGGAAGAAGTGCCTGCGTCTTTCAATACAACTAACGTGAAGATGTAGCGATCAAGATGAAATACTTTAAAAACTTAATCTAATAATTTTTTTCCAGTAATATAAAAGCTAAATAAAACTTTGTAGAATTCTGCTACAGTAGCAGTCAACATTTGCGAAGGAGGACTTTCCTTCTTACGGAAACGACTGCTACTGGGCAACAATAGCTTTTTTTTTTGTTCTGAAATTTATATTAAGGATAGGCCTATTCGAAATAATTATTTTTAATGTTGATCGTGAAATATGATGGCCAACCTTTGGGGCAGTGTTGGTAACTTGCGAGTACTGTTGTCGGCTTCTTCCGCTTTCGTTAATCTTCGTGTTCGTAAACGCTTAAATGAACACTCTCGCCATTTTTCGGGGGTACTTTCGTAACTTTCAACCATTATCGTTGACTACTTCGGCTTGCGTTAATCTTCATGTACTAAACTTACCATTACTTCGAACACGCGCTATGGTAAACGCTTAAATGCCTTTACAAAATTGCGTTCAGTGAAATGAACACTCCCCCCATCTTTCGGGGATACTTTCGGCAACTTTTGACCACTATCGTCGACTTCTTCGGCCTGAGTTAAATCCTCATGTTTACCTACCATTTCTACGAACCGGCGCTATCGTGAATGCCTATATACCTACTCTCGCTATCTCTCGGGGGTACTTTCGGTAACTTTCGACCACTATCGTTGACTACTTCGACTTGCATCAATCTTCATAGAGACTTGTACCATTACTTCGAACGCGCGCTATCGCCAACTTGTGAACACTATAATGTAAATGAACCCCCTCGCAATCCTTCGGGGTACTTTTGGTAACTTTCGACCACTATCATTGACTACTTCGGCTTGCGACAATCTTCATAGAGACTTATACCATTACTTCGAATGCGCGCTATCGCCTACTTGTGAACACTTTAATGTTAATGAGCACCGTCGCAATCCTTCGGGGTACTTTCGGTAACTTTCGACCACTATCGTTGACTACTTCAGCTTGCGTTAATCTTCATTATATACTTACTTCTGAGGACTTCGAACGCGCGCTATTGCAAACACTTAAATGTCTTTGCGAGCTTCGCGCAAAACCGACCTCCTGTAAATCTAAAAAGGGCCTCTAGCTGTCACCATGATGTTGTAAACCAAATTTATACCGACTTGTTTAACGGTGTATCTTCTTTTTAACACTATGTATGTACATGAATGTTTTTGCGCTCTTGTTAACCTTCCGCCGCCATTATCAATTATTTTATGCTTTGTTATGTGTAGAGTGCTTTAGTAACCTTTATTTCTATGACTAATGCGCTTTCGATCGCGCAATTCCGTACTCTTGCCGAACGTGCATCAACTTCGTTAACTTAGTGTTACCCGATCTTGTAACTTTTCATTCTCGATCCTCAACTGTGCAACTGTGGTCTTGGTTGCCTTGAGGGTGGAGGGTAGAGATTTGCTTTGCGTTTAACGTGAATGAGATTTGGTTAATGTATATAACGTTACACATAATAAGCCCAATATGTACTGTAAAGGAGTTGATAATGGATAAGCCACGTAAAGAATGTGGAATAGTGGGTTGTAAGCTATTGATTCTATAAATTTATACCAATCTGCAATTGTTGAGTTAATAAAGGGATTGACTTTTAGAGAAACTGTAGTGATAAACCGGTGGGAAAAATAAATAAAAATTGTTTTAATCTGAAATAAAGCTTGTAAACTAATTTTACCACGGTAATGAGAATTAAAAGCTTGCGTCTCAAGCGCTCTCCATTTTGTGCTCGCAGGTGACTAAGAAAAAAAGGAAACTTATAGAGCTGAGAAATAGATGGTTCACTCGATTGAAGCTTATTGTTCTGGTTTTCTTTCGAACTACAATGGGTCTATGCGGTTTTAATTCAATAGCTACTCTAGATCTTGTTACTATCGAATTTCGCGTCCGCTTACTGGCGTCTTCTTCGGCCTTCATGTTCGCTCCGAAACCAGATCCAGTTCGCCTCGAAAGCAATTCAAGCCGGCATGGAATTCTTATGACATGCAGTTACAATATTTTAAAATTAACTCCCAACGGTTTAACTCCAGATTAGGCAGCTGGCAATCAGCGTCTTGCCTTTTCTCGTTATTAAAGTATCATTGCTTCTCTCCGTCTTCTTATTTCTTATTTCCATGGAAATCACCCAAAACAATGCACGTTCCTAAGGGCGGAGGTTTTTGATAAACGCTGTCTGAAGTGTTTATCTGAATTTCTTCAAAAATTAACATCATTTTAAATTTATTGCAAAGTAGATATAACTCGGTTAAGTTGACAACCTGTATTTAATATTATCTATCCAATACTCTGTATTTAACAATTCCTGTCTTAAATTGTAGTAAAATTAAAATTGTTATGATTTTGTTAGCGTAAGTAATACTTTGTTTTGATCTAATAATGTGTTAGTTTGTGTAATGGATTCTACATGATCTGATGTAATGGCAGTGCTTTGAACATAATTCGTGCAAGCAAATATGAACCTGAGTTTCAGATAAAGATAATTAAACCAAATATCTTCTACTACTTTTGAATTTGTCACCCCTGTTCTGGTTGCCTTCGTTCACTTTTATCTGGGAAACGCGAATAACTGGGAAAAACTGCCCTATTGCAATGGTGGGGTAAAAACTGAACATGCTGGTTTTTCTTTGTCCTCTGGGTAGCCTAGACATTCAAATTTTGAATACGCAGCCTCCACGTCGTTTGTGCAAGCCTCATAGATAGGTCGAATTACGTCCCTTTTTTCAAAAAAGCGCACAACTACAAATTCTCCCCCCCCCAACTTAACACCACGCCTTGTCCTCATTCTACCACAAAGGTATTCACAACTGTGGAAAATGAACCATTAGGGGACATCACGCCATCGGATGTTAAGGACGTGGCCGCGAATAACAATACTAAACAATTATGCACCGAAGTGGTACCGAGAAGGAAAACAGCACGACTCACAACGAGGTTTTATACATTTCCACCCTATATATTATTTGAAAGGCGACAGGGCACTCGGCAATTCTATCCTACGAAATTCATCAAGTGAGTGCCAAAACCAGGACCAACCTGGTAGGAGGGGGGGGGGGGGGGGAGGAGAAAGCAGAAAAATATGCGTACCTTTGAAAAATCCTGGCTACGCCCCTGATTAGAACGCAAATGATCGATTGATTCGTTATTCTGGTTGGGATCCAGTCACATCATATTCCTTATCAGTCTTATTCATGAAGTAAAAGATAACATATCTATTTATAAAAGCAAAAATAGATTTTCCTCTTGAACAATTTCTTTCGGCAAAATCAGGCGTCTTAGAAAAAATCAAGAGATTTTGTGGAGTCATAAGCGACGAAGTTGAGCCAGGGGCCCTACATGTGGCTGAATACCCTTGGTAAAGGAACCCAGCGCTGAAGACCCAGGGATAAATAAGACTAAGGAAAGGCGCGGAAAAGGAAGGCCAGAGGGGTCGATTCGAAATAGACTGCTTCTTAGTTACCAGCAAGAGTCAGATGAAGTAATAAAACTGATATAAATTGACGTGTAGTTGCTGTAGCTGGTGGTCTCTCTCTCGCGCGTAAATGAGCGGTGAAGCCGCGAGCAAAGCGCGGGCAAACGAGCGGCAAGAGAAGTATCCGCCGTATTCTCTTTCTGGCTTCACCCTCTCATTTAACCACTCGAAAAACAAAACTGCCCGCAACGCAGGCTAAACCTTAACCGGAAAGAACGCTCTGTTTGCTCCTTTCGCGCTGGAATTACAACTTTTTTAGTTCAGATGCTATGAAAAG
Source organism: Porites rus (assembly GCA_964035705.1). Lineage (NCBI taxonomy): Eukaryota > Metazoa > Cnidaria > Anthozoa > Scleractinia > Poritidae > Porites > Porites rus. The sequence continues at coordinate 53,610,586 of OZ037992.1, forward strand.
TTGTAACTCCGGGCGAGGGAGGTGAAGTGGTAACAGCTGTCCTAACAGTGTTGATAGACGAGAGACGGACAAACCGGGGTGTGATCTGAGCATCAGGAAGGCATAAAGGTAGAAAAAAATAACCGTGAAATGAACGTTTGGGTTAATTCAGGATACAGGTTCTGTGAAAAATTTGAACTATGCAAACTGCGTTGTACTTTCCTAAAAAATGAATACGCGGTGACCATGCAATCAGCTAACTGAATAAACAACCGAGCCAGGAATTTCTGTTAATATTTACTGCGAGTGCCTTATTTTCAGTTAACAACCTACTAGTAGAACATCCTTTAGTCTTCTTCTTGATCGTCAAAATCAAGAAAATAAGAAAGACTCTGCTGGCAGGTTAATTGTTTTATAGAATCCTACTAGCAAATGGGCTGAATTGTTTAAAAAGAAAACCTACTCCTTCACGCTAGTACTTTTTTAAACATAAAGAATTGGAATTTCTGAACGTTTTTCCTTTATTGATGAAATAATTACTCGGAGGAGTTTATGTTCAGTGGTTTAATGAAGCCGTTATTTTAACTCCAAATAAGAGTCACTGAATTAACTCTCGGATTTCAGTAAATCCGAGAAGAGGTTAATTAAACTCTGAGATAAGTATTACTACTCTCTTTTGGGAAGTGTTTTGTATAGGAGTTATTAGAACCCTGGTAGAAGAGTTACTGTAATCGATTATAAGCTAAGGCAACTTTTCCCAGTATAGCCCTTGCACTCCATTAGTGAGTGAATTACCTTGAAAACAATGTAAAGATTTTTGTGCCAGCAATCCATACGTGAAAATTTTAGACAGTAAAAAAACCTATCTGACTGCTAGATGCAACCTCGAGAATCGCTTTTTAAGTAATAACACCCGGTACCAGCATAACACTAGCGCTCGGTCAGTAAGGGGTTAGTGATTCCAGCAAATATATTTTCACTCGCTTTTGGTGTTATTTAGTATATCAGCTACTTTAACCCCGGTAGGCGATTTAATATAACTGCCTATAGTGTGCTGGAAACCCTGGTAGATGCGATTCTCCAAACCCTGACGCTATTTACGACCCCCAAAAAGTGCCGCCTTACTACCCGTTTTAAGACCTGGCCTCTAAAATCCATACACTTTTTAAGAACTAAAGTCAACATCACTTCATGTTCCAAAGTCAACGGGAGTGAACACTAACTTAAGAATGGGTCAGATTCACCTTGAGTGATAATATCTTGGTTTCCTATCTCTTTCTGTCGTTTATATTTGGTCAAAAAGTATACCCGTTTGAAAGACTACAACGGCCAAGAAACCAAACCGTTTGGGACGGCACATAATAGGACATATAGGGAAGTACCCCCGGATACTTCAAGTAAGTGGAAAGTGTCAAGCTACAGGTATAATCAAAGCTTCGAAGTGCCATGTTGTTATGAAGGGACTTTAAAGAACAGTGCTAAGTGATCTGAGTTTGATCCATTTTGTTTCAGTTAAATGAGAGGGGATTCAAGTAAATGTGTTTTTATATACTGTTTTTGTTTCTTTAGTTAGTAACGGCATAATAATTATTGGGTGATGAGTGCTTTCAGTTAGTTATTAAAGGTTAAAAGGAGAACTAACCCTTCCCTGCCCCCTTTTAGATTAACTGCACTAAAATATCAGAGTTACTAGGATGAGGACAACTTTGTTTCAAACATAATTTTTCACCTTAAAAAAAAAAAAGCTGTAGTTGTAAGTAATAAGTGAGTGGGACAGCCTTTCGGAAGGCTTTTAATTGCACGCGGTAAGTAGAGTGCCCTTTTTGACCCTCTGTTACCACGATTCTTCATATTATTCTTAGGTTTTACCATTCAGTGTATTATTCTTTAGAACTTTATTTTTCAGCTTATTGGTTGCTATAACTTAAGGCTCATCTTGCACATGCGTGACCTTGGTATCCGCTCAAAACCGTGGTAAACGGGTCCACACTCTTTCCAATATCAATAGCACAGCATAAAGGGTAATTAACGTGTTTCCGTTAAGTTGAGGACAAGCAATATTGTACGCCGCTTTGACTAAAGCGGGACCCTGACCCACCCTAGAGAGTACTAGCACGAATTATAGTATGTCGAAGTTTGAAAGTATCAAAAAATGATGCCTTTAAAAATGGTGTTCTCTTGAAAGAATTTTTTTCGACATGACCGAGTATGTTAAAGAAAACGATTAAGAAAACTAACATTTTGGAAAGTAACCTATTTACCACCAGAGTTTAGCTCTATAACCAGAGTATAATACCATCAACTGACTCGATACAACTTACCTTGACTCTGAAGATGACCGCACAGGTTGTCGAAATTGACTAATGATTAGTAAATGTCAACAGCAACAGTCCTATTCAGCACTACGTCCTAGAGAGTCGATTATATACGATATTAAGACGTGGTATTCTACAGGGATATTAATTGCCCTCTATTACAATTTTCCCCATGGTAAAGTACCCTATTTTAACCGCTTTTTTAAGTGCATCAGTGATTAGCCTGTTCCAGTCCTTTTTACTTCACACCGCTCCCCACTATCTGAACGCCTTCCTAACAGGCTACAATCTTGGACAAAATAAATGGAAAATTTGGAACCCCCCCTCCGCCCCCTCGGATGGGAAAATGGCGCGTTTTGGCTTTTGCGTGGCTTCATCTTTGATTTGGTGGGGGGGGGGGGGGGAAGGGATGGGGGTTTGCTGTTCCATTTTATTCTCTCCAAGATTGTAGTCCCTGATCCCCATAAAAAAGATCCTTCGCGGAGGAAACGCGAGAGGGTTGGGAGAATTCTCGACAGTTATCAAACCCTCCATAGAGGGAAAAAGTTCACGCAAAACTCTTTGTTATGGCACTGATTAAAGGAGAATTTCTCAACAGTCGCAAAGTCTTCTACTCGAAGTCTTGCACGGGGTACTACTTTCAAATTCTTAAACCAAGTACTAGCTTTCCCCCAGCGTAATCAGTTCTTGTTTTGTAAAAAAGATGCTTTGCAAAATATTGATTTTTCTCGATAAGCGACAAAAAAAAAAAAAAAAAAATTGACACGGAATGTTTGTAAAGATTATCCAAGTTTCGGCCGACGAGGGAATGGGTTTTTTCAACTTACCTTGTGTAATAAGCGTGAAGTGTCCCCTAGAGACTAGCCTGTTCCAGGCGGTCGGATAGTGGAGTTTGGCGAGAGCGAGAAAAAAATAAGGCGGAAAAGAGGGAGAGGGAGAGAGGAGGGAACGGAACCTACCCCACCCCTCGTTTTTGTTTTTTTTTTTCTGTTAGCATCTCTGCGCGCTGTCCCCACGATAGATCTGAACGCCTGGAACAGGCCAAGGAAGAGGCTACCAAGAGACTGTCCCTGGCGCGTGGAGGCCTGGAGTGAGTGATCCATTCACTTCCTTGTGGTTCCTTATCTACATTTACGCATCAAGTCCACATACCGTTCTAAGGCACCGCCAAAGCCCAAGGAGTATCCAGGAGTTGTAGATGATTCTGCAATGTCAGATCAAAATTCAAGTCCGAATGGCCGCCGAAGAGAAAGTCTAAGCTCAACAAGCTCGGATAATTTCCGTTATCCGTTTTCAAATCAAGGCTCCTCTCATCAAAACGATGCCAATTTCAAACTCAGCGGGAAGGCTTGGGGCCGTGTAAAGAAGTTCCTTCTTTGCAAAAATGCTTTCCCTTCAAGTATTTACTACATCGTGGGGAACGAATTCTGCGAACGATTTTCGTACTATGGGATGAAAGCAATTTTAATCCTGTATCTGACTCGTGTGCTTGCTTTTGGAGACAACACCGCCACTGCCGTTTTTCATAGCTTCTCAATGTTATGTTATTTTACTCCCCTGTTTGGGGCAATGATGGCCGATGGCTGGCTTGGAAAATACAGGTGAGCTACAACAAGCACTTCAAAGGTTCCATTTCCATTATAAGCTTAATTTATTCTTTGTTATTTTGTGCAGCCAGCCTACCCATCTTGTGCATAATATTTAACTCAAAATCAATAGCGCTGCGCGCAGTTACCATTGACCACTCCAGAAAATACCACAACATACCATAATGCTTTTTGTTTGACACCCCAAATATTGGATAAGCATTGTTTTCAGTTTCTCTTGGGGCCATTTTAACTCTCAAGAGAAACTGAAGACAAAGCTTATGTAACATTTTGGCGTGACAAAAAAAGAGCATTATGGTATGTTATGGTATTTCTGGAGTGGTCAATTAATAGGCCCGAAAGTCAGACAAACAACCTGAAATTAACATTTTCGAATTCCTCACTTGTGTCATACTTTTGTTTTTAAAATGTCATGTTTGTCTAGTGTCTTTTGTCATTAAAATGAGGAAAATGACAAAACTCAGACAAAAATTGCAAATTAGTCACTTTGATGTCATGCACACGCTACGCTTTTCAAAGAATAAATGGAAACGTTTGAAACCCCAAAGAAGCCAGTACGCAAGCCAGTCAGACTGTTGTATCATTATGATTTGTTATTATTATTTTTTGTAACTGCACCATATATTTTACTGTTTCTTCAGAATTCTTTAAAACTATTAAAACTGTAATTGTTATGGAACACTGACCTCTGGTCCATGGACCACCCCTGTGGACCTAGTGCATGGACTTCTTCATGGACCCGGTCCATGGTAGCCTCCCACGCAGACGTTCTTAGGAGTTTGTCATGTGTTCCTGCCCCACAAAAGTCTGCTGACTTGAGTGGAAAAAAACGTAGACCAATTAATCACAGCAGACTTCCAGATCTGGGAAGTGCACTTTGGACCTTGAAAAATTTCGTGCTTGACTTTATGGCTCCAGAAAAGATCAGAAAGGTTGCATGCAAGTTGAAAACCTTACAGTTTTAGAACAAACTACTCAGTTAACTCACAAGTGTTCGTACCAGTGGCTACCCTCAGAATCTCGTTGAAAAAAATTACCTCGGAGGTTAAATTTGCTGAACGGAGGTCAGGCTTTCCTACAAAACAATAACGTGTGAAAAAAAATCTGCCTTTTGTTCAGTCTTACAAGGTAACACCGCTGCTGCATCACCCAAAGAACAACTTTAGGAGCAAATGACATCTAATCCAGCCTTTACAGAGAGAAATATACAAAAAGCCAATGCTTATCTCCTATTATTCTCATCAGGAGCAAAAATCTTTGGTCATGTATCACACTCTACATAGCTTGAACGTATGTGTTTGGCTTGTCAACACTAACCCCTTTGACTTCAATGGCACCGACTGGATCTCCGATAATCTGCATGTGATCTCCAGCCGATATTTGCGAACAAGGGGAAATGAATTTATCTTTCAGTTCAGCAGACGTTCCTGGGGCAGGAACGCGTGACAAACCCCTAAGAACGTCTGCGTGGGAGGCTAGGTCCACATGGACTACCCCTGTGGACCACCCTTGAATTTTGAAGATGAATTTTACTAGAGGTCTAACCAATTTTAAGAATCTTAAATGTAAGAGTCTGTGTAATAGGCCATTTCCGAGTTCCAAAAAATCTCACTTTCAAAGTGAGGCTAAGTGCGAAGCCATTGATATGAAAATGATTTTTAATTATGATGCAAATAAAACTCATTTTCACGACAAAGGTTTCGCACTTAGCCTTGTTCTGAAAGTGAGATTTTTTGGAACTTGGAAATGGCCTATTTTTATCAGGGTTATGGGCTCCTCATATTACACACTGTCTTGTTCAAAGTTTTCCTGAATTCCACACCAATTTAATGGGTTTGGGTTAATCTGGTGAAGGAGTAACAAAATTTGAAGGGAACAGCTAGGGAGAAAGGTTTATAGGAGGAAGTAGTCACTGTGTGACAACAAGAGCCATGGGCATTATGGCTCTTGGTGACAACAAAAAAACGGCTGCAAATGTAGGAGACTAGGGCGGAAGAAGTAACACTTGATTATTGAGTACCCTCCCCAAACTTCTCTTTCCTTGATAGCCGGTCAGGAACTTATTAAATTCTCCTTACGGAACAAGCGCAAAATGAGCTGCATTTAATTTTCAAATAATGTGGTTGGACAGACATCTGAAAAGCTTTGTGAACATAACAGTTATATGCAGGTCAATTTGTGCTTGATCCGTAAGCAGGAGTGAATAAGTTTGCCGATAAAGAAATGTTTCCATGGGCCATCATGGGAAGGGAAGTCTGGGGTGGGTGGGACGACACAAAAAAATGTCTATGTAGGAGACTATTTCCCCACTGCCACAAAATATAATGTACTCCAGTTACTCCTTCATGTGCACCAGACTAAACCTAATCCATGTACGGAATTCAAGAACATTTGAACGGGTGTGTAAATGAGAAGCTCAATAAGTCTGATAATATAAACTGAGAGCAGTTTACTAGAATTATTCATTTAGACCTCTGATAAAATTCATCTTCAAAAATTAAGGGTGGTCCACAGGGGTAATCCATGGACCGGGTCCACGAAGAGGTCCATGGCTGGGTCCACGGACATGGCTGTTTTGTATGCATCCCCCCACCTGGCCCACCCCCTCACTCCACTCTCACTGGAAAGCACACCTGGCGGATGGTACGGTAGAACGTCGATAACACGAAATTTGCATAACTTGAATTCCCCTCTAACTGGAACTAAATTTTCTTTCCCTAGATCAAAATTTCACCGAAATTTAGCCCGATAACTTAAATTCCCCCTAACTCAAACTGTTTTTCATCTCCCTTCAAAGTTTGTCTTACCTTGGTTATACTGTAGTATTCTGAGTGCAAAGAAGAATGGCTATATATTTCTGAGGAGGCGGGGAGGGTAGTGTTTCAGTACTTTAGATCTTTTTTCCTTAGGGGGTAAAAGTTCCCTCATCTCTGGGGTAAAAGAAGCGAGTGGCTATTAAATGGAATGACCAAGAGATGGTTTTTATCCATCAAACCATCATTTACAATGTCAATCCTAGCTCACCTTGCATTCAATTTCATATTAAACCCTTGACTCAAGCATATAACACTGGGTGGCTTGTCTAGACTATAGTATTTGGAACTTTATTGGTGCAGTTTGAACTAAATTCAGCAAAACCCTTATAATTTGGTCACTTTAATAAGATTATCAATTGTGTATCTTTTTCAGAACAATCTTGTACGTTTCTATGGTTTATTGCTTTGGAAATCTGATAGTGTCCATCACATCACTCCCTCCACTTGGTGCTGGTGAGATTCCAGGCCCAATGATTGGTTTATTCCTGATTGCATTAGGAACTGGTGGAATCAAACCATGTGTGTCAGCTTTTGGAGGGGATCAGTTTACTTCTGATCAGACTCATCTGCTCCAGAGCTTTTTTTCAGTGTTCTATTTCGCTATAAATGCTGGCAGTTTACTGTCTATGCTTATTACACCCGTGCTCAGAGGTAATGTAAAACTGTATAATAACATTGTGACATTGTATCTTGTGATTTTAAAAGAACAGGTTTTGACTTTTTATGTGATGTCCAGGGTGTTGCCATCATGTATCCACCCATCAGAGCAACGGTGTGTGTTACCATGGATTCATGTCTTGCTACATTTATCAGGGTCTCGACAAGCAGTTATGAAATGAAAAATCTCATCTGAGAAATATTGGTGAATAGTGTAGGTTCTTGAATACATATCAAACACTCTATCATCTAAATGTTTTAGTTTGGGGTAGAGTTTAATGGAAAAAAAATTAAAATAACTAAACGCATGTCATTACACTAAAACCCTGTGCATAAAAGCACCATGGGGACAAGAAAGCTACATGTTTTGTTGTGAGAGCTGATCAATCAATTTTACTTAACTGGAGTAGAGAATGTCATTTGTTTTAACCTGCTCGGGTATCCTTACTTAGTAAGGTTTCACAGTATTGGATTTCCCGTTCAACTTTCTTCTTTCACTTTTCTTGTTTTCAGGAGATGTGAAGTGTTTTAAAGATGACTGTTATCCATTGGCTTTTGGTGTTCCTGCAATATTAATGGTAATAGCTATTGCATTCTTTTGGTGTGGCCGACATAAGTACAAGAGAGTCCCACTAACTGGTAACATTGTGTGGACAGTGGTAAAAGCTATGAGCTATGCTCTCAAGAGAAGAATTACAACCAAGGTAAACCTGCTCGCATTCGTGTGTCAGGTACATTTCATTGAATGTCAAACTAAATACAGTTGAACCTCCCTACGTTACGGCCAGTCCTTGGGGACAGAAGAAAGTGGCCATTGTAAAGAGGTGGCCTTTGTAGAGAGGTTTTAAACAAGAGTCAATGTATGGATTTTTTGTCTGCCAGGACGAAAAAAAGGGGCGTTTGTAGAGAGGTGGCTGTTAGCAGAGGTTCAACTGTACATCTATGCTTGTTCTCTCACTCAATTAGAATGGAATGAAGCCTCAAGTAACTCCTTTCAACCTACCAGTTGGGTCTCCTTCAATTTTTTCCTAGTTTATAAATTATTTGATTGTGAGAGAATTTGCCATTTTACGGGGAGTTTCTAAGGGCCCTTTTTCATGCACCCCATCTCAGTTGCACTAACCACTGGATTGTATTGTGATTTATTCATTACCTTGTGGATAGTGCGATCCAACTTTTGATCGACTGGAGCCTGAATGCCCTGCTGAGTGAGACCAAAATCTTCAATTCCCACCTCATTATTTCTTGGAGTCTGCCGCAGTGGTTTTCTCCGAGCTTTTTTAAAAAAGACAAATTTTTGCATTTCAATATTTAGGGTGCAAAAATCTGGGTCTAAAGGGGTGCTTATCATAAGACCAAAACTTCCAAAAATTTCAGATGGAAGTTATGGTAAAAGTCATTTTTTTCGGAATCACCCTCGTAAAATAAAGAATCAGATTTTAAGGTAGTCCCTTCACTGAAATTTGTATGAACTTAATGGAATGACTCTTGCCTTTTTTTCTCTTGGTTCCAGTCTCCTTGCTTCTATTATAATCATTTTTTAGATTTAAGGTGTAATGGAAATGGTATTTCTGTGGTGACCTGGGATTAATTGCTTAACAATATGCTACTAGGCAATTCAAATGGCAAATTAAGCTTCGATCCCTGGTCTTATTATTAATAGTGTGTATATATAGCATTCTTCTCATTGGTTAATTATATGTGTTGCTAGGGAGAGAAAAAAGATCATTGGATGGACTGGGCTGATGATACATATGACGCACAGTTGATTCAAGACATCAAAACTTTGTGTAAAGTGTTATTCATGTTTCTTCCTCTGCCTGTCTTTTGGACGCTGTTTGATCAGCAGGGTTCTCGCTGGGTTCTGCAGGCACAACAAATGGATGGTGATGCTGGTAGGAGACTTAATGCTTATGATTTTATTAGGAGGAAGATAACAATATTTTTAAATTTCTTAAAGTCTAGACTGCAAGCAGTCTATCATTTTCCTCAAATTTAGTGGGAGTACATGCGCACTCAAGGGTGGGACTAAGAAAACAGAGGGATTGCTTGTTGTCTACTTGAAGTCATTGCAACAACGTATAGATATGAGTTCTGTTTTGAAACTATTCTGGTTATTTGAATTCCATTGTTATAGGAGAAACCAAAGGTACAAAGTAAAGTTTTGAATACGCCTGCGTGAAGCAAGTATACATAGTATGACACTCGGTCAGAATAGTTTGGTTAATGAAGCCTGCGTGAACTTGAAATGACCCTGGTATTTCGTCCCTTGCTTTGTGCAGGAAACAAAGAAAGGACAAGAAGTCTGTATGCAGGGCCTATGATCAACATTACCATAGAACCAGATGAATACAAAAATGACAATCATGGTAGAGAATTAAAAGTCGCAATCACCAGGAAACAAATCAGTTTTTTCTAGAATAAGTTTCAAACTCAGGTCGTACATGTAGAACGAGGCAACAGGGAGTTTAAGGTGCCACGACGGTGATGGCAACGAGAACGTCAAAAAGCCATTGGGTTAGATTGGTAAAAAACAACTCTGCACGTGCAGCACACTTTTACATTTCTTTGCCGTCACTGCACGACTACGACGTGAAAGTGCCTAGTTTTGAGGACGTGAACAAGCAACGACGAAAGTTTCTTACTCTTTCTGAACTTGAATATGTATCTTAAGAATTTAACCCCAGCAGGGGAATTCGTTTGCATTTGACAAAGTTGAAAGCGAGTCGGAATAATCGTGACAGAGATAGAAAGAACGCGAATTCACTTTTTGTAAAGTATTGTAATTGTTTGTGTGTTCGAAATAAGAAAAAAAACAAAGAAAAAAGAAACCACAACGGCGACGGCAACAGCGACGGCAACAGCGACGGTGGCGGTGATGTCACACAAAAATGTATCGCTCCCATTCCACCTCGTTCAATTCATCAAATGTTGGCGAATTCAGTTTCGGCAGTTGAATTCTAAAGTGCTGTATCTAGGTTTAGAAGAAGGTAGTTACAAATTTTTGCAATAAGCATGAAAAAAGATCGCACACAAAACGATGGCCAAATACCTCTGTGATTGCTTGCACGAAAGGGAAATGCTTTTATAACTAAAGGTGCGACAAAGATTCATGTCACTTAATATATCTGACGGCCGTAACTCAGTAACAGTCAAACCCCGCTTTACAGACACCCACTTAATACGGACAGTTTTCTTTGTCTCTGAGGAAAGAAAGACCTTAGATTTGCTCTAAATTCAACCCGCTAAATACGGACACCCCGTTAATAGTTAAAACAGACACTTTCTGTGGCCACCTCAGTGTCCGTATTAACGGTTCATGTTTGTCTGTATCTAGAACTAAACATAGAATTGTGAAGGGATAAGACAGTACTTTTTCCCGTTCTCATTACTGTCGCCGTCGTCGTTGCTATGCAGTCCCAACTGTTGATTTGCTACTATGCTTCCTCCTGGTTCTTAGCCTGCGAATTCGGGAAAAACAGCTGCCATCCAGCGAGGAAAAGCGATTTTTTCTTGATAGGTAACGGCTCTGCCGCCAAAATGTTCCCCGAATTCGCACAAGTGAGCTTGCTCGCAGGCTACCTGGTTCTCTACTAAGTATCAAAGACATGAACCTCATTTCAGGACCTTTTATTTCTATATTCGCCCTTCATCAACTATAGATGAAGATGATGGTGATTAAGGTTAACGTTCTGATAATAAAACATTTTCTTATTCATACTGTTACAGGCTTTCTGGGAACAATTAAACCTGACCAAATGCAAGCACTAAACGCTCTTTTCATCATTCTTCTCATTCCACTGTTTGAGGGTGTGGTGTATCCCCTGTTCAAGAGACCAAGACCACTCAAGAGGATGTGTACTGGGATGTTCCTTGCTTGTGTGGCATTTGTAATTGCAGGCTTTGTGCAGATGAAAATACAGGTATGTTATAAAAGTTTAGAACAGTTTTTGCTTGAGTGACGTAAAACTAACTTTGGCCAATCACAAGAGGGCTCAGAAAAGAAATTAAGCGAATCAGCAGGCTTGCGGGGTACGTGTAACCGAAGCGTGGGGAATGCAGGGAGTTTTTAAAAGATACCACCAGCCTTGTTCCCAGTCATATTGGGCGATTTTGACTGATGTAACGTCACCTGTCAAGCTTGTCGGGAACAACATATGCATCACGCTTTTTTGTACATTTCGTATCTCTCTCTCTAAACTTACATATGGTTGTAAGGAATTCGGCTTCAGACGAGTTCTTTGTATTTGGCAAATTGAAAGAATCGAGATAGAGATTGAAAGAACGCGAGTTCAGTTCTTTAAGCGACGTTTTCGTGGCTGTCGCCGTCGTTGTCAGCCTGAATTTCAGACGATTACTTCGATTGGTTTTTACGCCCTCAAACGACTCGAAGTAATTGTCTGAAATTCAAATTCAGGCTACGTTGTGGTATCTTTAACTCCCTTGCAAACCAGTAACTACCGCGTGGTTTTACTTTAACATGTTGCTTATGTATGTTATCACTTTTAATGAAGGTTATTTTTCTATTAATTATTTTATATTAGATTAAACACTTATTGTCTAACAGAATTGTTTCGTTTAACATAAAAATGAAAATGGTGTTTTAAACTTTACTGATATTATGATATTGTTAATCTATGCAGAGTGCAGATCTCGTTAAAGATGCGCCACCATCTGGGCAAGCCAATCTACAAGTAATCAACACTTTACAATGTCCTGTGACACTCACTCTGGAAAACAAGAACATAACTGCTGCTTCTCACAGGAAATCCTCTGAGCAGCATTTATCTGTTCACAAGAATTTAACTCTCATGATAACATCACCTACAAACTGTTATCCATCAAACGCATCGCTTTCATACAGTCTTGACTTGAAAGAAAAAGAGTGGTACAATTTTGTAGTTGGTGGTGTTGGAACTAACAGTAAACTTCTTGGACATTTGGTTAAACAGAATATCACTCTTCCTCCACCTGGTAAGGCAAAGTTGTGTATAATTCTGCTTTTATTATCGTCGGTCGACAAAACATTTGATATTTGGCTTGACAAGGACCGAATTCAAGAGAAAGTCTCGGCTATGGGGAACACACTTTGCAGCGAAGTCTCTGCCGATCATTATAAACTAACAGTGCAAGGAAGAAATTCTAGTAAAATGTATGTATCCAGTAAAGTTGTTCTAAAGAATGGTGCAATTTACACTGCCGTGGTGCAAGAAAACAAGAAAGTGGAAGCACCCACTGCTGAAGTCACTCTGTATGAAGATGTGGAAGCTAAAAGTGTATCTATGTTGTATCAAATTCCGCAATATTTTGTCATCACAAGTGGAGAAATTCTTTTCTCAATCACTGGTGAGTAAGTGCATTTCAAACCTTTAGAGCGAACAACTCCCAACATTTCTTTTGTTCCGTGATCGTCGAAGCGTAGCTTAGCGCACCAATGTTGGATCCTTTTGAACAGCTCTTCCAACGTTTTTTGGGGTAGTCTCCAAAGTCTTATGGCTTGTATCCTTTCCACAATACACCTCAGGTCCCAACATTGTTGGGAGTTGTTGCATTCGTTTGCACACCACTACCAACACGCACGCAACAACATCCATCATTGTTGGCCCAACAGAACAAAACAAAAGTAATGAAATATTTCCCTGGAGCCTCAAGGTGTTTTCTTTTAATGTAGTACCCTAAGCTTTGGAGCCATGTATGAATTCTAATTGTAGCCTATTGTAACGCTACACAAATGCGTACTTTTCGCTCTTGCGAAGATTCATGTTGCACGTTTGATTTTAGAGACGAACGCGAGTAAGCTTGACGTTCGATCGTTTAGTGAACTTGCGCAACAGGACGGGAGAGGAAAGAAGACGGCAAACCTTTTGTGACAAGCGAGACAATAATTTTATTTGAAACAACTTTTCGCCAAACTTCACTTTCCTTTAAACAGATCTTTTTGTATAAGGACCAGAAAACCTTGGTGTTAAGTGAAGATCACGATAAAACCCACAAGTGATAGCCCTGTCACGTTTGTCACACACAGCTGTTTTGTCGTCCTCTTCTTCCTGCCGTCCTGTTGATGACAAGGGTGAACAACTGTATTTTCCTACTGAATGTGAATCTGTATCTGAAACTTGTGAGTACGTAATGATCTGACCCGCTTTGTTTCTCTGATCTAATTTCAATCTTCAGGTTTAGAGTTTGCCTATTCTCAAGCTCCTGTAAGTATGAAGTCCTGTCTTCAAGCTGCGTGGCTTATGACCGTTGCATTCGGCAATCTGATAGTCGTTATTGTAGCAGAGTCTCACCTTTTCAGTAATCAGACCACGGAATTTTTCTTTTTTGCCGCCATGCTGTTTGTTGTGATGCTGGTGTTTATGGCGATGTCTGTATTTTATCGATATGTGGACTCACCTGCCGGCCAATCAACTGTGCCTATGCCCGTTGATCTAAATGATGACAAAGTAGGGATAATGGACGGCGATGAACTAGCGCAAATCTAAATAAGCGTGATCACCTAGGTAGAATTTTTTTGCAGTAATCAAAATTGTAATTCTGCGATCCGATTTTGATATTGCGTTCCCTTTGGAAACGGTGACGGTTGATTTCCAGTGTCGCGTAATTTTTACGTGCGTGCGTGCGTAAAATTTACGTTCGCAAATAAAATAGAGGCAATGCATGAAAGATCGCTCGTAAGCTTAAACGTTGAACCTCGCTCAACTCTTGTTTAAGCTCAGCAGTTTTTATCTTGCCTCTATTTTATTTACGTGATTAAAGTTTACGTCGGGTAACTTGCGTAGCCAAAAACGCGTCTTTGGAAGTCAACCTTGAGGCAAAAAACGTAATGAAAGTGTCCAAATTATGGATATGTGGAATATTACGGCAAAGGCTAAAATTAAGACATCTTTAAAGGAAATAGCACACGGAATTTTATGTTTTACTGGTATCTTTGTACACTGGAGTAGTACAGTTTTTTTTGTATAAAAACAACAACATAAGACTACAAAAAATGTAGAGCTATTTTCTGCGTCAACACTACAAAGTCGCTACAAGTAGGTTCTTAAGTTAATGACTCTAAAAATATTAGTAGTTGTAGTTTTAAACGAAAGCACTATTTGAGTTTTCTTCATTTCTATATACTTAGGAATGTTCTATGCACAATAATGCAGAGATATTTACAAAGGTAAAGACGGAGAGTTGTTACTCAAGTTTCAAGCGCTAAGCCGCAATCATCCTACTACCGTATTTATTCGAATAAGCGCCCAACCTCGAATAAGCGCCCATCCTAAAGGCAGAAAAAGTTAATAAGCGCCCAGCCTCGAAAAAGCGCCCACCCCATCCCATCCCCTTTCCCCTCACACCGCCCCCCCCACCCCCCAGAGAAAAAAAAAATTGAATAAGTACTAATAAGAGACTTCCCCGAAGACGGAGTTTTCTTCAGAGTATTTTACAGAAACCTTGCTTTGTTACATCTTCACGCGTACGTTTTGTTTTTACTATTTATTGTTTTGTGAAAGGTTTGAACTCAGGAGTCATTTCAAAAGTAGGTTGAGTTTGATCGTCCGGGTGAACGTAGTCCTGAATAGGACTGTTGTTGTTGACAGTGACTGACAGACGACCAATAACATCGCGACGTAACTGACCAATCAGATCAATAACCAGAGTATAATACCATCAACTGACGTGATACAACTCACTTTAACTCTGAAGACGACTACCGCACAGGTTGTCGAAACGTCAGTCACTGTCAACAACAACAGTCCTATTCAGGATTACGTTCACCCGGACGATCAAATTCAACCTACTTTTTATTTATTGTTTTGTTGCAAAATAAACATACTACACTTGCTGAAAATGTTGAAAATTTAATAAGCGCCCAGCCTCGAACAAGCACCCACCTCGGAATAAGCACCCACTCTCAAGGTCCAGAAATTTAATAAGCGTCCAGGGCGGTTAATCGAATAAATACGGTTAGTGTTCTGTCCCAACAGATTTCAATTCTAAATGTCAAATTTCAAATTTTGGGGCGACCAGAGCGGCGGTGGCATAGAACCTATTTTAAGCGCCGCCTTACATGTAATAACGGTATATACGAACATAAAATGGCTATTTACTAAAAACCTTGGAATCTGTTTGAATGCAGGGTCTTCGATCTCAACGCGTAAATAAAGCTGACTGGTTCTTTCTTGACGGATCTCTAATGTAGAGATGCTAATGCCAGACGTCACTTGAAACGGGAATTAAAACAAAACTGAATGCAAGGCTGGAAATACGGCATAGGGCTGATTTATTTGAAGCAAATATTTCGACTAACGAAAAAAAATTGCGTGTTACAGGCTGCCAAACTGATAGAATGGAAACCCCTTCTCGCCGCAATCTTTTTCTGTCTGCGAAACTTTGCGTCTTTTCTTGGTTTTGCGGATTAGTGCGATCATCAAATGACGCAGTACAAAGATTGAAAAGAAGTTGAACAATAGTGAATACCCAGAGCACAACATAATAGCCGAACCAACAATACTTCCCTCAGGACCAAGAAACACCCGCGTCTTTACTTCCCTTTTCTAAATATGAATACTGAACTCGTCACTAAGTGCCGCCGACATTTATCAAGTTCATCTATTAAAATATTTTCTTCAATAAACTGAAATCCGCTTGGGCTCAACAGTAAAACATGCTAATGATTGCAGCTTCTCGTGCGTGGAAGTCAAGAATTTTTTTTAACTATGTAGAGTATAGATTCTCATGTATACAGCGATTTTGAGAAAGGTTGTCGGAAAAACTGTGCACGCGACAATCCCGAAAGGTAACATGGGATATGATCAATACACTGTTCTTGACACTGTGGTTGTTGAACCTACTTTTGTTGCTTTCCTTTAGCACTCGTAAACATATGTCCGTGGCCTCTCGTGCCATTCTTTCAAATTTCTTTGAACAACAGTGCACTCAAAACCACCCACAATACCTTACGGGATTGTCGCGTACACTTTTTCCGACAACCTTTCTCGAAATAGCTGTATATACCGTAAACTGCTTCGTATATGCTCCCCTCAATTGTAAGCCCACCGCCCTCCAGTTATAGGTCCATCAACCTGTAAACAAAAATGTTTTGGATTATATCCGAGGCCCCCTCCAACTGTATTGAAATAAATTCGATTTATTATGAAGTTTTGAAGCTTGATCATGATTAAACCGTGACAGTAAATGCAAAACGTCTTTTGTTCAGCACTGCTATAGCTACCCTGCGAGCAAAGGTTTCTCTCTTGCATGGCTTTTAGCGTTAACGAAGTCGTACGCGTGTCTTGTCAGTCGCGTAGTAGGTCTGTTTTATACGCCCCAGTCTCTCTCTCCCCGCCGCGTCTCACCTTTCTCGCGTGGGGTGATTTTCACGCGCGCTCGCGTTTCGCTCGCTCTACTATTCCTGAGGAAAAATGGGGACAATTCAAAGTGGGGATTTTGTAACCAAAATTCCTGGTCTCAATCGTGCATAAACATAAAATTCAAAAAGTAAACTTTGGCGTTTAAAACAAAACTTATCAACTTTTAGCGGAGATACAAATATATATCTAACACGGCCATCGAATCATGTGCGCATAGAAAGACTAGTGATTGCTCAGGAGTGACTGCTTGCAAATTATCACGTTGCAACAACAGTGCAGTTCTTTAATTATTACTCACTTCTTATTATGATACTTACAAAGATTTCAATGCTGAAAAAATACTAAAAACTTGAAAAACATTCATGTTGCTGTAGTTCCTTAAGACATAAAATATCCGGGGCCTACACACAACAGAGTTCGTCTCCAGTTCAAGTGTGCCCTTAAAATATATAACAACTGTTAATCACTCTTCTTAAAGATAGAATTCCAAACTGTCGTGGCTTTTCCACCCTTGAGGACCCATGAGTAGTCAGTCGGGTCGGCAGACTTTTAACCTGACATCAGGCCCAATTTGAGCGGTTCTCTTATATTCTCTCTAACGGCTATTAGCGATATTCGATCCATTACAATGGTACGATTGCGATTAATGAAAATCTCTCATAGTTAAAGTGTACGCAAAGGCTTCGTTTACTGTAACTGTAACTCGTTTTAGAATTTTTCTAGGGGTGACGAACTATGTTCAAAGCCGCGCCCTGGGTCAACTGAGTAAAATATACACTTCCTTTCATTCCCCTCTTTAGATTTCTCCAATAAAGTAATATACCGTAACATTCTCCCTTGACCGTAAACTGCCGTTTATAAACCCTACGCTTATACATCTTCGCAAGAGGTTTTAGAACGGCCTATAAACAGAGGGGTCTAAATTCGAGGCGGCTTTAATTGGAGTAGAAAAAGCGCTTAGAATCAAGCTACAGCTACCATGCGAGCAAAGGTTTCTCTCTTGCATGGCTTTTAGCGTTTACGAAGTCGTTCACATCGCTTGTCAGTTGCGTAGTTGGTTTGTTTTATACGCTCCAGTTTCTCTCTCACCGCCTCGTCTCGCCTTTCTCGCTTGAGGTGATTTTCACTCGCGCTCTCGTTTCGCTCGCTCTACTATTCCTGAGGGAAAATGGGGACTACTCGTAGTCTAGAAATCCCCGATGTAGAGGTCTCGAGTGATCTTACCAATTTAAAAAATCTTGTGTTGTGAGTAACAAGGATTTTTCCTTCACCAGCTGTTCACTGTTCTTCCCTGTTTCCTTTGCTCTTTTCCTAAGGTAGGCTGATTGTCGATGTAGACATATTAAATTCGCAAACAGAATACTGCAATGCTGATCGTACTACGTGAAAATTAACTCTGCAAGACATCAACACGACACCGAAAGAACTCAAAACAGAGCGGGATTGTAGCCATAGACAGCTGTTTCGCCCTTTTTGGGGGTCGTCAGTATGGCGTAACAACCAGAGATCAGGCTCTGATGAAAAAATATCCGCGCCCTCTGATTGTCGATATCAATCCAACTGAAATGAATCGATCGATTTTCATTAGTTTTCAATGCTGTAGTCAATTAAAAAAATCAAGGAAAGGACAGATAAACATTTTCAGAGGTCTGCATTCCATTCTTTCATTTTTCAATTTTCAGAAAAAAAACGGAAAAAGAAACCATCCAAAAGGACTGGGAAGTAGTCACCAGTATCACCCGTGTTTTAATCAAAATGGCGGACGACTTGGACGATGAATGGTGGTTGGAAAACGACATTGAGAATAAGGGTAATTTGTGGATAAAAACCAAGTTGTCATATTATTCAATGTATTCTCACTATTGAATTCTTTACATTCTTGCTAGAAGAAGAAACAAAGGGTAAGAAAAGGCGCCGAAAAGACACGGATCTCAGAACGAGAGACGATCAACTTGTGAGTAGAATTTAAGGTCAAGCTTAAGCTTAATAACTAGGAACTAGGACTAGGAACGGAATATCTGTCTGGAAGAATTATCCCTCAGACAAGTATTTCATCATAGAATAAATTCGAGACATGAATTTATAGATGGATCTTAGTTTCCGAGGAAGCCCATGAAAGAAACAAATTGGTCGCTTTCAAGGAATCGAAGAATCAGAGGGAATGGGTACCAGTGCTGGACCCTCAAGTTTAGACTCAGCATAAATCCCTTTATTTTTCATGCAGATATAAATTTAGAGACAGATTACCCCTCTCAAACGAACCACTCAATGAAAAATTTTCCCTCATTATTTGCCTAAACATCATTTTAACTTCCAGATAAACTATTCACCTAAGATGATATGGGTTAAGATTATTGGTCTCTTTATAGTGGAAAGTGCACTTAGCTTATTCAGCTAGTTTACAGGCACTCCATTCAAATAATTCTGAAAACTAAATAATCGAAATAGAACATAACAAGATTAAAAACCCCAACTGGCAGGAGGCAACCAGTTGGTGCATTAGCCGAATACTAGAGAAATGAACATCTTGTTTATTTCTCAAAAAAACCAAAAAACCAAAAAAACAAAAAACAAAGAATACTGTGTGAATAATATACATGTGGAGCTGTGCATAAATCTAACAATAATTGTAAACAATATATTTTTTTTCTTTTTCATTGTTTTCATTCTTAGATCTCAATATCGTTAAGACTTTCGGTGGTTTAGGTGCTGTAAATTCCCTTCAAAATCAAAGCAGTTTTTAAGAGATTCCCTGTCTTTTAAGAGTTTAAAAACTCTTGGCTAACCTCAGTCTGTGGCATGCTTTCAATTTGTTGTCACAAATTTTATGTTCTTATACCTTGAAAGGATGATGACAGTATGAATAATAAAGGAGCAGCAAAGAAAAGGAGGAAAAAACCTAAGGTGGGGCACCTTTTATTGTTTTGGGCCAGATTGTTAAAAAATTGGATAGCCTTATCCACCGGATAAGTTACTGTATTAGAGAAAGCAATTTGGTAATTCACTGGATAGAGATTATCCAGTGGATAGCTTTATCCCCATTTTGAACAACTGGGGCCAGAACAAAAGTTCACCCTCATGATTAAAAACAAAGGAAACTTAATGAAGCTGCTTAAAGTGAGTCAGTAAATCCTGGAGTATTACTCAACCAGGAAAACCGACTTTAGACAGTGAATTTATCGCCTTGCTGTTTCCTTTCTCAAGTAAACTTAAAATTTGACCATTTCACATCACAGTTGTGCAGAAACAGCAAAGAATTTTACAAAAAGGCATGATAAACGTGCAGAGTAGTTGTTTTACTCATTCAAACCTATTATTGTTTTGACATTCCTGTCGCTGTGCTGTTGTAATTTTGTGAAGTCCCTTAACTAATAGAAAGGAGGAAGGGGGGCAAATCCCCTTGAGTAATAAAAAAAAAGCAATCCAACAGAGAAGTGTATTCCTCATTGTTTAGATCGAAAGTGTCACCTCTGAGCTTGAAGGAAAAGAAGCAGCCAATGTATTATGGACCACTTTCTGTGAAAGCACAGCAGGCTCATTGTCTACCTTAGAGTTGGAGGATATAATGATAGATAGTGAGTATTTTTGTCATTATGTTGATGATATGACTACTGCTATGAGAAATCACTTTGTTTTTCCCCCAGGGAGGTGCTAAAGGGATGGTTTGGGTGTGTGTGTGTGTGTGTTTGTTTGTGTGTGATGGGGTGAGGGGGGGGGGGGGGGGTAGGCTGGTACGGGATCAGGTGGGTGGGGAGGTAATGCCAAGGCCTTCAAATCCTGACCCTGTTTTAGACAAAAATCTGTTCATTTCTCTGCCGTACTGTTTAAGACATGTGAGACCTTTTTTCATCTTGTTTCTCATCTTCTTTATTTCCATAATTTGGAATTAATGAGCTTTTTATTCAGTTACAAACACTGGCCACACCACACATGTACTCAACCAATTCTTACCCTGTTCAAAGCATCCCATCCATGTATTATGTAATCAGCCCCAAAGAAATGAAGTAAAATGTGTGATGCATGTGGATTGCTTTTGTTTTGCTCTTAGAATAAAATTGTTCGACCTTTTTGTGCCATCTTTCTTGTGGTTGTTCCTAGTGTGTTCCAGCCATAAAATGCATAGGAAAATCTGTTTTACTACTTTCATTGGATGTTGTGAAAGAATAATTGTTCTCCTTGCATTTAGGTTCTTGTTGCTTGTTAGATGATTCAATCCACTCTGGTGCACTGGCGGAAGTTGTCCAATACCTCAGTAAAGGTTTGATCAGTCAAATACAGTTTAGTCTACAGTGCAGGTGTTTTCTTCTGGCGCACAGATGCTTCTGCTCACATAAGCACCATATTGAGCTCCAAAAGAGAGGAGGAGTTGGGGCGAGTCAAAGGGAGCGGGGGAGAGGGTTGGGAGAGAGAAGTGAAAACGGCATATTTTTTCTCTCCTGCTCCTCCTCCCCCCTCTCCTTCTTTGCCCTAGCACCTACCCTATGGGTTGCTATTCCTACTATTCCCAATCTCCCTCTGTCATTAAACCAATGATGGTGGATACACCAATATGAACATAAACAAGCAGCTCTTGCTCGCCTAAAATTAAAGTACATCTGCACCGCAGGCTAAATACAGTAAACAACAATTGATACTATGTGGTACCTCCAGTTAATTAATACTAAGACATATTATAAGTTGATCTCTTGTGCAACTACGGGTGCTTGACTTCTCGGAAATGTTTAAGGAAATACCGTAGTAGTATTTAATATAAATGAGTTGGTTGTAAGGAGGGGTGTAGGGGAGGGAATGTTACATTCTTCTGTATCAGTACTACATACAGTTCCTATTTATTGCATCTAAAAAATATAGTTAAAGTTCCTGGAAGCTGGTGACAATAAAAAATTTGAAGAGTTAGTAATCGCTTACAGGATTTGTCGCTTGCTAAATTCTAGAGTCAACTACAGGGGTTCTTTCCTGAGGAAATGACCTGACACATGTACTTTTTGGAAAAGAATTTATTGCTTGCGATAGGTGTTGTAAGTTGTTGTCAATAAACAGTTCTTCGTATATGCTGAGTTGAGAAGTACAAACAGTGAACATAGGGATCAGACAATGTGTGAGTTGCTGCTTACAAGAGCTTAAAATAGTGGAGGGAGGTGTTTGTTTATGAGGGGTCTCAACTATAATTAATCTTTTAGGGAAATTTTGGTATTTTGGCTAGATGGGTTATGGGAGGTTGCTTACGAGAGGTGCTCTTACACAGAGGTTCAGCTGCAATGACTTAACATAATATTAGACCCTGTGTACACGGGTCTGGAAAAATTTTTGAAGGGATGAATTGTTTACTCGTGCAACCCTTTTACACGGAACCGTGCAAATTCTGTTACAGATTGTGCTTTGTACTATTTGCCATTCATAAACTTGCATGGTTCCACAAGTCTGGTGTAAACAAAAGGCAGATGCATGCAAGTTTTTGTCGGTTCAACAATTTTTCGGGACCTGCATGTGTAAACAGAGTCTTAATAATGATTTATTTGAATTATCTTAATTCTGTATTACAGTCATTCCTCACTGGTCAGGAAATGTTGCCAAACTTGACAGGAAAGGCAATAAAGGAGCTCCAATCTTACTCTTTGTATCATCAGCAGCCACTAGAGCTGTGGATCTCAATAGGTTAGTGTGTCAGTAAGAGACTTGTCTGTGTCTTTGCTATTATCATCATTTACATTAACAGAGTTCTTTGCTTAGGAAGGCTGTAAATGCTCGAAATAACCCTTTAGAAGCTCTGTTATGTTATTTCCAACAATGGCGGCCATTTTGACAAAGAACACAAAATAAAAGTTTCCTATGTCAAACCTACAGAAATAGGCTAGTCCCTACAATCATGGATAGAAGACATGGGACAAATCTGCCCTTGTGGCGCATTTTTTAAACTACACATGCCCATCCTCTCCCCTCACCCTACGTAAGGCTGCCTCGTTCCCAGACTTCTCTCTCTATGTAAAATTGTGCGCAAAGGATGGCGGGAAGGAGAAAACAGACCCTCCTTCGTTTCGTTCCAAGTCACTCGTGCTGGCTTACAGTCAAACCAGGTCAAGAGCACCCCCCAAGAATACATTAATGAATTTATTATTGAAAAGTTGAATCCGTTGCTAGTTGTAGATTTCAGATTGATCTCTGCATTCTTGCATGTGTAATGAGCCGTGAATTCACACGCGAGGCAGTTATGAAATTTCTACCAGCTCTATTTTGCTGAAATTGATGCAAATGTCTTCTAAGAAGCTTAATCCATTCAAAGATTTCCAATCTGACCAAATACAGAGAAGTTCTCGTAAAATATTCACTGCTCATTACGCATGCCGAAATGCCACTTTGAATTTGACACCAGTTACGGGAACGACTAACGGATTCATTTTTCAAATAATCAATTCATTAATAGAATCTTGGGGGGGTACGCTTGACTTGATTTTACTGTAAGTGTTTTGAATTTTATTTGAACGTTATATTTTGCGTGTATTTTTACATTTGCTTTTAAACGAATATTTGCGTTTCACAATTTCTAAATTCTTTTTATACACTTGCAACTTAGAGCCCCGTGTTACTCTTTCATTCAATGAATGCAGAAGTAAAAATGTAATTGAAGGTTGCATTCGTTGTTTGCTCGTCAGTTGAAAATTATTATTTATGAACAATAAGTTGTATGTCTAGATCACCTTGTGACTATATGCAAGGAGGTAAACGCCTTCGTACTTTTAAATACATTATACCAATTGGAAGCTGATCCCAAATATTCCTTTTCGTGCTCAAGAAATATGATACTTGTCACTTAAGTATCTGCTCGTAGCATTTAACTCTCCTTTGGGAACCATTAGTAGTAAAATATTTTGGCATCATCATTGCAAAGTTCTCGAGATTTGATATAAAAACCAAATAAATATTTACTGAAGCTGCCAAAAAAATGTACTTACCAACAAATTTTATTTGCCAATGTATAGATCAGCAGCAGAATTCAAAGGAAACTGTAAAACTGTCAAATTATTTGCCAAGCATATGAAGGTAATGTTACTTTTTATCTTTAACGCATTTTCATGTGATTTGGAGAGAGGACACGGGTTTTCAATTGCCCTCCTTAAAGTTCAGGGGCGGAACTAGGGGGAGGGTGCAGGGGCTGCGCACCCCCCCACCCCCCCTGAGATGACCTGCGGCTTTTTAATACAACTGGTATTCTGCAACATATGGAGATATGTATGATACTTGTATTCTATTAATAATCACAGGAGTTCAGGCTTCAGGAGTAATCATTGATCGTTTATTGCGACAGGACATATTAAAGAGATACATATTTCCTCTAAATTCTATTCCGAGTTACTTCAATGGTGGTCTGAGTTTCGTAGTGTTTTTGATAGCAGAAGGGAATGTCAATATATTTTGTGGAATAAAAAAGAGATACGTGTTGATAATGAGCCTGTTTTCTAGAAAAAAACTTTTTGAACAAGATGTCATTTTCGTAAATGATCTTTTAATTTGAATTTTAAATTAAAAACTGGCAGTAAAATTTGGGTCTTTGTTATAGGGACGCGTTAAGAGATTGTATCATTGTTGTATCCAGGTAATAGATGGATTGTGTCTTAGTTACGTTACTCTAGAGTTCTGAAGTACATATTTGTTTCTGTGGGGGCGTGAGCTCGCTTGTTCGTTTCGCCTGTTTAGGCTACAAAGCTCTTTTTTTACAAATAACGATGAACTTTTCATAAAGACAAAGATTACATTTTAAAGATTACATTTTAGATATGTATGATCTGTATTCTCAGCAGTTCAAATTATGTTATTGTCTTGTTATTATGTTAAAGCCTTCTTCTTCGTATTCGCTTTTAAAATTTGTTTACGTCACCAGTCAGTTACGACATTCTTTAGTAGTACACCCCTTCCTAAGAAAAATCCTGGATCCGCTCCTGAAGTTACGATCGTTCGAGTGGAAATAGGATCGTATAATGAACTTTTCGCATAAGTCACAGAGCCATATCACGGGGATTAAGTCAATTGTTGTCGCAACTAATGGAAACCCAGTTCCTTCGGAACATGGTGAAAAAGAGAACGCATATTTTAATTTATTTAGTGAAGAAATCGTATTTTCACAAGTTCTTGCAATCATTGCCGTCCTGGTAATCTATAGCCATGAATCATTTTTCGAGTTGTCGTATAATGTATATTGGTAAATGCTAAGTATGTGAGTCGGGCTAGTAATTTCTTTCTTTCAGATGTCTGAGCAAGAGTCTTTTCTCGAATCACATGTGGTTCACTTTGGTATTGGAACACCAAGCCGCATACTAAAGCTACTACAGAATGGTAAATGATTCCGTCGAACGTAACATTGGTGGGAGGCAGCTTTGAATTACAAAGAGTTTTTCTTGCCATCTTGCTCATCATGCAGTCGAGAGGGTGAACGGGTCTAAAGACCAAACATAAAGTTTACTAGCGTAAGGAACCCACTTGAGATGTTGCTAAAGCACTCGAATGAAATGTTACTCGTCTACAAACTTTTTTCCAGCAGTCCATGGGGGGTATTTTGCCCGGTGATAAACATCATCATAACCATCATCATTTTTATTTATGCAAGGTAAAAACAATCAGGCTAAATATACAATATACAATATCCTAAAAATGTTTACAAACTACAGATTTAAGGGTAATATCATTTAAAAAGATGAATGTTGAAATAAATAAATAAATAAATAAATAAATAAATAAAATTAATTTATAAAATTAAAGCCTGTTTTCCATGAATGCCGTGTTCGACCTAGAAGTTAACAGTTTCCGAAAGCCAGTCAAAGATTTTGCTTGTCTTACATCAGTGGTCAAATTGTTCCACAGAACAGCCCCGCTGTAGCAGAAGCTATTTCTTTAGGAATTGGTTCGTGGCAAGGGAACAACAAGCTTGTTTTCAGAATCTCTAAAATTATAAGAATTAAATATTTCGCTGCGTAGTATGAATGGAGTTTGTGAAAACGCGTGCCGCACGGTTCTGGAGTCGCTGCAATTTATCACGATAGAAAGTGCCGTCTATTCAACCAGCTCACGGTGTACCTTATTCTAATCTACAGGTGCACTCAAAACACTAAGGTTAAAGTATGTGATACTCGATTGGACATGGCGGGATCAAAAGCTGCGAAGAATGATCGATATTCCAGAGGTACAGTATAATTCAATAGTTATAATTATTTGCTCAGCGTGCAGTAATCTGCTAAATTAGTCCTGATAACCATGTACTCAAAAGCGGTTTTTTTTAAGGCTAAGTGCCTTCTGGGTACTGAAAGCCAGTCTTCATCCAAGCCTTGCGTACCGCACCCATTCGTGACTACAACTCGCCGACTGACTCGATTATTTATTGCGCTAAATTCTGACAAACCCCTTCAAAACAAACCAGCAAGTTCCCAAAGTAGTTTTGATGAAAACTGTTCTTTTAAGATGGCTTTCCGTAAGCGTTTTCTTACATTTTTCTGATCTGTCCAGGATACTAAACTAATTTTTTTTTTCGTTTTCAGGTGAGAGGGGAAGTTATTAATCTCCTAAAGGATTTTGTATTTCCCTTGGCGAAAGCTTCAAAACTTAAGATTGGATTATTTTAATCGTATAACATGCAAAGCTCCTTAAATTTGAATACTTTTTATTCTGTACATACTGTAAGAATAAATAGATCAGTGATCTGAACACTTCGAGTCGGTCTGCCTCGTCCCCGTGAGCCTGTACAGACGCCGGGAAAGCGAGGGGAAAAGAAACCGTGGGGCGTTGTTGGGAGCGGAGGGGGGAATGCCGTCCCACAGCTCGACGCGATTGGTATTTAAAAAAGAATCGATGCCTTGGGGTTAGACAACCTGGTCTACAGCAGTCCAGTCCAGAAACAGTCTCTCTTCAGAAGAAAAAAAAATCCGGCAGCTCAGGCCTGTTTCAAACGTCGTGCTACTGCCGTGCTAAGCTGGCTCGACTGTAGCTCGACTGTAGCACGACTGTAGCACGACTGTAGCACGACACTAGCGCGACTTGGTTTCAGACGTCGAATTTAATCCAGTCGAATAGAGCGGCATAAAGAATCGGTTTAGCAAATTTTTAAATGTATTCTAATGTGTTTATAATTTATGAATTGAGTTCGGAACGGCAGTAGCGCGACGTTTGAAACCAAGTCGAGCTACTGCCGTGTAGCACGGCAAAGCTTGCCGTGCTACACGGCAGTAGCACGACTTGATTTCAAACGTTGCGCTACTGTTGTGCAAAAGTCGAATTTAATTCGATCAATTTAGTTCGGCATGGCAGTAGCACGACGTTTGAAACGGGTCTCAGATTCCTGGGCCACTGTCTACCCTAAAGAAGACCTTACTGGCAAGAATGCTCTGTACCGGCCGCCGATACACGGCCGGCAAACCAAGTTGTGATGGATGTACAACTCTATTTTTACGAATATGCTGCAAAATCAGCCAACCCACCCCCTTTACCGCATCGCACGCGCACGAAGGTCTCAACTGCTAGCAGCCAGACCTCTATGAGCACTTCAACTCTGCGCTGAGAGGGAGCTGAGACACAGTAAACCTGCTCTTGAATTCATGCGCGGCTCCCAATTTCCAAGCAAGGGCAAATGCATGCTGTGCACACACGTGACACAAACGCTTGAATGTGCCAAAGATGGGAGAGCCAGTATGTTGGCATGTGGAAGAGGCGAATGAAGAAGTGGAGAATCGAACAAAGACCTTTTCTTCCATTTTTCCGTGTTGTGTCCCAGTTCACGCGAGTATAATATAATGCAAACAAGGTGTAAGGATTCTTTTGCCTAGTCGCTAGGCCTCATTTTTCCTGGCGGCCAAAGCGTTTTGGGTCACGTGGTCCCTGCGAAAATGTGAGGCTTTTCCCGCCCGTTCGCCTCGGATACGTCACCGAGACGAATTGACGGAGAGGGACTGGGAAAACGCCGTACAGGGACTAGGCAAAGGATTCTTAGGTTTCCACTCGCGCGATTGAGGTTGTTTACATAACAATCTCATTCCCAGAGCCGGCTGCGATCCTTTTGGTCAGCATCAGGGATCCCCGAGGCTCTCAGGATGAGGGCTTGTGAGTGTTTAATTACGTCAGCGTCGCTCGAGTAAGTCAGTTAGGCTGCCAGTTTTAACGTGGCAAAAGTAAGAAGTTAAACGCAATAACACAAGGTCATCGAAAAGCAATGAAAAGGAATTTCGTCAAGAAATGTGGCTGGCATTTTGAATTTTAACAAATTTAAACACTAGCACAGGCTACAACGGCTTGATAGTGAAAACAATCCTCCCATAGGCATGGATTTCCCTTGAAAAAAAATCTTTTAAAAGTGCGATGTCGGTATTAAAGTTTACCCGGCAAAATATGTCGGTGATTTTTTGTCAGGCGTATGCGCAAAGATGATTGCAACGGAGTTGTTTTTTAGAGAGCTACACACTATTTTCAGACTTCAAAACTAAACAATTCGTTATTTTACACTGACAGTAAAATTAAATAGGTTTCTAAAACATGAGAACCCGGGTTAAATCATCTGAAGAAGGATGCTTGTTGATGAATGGTCTCAGCGTTAGCCAGGCCATGCTTTCTAATTCCCTCGCCTTGTTTTTCTTTTCCTCAAGGTCTTCTCTTTCACCGATACAAGCCAACTGCTCCTGCTTAAGTTCCTTTGTTTTAGTTAACATTAAATTTACAAGAGATTCTTTTAATTCGGCAAGCTGGGACTCCGTTAGTTTTCCCAACTCCTCGTCGGTGAATTTCGTTTCCGTTTCCGGTTGGAATAAACCGCCAAAAAGTTGACGAAGAAATCCGAACGGGCTGACCACACCACGCGACTTCACATTAAACTTCTTCAGTTTTGCCTCAATATTTCGTCTTTCCAATAAATAGCTTCGGATTCTGGCATAAAATGTTGTCCGTCGTTTGTTCCTGGCTTCACAAGTTTTACAAGTTACACTTCTTGCTTTCACAGGGGAACGAATCTCCACTACGCAGCTCGACTCATTTTGATACACAAATTCCTTCATCGCAAATGCGGCAGACTGATCCGCTTTAAGAAAACTGCCAGAATCTCTCATTAGCAACTTTCAGAGGCAACTAGGCACTTGAGTTGTCCATGATTTGTTCATGTTAGTCTTTCAGTGCTGTCGATGACGTCATAAATAACGGGATACGTCAAGCGCGCGCAACAATAGCCTGTAGAACAGTGGATAAGTATTAGGGATTAAAGGGAAACCAACTGTGTTATCCACTGGATAGAGATTTATCCAGTGGATAGCGCTATCCATCTATTGAACAGCTGGGGCCAGCAGTTTTTTTTTTCGCTTTTTTTAGGCGAGCGAGGAGCACAAGGCACAAGCGAGGGAGGAAGTTATTATTTTTCTACGTCTTCCCCCGTCGCGCGTGTCTCGCGCTTCTCACCCCCTAGCGCAGCCAAATGTTACCTCGAAGGCAGAGGCACGGGCGGTGCAACAAAAATGGTTCAAATGGTCACTCTGACTGTTAAGTTGAAAATTTGCACTAAACATGAGAGATTTTCAACTATTTAATCCGCTAAGGACAACAGTTTTACGACCCCGGGTTCACGAAAGTCATCAAAACAACAGACACAACGTAAATATGAAGAGCTACTTTTAATTCCACGCCAAGGCTTCGGTGTTAGAGAAGAATATACAGTGCAAAAATAAGGCTTTATGATACAAAAAAGCGACAAGATCCGGTTGAAAAGAAGTGAGTGGTTATCTGACTCTATCCCATCTCCACAGAGTGCCATCATCACAAACAGAGATTAAAATCCTGTAATCAAAAGAGAAACCAAAAAAAGACAAACAAGAAGCTAACGACACATGAATTAAACCGAAAGAACTGGTTCCAGAGAAAGAAGCTCTTTGTTTTTTTAAGAGTCTTTTAAATGTGCAGTTGCCAACCTTGAAATACCGATGCACCTCATATCAGCTAATCAGAATAAAACGCTTGTTCAGTTGTTGTTTTGTTTTGTTTCCCGGTCAAGCAATACATGTGCCAAGGTAAAAGAGAAAGGGCCTGGGCTGAGCTGGCTCGGTTTGACGGGGGCCCGAGGTAACCTTCATCCCGATATTTTATGTAGTGAGCCAGCCCGGAGCCGCCATATTTACAGACAGAATTAAGGCAGTGCGCATGACTCCTGTTGAGAGTACTTGGTTCCGAGCCCCCTATCTCACTGACTAAAAACAAAATAATCTTTCTCACTTATTCAACAGGCTAAAATTCACCATCACATTTCTATAGTTCTAACTATTGTTCGTGAGGGGTGAGGGTGATAAAAGGGACGCTTACTCGAGGAAATGAAGTATTGTTAGACAAAAAATCACCTAAGTTTGATGCCAGTTCCTCAAAAGTAAAGACAGGAAGGGATAATCGAGGTTTCTGGGTAACTGATCACCCACCCTCCCCTAAGTCAACATTAACACTTACCTCTCACGTAAAGCAAAAATGTTGGCTTAGGGAAGGGGTAGGTGGTCAGTTTCCCAGAAACCTAAATTTCACTAACCTGCCATCTTTGCTGAAGCCCGTCTGCCTAATGGCTGAGACACATTTGTTGTGAACCAACGTTGTTGATCTGGGCAAATAAAAAAACTCAATATTGTAACTAAAAAGTCCAGCAGAACGTCTACTCATGACTTCAGTTAGGCAATTGAGAGAAAAGATTCTGCCCTTTTGAAGCATCGCAGCTTGTTTTGAACAACCAAACTTAGACTGCGAGGAGTAACCTCTAACCAGAAAAGGAGAGGGCCTGGCAACTAGGCTGTGCGGGCATTCCCACGGGACAGTCGCGCGGGATAGCAAATCAAGGAAAGGAGCGAATGGTAAAATGTGATATCCAGTGACAAATTAAAACGTGTTACCTTGCTTTTCTTGGATCTTCCACACCAATATCCCAAACAAAGGTCTTTCCTGTTTGATTTCCGACAGCCATGAGCTGTAAATAAATTCGACGCAACCATTTAATCATTGGATTCATTAATTATTTTTTAATAATCAGTACGTGTTGGACTGTTGGTTCGATAGTAACCCCGCACTCTCCCTAGTAAAAACTACGCAGGGACGTACCCTCAGGGATGGGGAGGGGAAGAGTTCAGCTACATGTGTGCTAGGTTATGGATTTTACTGATCCATGTCCTGTATACTAGGTTGAGCATCAGGCTTTTCTGCAGGGAGGCCGGAGAGGGAAAACAATGCGTAAGGAAGGTAATCGTTCCCTTCATGACTCCCTCTAAAGAAACACCGACACCCACACGTTATGGCTACTTAGGTGAGATGATTTTAAAAAATAATAATAAATAACCTGCTCAAAATGTAACTAACAGGAACATTATTGACACGGAAGGATACGGAGTACAAGGGGAGGGGCTATAATAAATGTGCTCCATTTTGTCTGGAAGGCCCCCAGTTTAAGTTGAAAACTAATGGGGCCAACGAAACCAAACAGAAACAAATCGACGCGGTGATCACTAAATGAATACCATCAGAAAACGGTCGAAATGTTGCTATAAATAACAAAATTAAACGAACGATGAACAAAGCCTATCATGAAACGTTCCAAGGTTTGTTTTTGGAAGCATCTATTCTGATTAAATTAAAGCATCCTACACATGTGATTTTCTTACCCTCTGTTCGTAGTCTAAACTGAATCTCATGTACCATATATCGCACTGAGAAAACTCAAATCTGACGAAGGAATTGAAAAGTAAGGACATAAGTAGTTTAAAGC
>OZ037992.1:53647064-53662064 GCA_964035705.1 Porites rus
ATTGCTTTTGAAGTGAAGCAAAGGTGCAGATGTCGTTTAGTTCTTCCTCTAACCTGAGGTAATATTGCTCGCCGATAGATTTTGGGGGTCTGTAGATTCCCACTACTACTACATCATGTTTTCCAAATTTGGCTTCAACAATTAACGGTTCAATGGTCGAAAATTTACGGTGAAGTGCTAATTTCTTGGATGGTGTTCTCGAGGATACAAATGCCATAATACCACCACCACCCTTGGTACGGTCATTGCGGTAGATGTCATAGCCACTGATTTTGAACTGAGCAGTAGGGTAAGTTGCGTCAATTTTTGTTTCTGTAAGAAAGAAGACTTGTGCTTTGAATTCTTTCATAAGTTGTTTCACCTCCTCAAATTTATTTTGGATTCCATTGATGTTCAAATGCATTATAAGAATCTCTCGGTCATCATCGTTTCTTGATTTAATAAATTCTGGGAGGGAATTCGCACTGGTGTTTGACAAGTTCGACGTGTTCAGTGTCTGTGCATAATATTCCCCTTCGTCCGACAAAATTGATGCATCAGCAAAAGGTAAGGCGGTTAAAAAAAAAAAAAAAAAAAAAAAAAAAAAAAAAAAAAAAACAGTATCAACAGCACGAAAGCTCTTATAATACATATAAGAGAAACGAACATCACTCAAAAGCACAGAAAAAACATATTTCAACGTTAAACCAACTTCTAAAAAAGCGCGGTAAATTTTATCTACCAGCGTCACACATAAGTATTTCACGCACATAGTCAATACTTTTGAGAGTTGTGCATGTTGTGATTCAATTTTATCCTTGGTATAGATTTTATTTTCCATTGTTTCAAACTCATTATCATATTATTACCATATCCCAAAACAAAGGAAAATAAAATTAAACCAAAATTGAACCACAACATATCCATGGCTGACATAGCCAGCGAGCAAGCTCTCAGGGCGCTCTGGCGGCAGGGCGGGAAAAGGAAGGAGAGCTTGCAACTCTGTCTCTGGAATTTGAATTCCACGTCCAATTCCCCAGTGGCTCCCCGTCGACTGAGCTGTCTGATTTCCGCCAATCAGCGCGAAGCGGAAACGAGCGCGAATGTAAGCAAACATTGAAAAATACCTGCCAAGGGTGATGACGTCATTAATAACGTCATCTCCGCCAATCAACATTTCGCATCGTTATTGCAAGCTTCCGCCCCGCCGCCAGAGCACCCCAGAGAGCTTGCTCGCCGGCTACGGCTGACATGGTTAGTATGTTTATTATTTCTAACAGTTGTAAATGCAAAGAAGAGACCTTACTTTTCAGTGTTGCCTGCATCGTAAGAATGAGACTCCTTGATAGCCTAGGAAAAAAAGAAAAGAATTTCCAAGTATCAGCAATACCTTTTCATGTTTCCTAAAACTGACACGAGAATGCAATGTCATAATAGTTTTAATCTGTTTCATAGACAGTTATTTTACAAAAAAATCGTATAAACTGGAAAGATCCAAAAAGGCAAGTTGAACGGTATGCTTCACTTACGCCCGAGCACTACTTAATCATTCACAGTGTAGACTGTGAGCAGTCTTTCTTTTTCTTCAGGGTTAGAATGAGGAGTTGCCGCTCAACGCGAGAAACGCCTTCAGTCACGTGCGTGGTACGTCATTTTTGTGTCTTGCGCGTTTTGCTCGACGAGCTAAGAAAACAGAGAGACTGCTCGTAGCCTATCCACAAGACACAAGGTAGCATAACTCATTTAAAAACACTCCGGTTTTTCGGCTTATTATCGTCTTGACACTTGATAGGATCAATTTCTTCAACAGTGTCCATCGTTCTCACTAAAATTATTGCATGTATAATAAATGTGACCGATTACAGTGATCAATACAAGGTTATTTACATGGCTTTGAATTCTAGAATTTGCCAGCTACACATCCACTGAGAACTTATACAGTTCAAGATCTGGTTCTCAAATAACACACACAAAAAAATAAAACTTAAGACGAGATGCAAACAGAAAAAACAAAACAAATAATACAAGATTCAATTTTACCTTTTTGATAGCATCAGTTTCCAGTGACCAAATCTTAAGAGAATGATCCATTCCACAAGACACCAACTTCTCACCAAGGATGTCAAAATCCTTAAAATTAGGTTAAAAGACAATGAAGATAAATGGTTGACTGTCTCCTATCATAAGCCAGATCAGCTCCAAACGGTATGACTTACTGTGCTAAGGACCTCATCTCTGTGTCCATCCACGCCACCAAATATAGCAACTAGCACATCTGTCTTGATGTTCCATAACCTCAGGCTGTGATCTGCCAACAATATTACAGTTTAACTTCCTTGTTAAAAATAAATCAATAAATAAATACACAATGGAGCAAAGTGTATTATCTTAGGAAACAACACAAGAACAAAGTTTGAACAGACAGACCAACAGATCTTACACTGTAAGTCTCAGTTGTTAACTGCTTTGCTAACATGCTTTAATTATTCATAATTATGTGTCTTAAGACAGAATCCATCAGGGAATTGAGTAATATTATTGAGTAAAAAACCTTGTACCAGAATAATCAAAACCATATTGCATTCTCTTGTACAGTTTTCGGCAAGGGCCCTAGACATACAATAAAAATTAGTAGTTATCTGTAACAACACTAAAAGACAATTTCTTATGAGAGCCCCAGAAAATAGATTTCAAATTTCACAGGAATTGTGTAAACATAGGTAACCAGAACTTTCATTCGTAACATTTCATTTACTGAAATTTGAGATTTATTTCTCAGCCTCCCATAACAAATTTTTTTTGGTGTTGTTACAAATAACTGGTTGAAAAGTGTAAAAAGGAATGAAGTATGCTTTAAAATTGTTCTGGTATAAGGTTTATGTCCACTGAAAATTAAAATTACTCAATTTCCTGATGGATTCCGTTTTAATTTTTTGTACATTTAAGAGCTTATTGGCTCCCTACAATTCCTTTACAGCACAGCCTCTCTGCCCAAAAGTGGTCTGCTTAATGCAGTTTTTACAGTACACATTTCGGTTTCTCTTTATAAGTTAGAAAACACTAGCACTCCGACTAGAATATAATGCATCACTCAACAAAATAAGTCACAATGCTTCCATCCACACTTCTTTACAAGCTAATTTAAGTACCTTTGCTTGCTGAAAGAAGTATATAAGGATCCACTGGATGAAACTTAAGTTCATTTATAGCTCCACCATGACCAATATAATGCTGAAGATGAAATACAAGACAATCATTTAAAGCTATAAAAATAGAATTTTTAACTTTCTCAACTAAAATTGTTCATGCTTACCTTGATACAGTTCATGCTAATTGGGCTGCAAAAAATAAATAAAATAAAAAATGTTTATAACTTCAGCATATATGTAATTATCTGCATGATATAATGGTAAAGACTTATCAGAGATATTATGAAGTAAACAGGCGAGTAATTTGTAAGTTGAATGTGAAGTCTTCTTAAAGTGGGATTTGGGGGATTGGAGAGTACATTTCCTGTCAGTCAATAATTGACTCACTCATATGACATGATGAATGATACAGTTTTAATGTACATCGTAATCACTGGGTTAAAAATGACTTTGGAGATGTGTATGGAAAATTTCTCGATAAACCCCTAAAATAATGACATTTGACAGTTAAAACAAAACAGAAACAGCACTGACCTAATGAATCTGATGATTCCTCGTGTCCCAGCAATGGCAAGTAATGGCTCCCCTGTGTCAGGATGATATGACCAGGCGCAGGTGTAAAAACTTTCCTCTGGCTATAACAAGTTAAGGCAATCTGTTTTTCTTCTTTTACGTTTTCATGAACACTTTTACCTTAAATTGTGTTCAGTTGACTCTGTACTTCGATGGGCCGATTAGAGATTGAAAAGATAGCAAACAATTTAAAGACAGCTGTTACATGTACTTGCCGCAGTTGAAATGAATAATCACTGCTCAATGGAAACAGGAAATATTTTCCAGTGACCAGAAGCTGTTTTAGTTCAATTACAACTAACGTGTCCAGTATAAATAGAGTATAGCTGAACCTCCCATAATCAACCACACAAAATGCAAACATTTAATGGGCAAGAGTTGAACCATAGTGGTCCCATTCTAGAAGGCTTCCAAACTCATCAACATTCTGAAAGAGAATTCATTGCATGCAATTTCTAAATAATGATACGTGTAGTTTTCTGTTGTCACTAAAAGTTCTTTGCATACTCTGCATAGTGTAGTGCGTACAACAAACAAAAAGATGAAACCATGCTTCAGAAATAATAGTTGCTAACAGGAGGCTAAAAACAAAGAAAGATTTGGAAACCATCATCCAAAAAAGTAGTCGTCGTTGCTAGGAGAGGTGGTTGTTTATGCGAGTCTTCAAATAGTGATTTGACAGGGCAAATGTTAGTGTTTTGGATAGGTGGTCGCTTACAGTGTTTGAGAGGTAGTCGCACATGGTGGTTTGACTGTTGTTTCAGTACTGCGCATTTCAAGCATAGGTCAACAAAATGTCTCCAACTGGAATAAATAAGTAAATAAAAAAACAAATTAAAGTAAGACTTATAACTGCAAAGTCAGTAAAAAGATACATCAGCATCAGCATAAGCTTGAAGCAGCTTGACCACTCCTTTGGCTTCACACTGGTAGATTGTTACCTGCACCAAAAGAAAACAGTAAACCAAGTTATTAACTTTCTCAGTCACACATCTCCTCCTACACAGCACAAAGATCAACCTTGACACACAACATTACCAGTTGTACTTGGTTGACTAGGCTTGGGTTTACAGGTAATAATTAAGTAAGAATAATTTTCTAAGCTCATAATTAAGAAATTAATAATTTTTTGGCTGCAAACCTATTAACTCTATAGGCTTGATGAAAGAGGGTTTTTTTCAATTTCTAAAAATTTTTTTCCTGAAATCACCCAACCCTTCCCCCTAAAGTGAAGTATAGATTTGTGGATTTCTTTACAATAGCTATACTTAAATGTTTCAACTGAATTAAAAGAATATAAATGGAAGCATCCCTTTTAAGGCTTGGCTAAATCTACGTATTATGCATCACTGATTTTCCAAGTCACCCAAAGACAAAAGTTAAACTTACAAGGAGCCACTAAGAGCAAGTGGTCCCTTTTTCTATATCACTTACTCGGTTGCTTCCAACAGTTGCAAACAAATGGAGATCTTCTGTTCCCTCAGGTACATTGTAGTTAAACTGAACAGCAAATATGGGCTGTTTATGGTCTTCCTGGCAAAAGAGAGTAGCATAGTACATACTCCCAACACAAAGATTAGAGCATTCTATCAGATGGTCGCTTAGAAGAGGTTAAAAACAATGAAAACCTTCCAAAACTGTCATCCTAAAAAGTGATCATAGTTGCTCGCAAGAGGTGGTTGTTTACCAGAGATTTCAACTATAAGGCCTTGACTGGGAAACTTTTGCTGTTTTGGATAGGTGGTCGCTTGTGAGACGGGGTCGCACATGAACGTTCAGCTGTATTCCAAAGTTTGTACTACTCCTACAGTGCTCTGTATTACATGTAACGAGGTTTGACTGTTTGGGATTTGCCAAACAAAAGTAATAATGATAGACATAATTCATTACGATTTGTTTATGATATTAGGTTCAGATATAAAAAATCATGGTACATGTGTATGATGGGATTTATTTATTGTTGGTCTCATGACCATTGGTTGTTGGGTACTGCTTGACAACCACAGCTGCCAGTTATTGGTATTGTTACATATCATACTCAGTATCTGTCTTCTCATTGACTGAGAGCCTACGGTTCATTTTGGAAATCAGCGCAACCTACAGATTAGTCTGTTATCTGCTAGCAGATAACTAACTAATCTGTAGCTTGTGTGCAAAATGCATCATTAATTTACAAGAGCAATGTCAAACTGTTTTCCATACGATGGTGTGTTTGTCCTTATTTTCTTCAAAACAATGTATAATAAAACAATCATTAGATTCCAGGGCTGTGCTCTAGGAGAGCCCGGTGGACCCTGGCACCCAACTTTTGTTCTTGGGCGACTAGAAAATCTTAGTTTTTTGTTCAAATCATATGCTGGGCACCCTAGATTTTACAGGGTTAAAGCACTGGGCTCCCTTCAATTTTCCTTAGAGCACAGCCTTGGATTCCGTTTTTGTGATATCTAAAATAATCTAGGTCTCTGTAGGTGTTATCAGCCTCGGCTTTCAGCAGATCTTGTGTAATTTGTGCATTCCTCGGTTGAGTATCGGTCGACATTATGGGCCGATACTCAATCAACATGTCGGCTGATATGTCAGCCAACTCTCGGTCGCCACTTCGGTATTGGCTAACACCCGGTTGATCTCTCCGCTGAAATCTGTCACCCGACTCTCAGTCAACATGTTGGCTGATGTGTTGAGCGATAGTCGACCGACAGAATGCTGACATGTTGACTGACAGATCGGTCGATAGTGTCGACATGTCAACCGATACGTTGGCCGATACACTGACCGCCATATCAGTCAAGTGTAGACCAACATATCGATTGACATGTCGACCAACAGTCGACCAATATGGCGAGCGACAGTCGACCGATACTTGACATAAGGCCAATGGTGCCAAACGATACTCAATCAAGGGGTTCACAAATTACACAAGATCCCCTTCAGCCTGGCTATAACGCTTACCTCGACCTTGATTATTCTGGATATCACAAAAACCTCATCCAATAATTGTTTATAATTTGTACCTCACATGGTGAAAGCGACATTGTGTCTCATACATGCTGAGAGAACAGGGGTAAGCAACCAATGGTAAATATCATGGTCATCAATCAGTCGTGACCATAGTGAGACATCATAAATTAACCCTATCAAAAACCCCTCCATATATCGCATCTCCAAAAAGCTAAAATTGGTTCATCCTTGGTGTAAGAACCTGTAAAACTCACGAGTGACGTAAAACAAAGGAACCAAAGAAGTCAAAGAAATAGTACCTAAAAAAAAAGGTGCGCCGCAATGAAAATGTTCACAGGTTCTTACACCGAGGTAAAGACCCAAAATTGAAGACATGATCATGTCGACCAATCATACAAATCTGTTAAAATCCATCCACTTGAGCAGATTCTCATGCATAACATTTTCATAATAGTCAATAAGATATTCCAATGCCCTAAGCTATGGTCCCTAATGTTCTCTCGAGCATCAGAATGAACTCGCTGTAGTGATTTCAATCAATGCGCAATTCAAAGCACGTGGTAAACAAGTTAACAATAAATAATTGACATTGCGCGGGAAAATAAATTCATTTTTAACCTGCGAGGAGCATTTGCCACGAAGCAGCTGAAAAAAATTCTAATTAGTCGCAATTCAATTACCTTGAGGAAGTTGACACATCTGAAGGCTAAGTTTCGTTTCTTTCTTCCTTTGCCTCGAAATCCTCGTTTTCCTGCGATGGAAGCTTGGGTTGAATTCGAGTTCGAACTGCTTACTGTGGAGTCGTTGTCGCTATCTTCATCATCGAATTTCGCTTGTTTTCCTCCTCGTTCATGTTCTGCATCTGACCCTGTTGCCTCGCATTCTATTTGAGGCTCTTGTGGCAGAGATTCTTCGATTTCTCCGCTCATTTTCTCACTTCGAACTTCTGCCTTTCCTGTCACGCAAAATCGTCCCAGTCTTCCTCGAAAGTTCTCCTTGGAGAACCACAGGGTACCCACACAATCTGTATATGTGTTGACCGTTTGTAAGTTTATAGTAAATGTATTGGATTACCGTTTGCTTCTTCTGTAGCAACGTGTTGCTAAATATATGTACTGGATCACTGCTAAATAAACGTTGTATGACCTTACCCGTAGTATATTGCCCTCCTTTTGCCTCAGAAGTGATATTTTGAGTGATAAAAAATCCTTCAAAAATTGATAGTTGGCCGCTTTACCCGCTCTTCGTTGAATCTATTAGAAGGCATAGTAGCCTCATAGTAATCAGCGAACTCAAAATCCTTCAAAATCTCTAAATACCTCTTCTGAGGTGTAGGGTGATAATTTGCCGGAGCAAGGTAATACAGCGTTTATTTAGCATCAGTCTATGCACAGTTAATGGTTAGCTACTTCGTTTATTAGTTAAAGGGCTCTGAGACCATCTGTGCTAAAAAACGGTTCTAGAAGCTGTGACAGGTATGCCACAGGTTAGCATCGATCAAAGCTGATCTTACTACATAAAAATTAACTTTGCAGGACATAAACACGACACCGAAAGCTCGAATCCATTCCTTAAGTTTCGGCCCTTTTCTGATTATGTCCTCGTCACCAAAGTCTGCTGGATTCGTTTCTCTAGTTGGGAGAGCTTCATTGGTTTCCATATCTGGGGCTGTCCTATTTCGACAAGCCTAGCGTGTTTATTTACCGTTTGTGTTTGAATTTCATGAAAAAAGTTGTGTTGGAAGGAGAGTGATGGTGGCTGAGTCTTCATCTTGTGCCTCCCACCTTATGTATTATATTGTATTGACGGTGAATTTGAGAAAATTTTGTCGAAACTTCGTTTGAGAATTAAGGACAACAACAACTATCTGTATAGAGTAAGTTTCGTTGACTTTTATTTTGCATTTCCTACAAATTTTAGGGTGGTATTTTTACCTCATGCAAACACTGTGATTTTACTGGAAAAGTACTGTTTTGGTACTTGGCTGTCGTCATTTTATATAAAAAGTTTCTATATTATCATAGTACCCGGGTGGCCTGTGGTGCACTTGAAAATCTTAGGTCGTTCTGTAGAAAACATAGCTTCACATTTGCCGGCAAAGCATATTACTTAAAGTACAAGCTGTCAATCATCTTTCGAGGTAAAATCAGTCGTGCATGCCCTATTTCGTCGAATAAGTGCCCGCTCGCTTATTTCAGTCAAATTTAGCTAAAAGGATTGGCGCTTATATTATTAGAAGGAGGGCGCTTATTACGTTTCCTTTAAAACGGAACTGTAACTTTATTGTGGCGAAAACAAAAACTTCGACATTATCCATATAAAAGTCAAGTCAATGAAGTCTTTCGTTTGTTTAAACAATGCTTGATAATCAAGTGCACCATAGTCTATACACGTAACGCACATGAAGGAACCCTTCTCGTAAATGGATATAGAAGCAACTGGAAGTAACTTAGAAGGAAAAGAAACTTTTAGCCTGTACTGATTCCGCTGTAGTTGAAGCCTAAAAACTTATAAATAAGTGGCAATAGATACTGGTCTTTCTTGTGTACCAACTAAGTTAAGAAAGTGAGGGCGAAAGGAGTAGGGGGTTGGGGGGAAGAAGAGGCAGCGCTTATTTGATAGAATTGCCTTGGGGTAAGCGCTTATTCGAGGAAATATGTTATCGCAAAAGCGATTGCTATCCGCGACGCTGGTAAAGAGTCTTTGTTGATGCGTATACATTTTTTCGTTACTTTTAATTCAAAGGCTTTTCATTCTACAAAACATGCTTACGAACTTCGTTTTCTAAGAGTACTTATATAGCAGCGGCACAAAACAACAACAACAACAACAACAACAAGCGACGTCTTCTTCTGTATTTTTTTTAACCCGTTTTCTCACTACCTTTATAAGTGCAACTTCATTCAAAATTTGGACTTTTAGTGCTTTCTTGTATATCTCTGAAACGACTCGAACTTCTCTTCACAGAATCTTCACAATGTATATAAAAATGTCTGAAACTTTCATTAAGATTGATTCACTGCAACACTTTGAAATTTCAAGACAAACCTATCCTACGAACCGGTCAAAAATCTGCGTTACAACATTCACTGTTTTGACGTTATGCTAAATTTTGCAAAATAATGCGCACTATACATACCTCCATGACTAGTACATTTTAGTTTGAATTTATCCATCTTTTGAATGTAAAACATTGACAATAATACTCATACTGAAATGTACTAGTCATGGATATATGCATGTATTGTCCGCATTAATTTGGAAAAAATAGCATAACTTCAAAACAGTGGATGCGGTAGCGCGGATTTTTGACCTGTTCGTAGGATAGGTTTGTCTTGAAATTTCAAGGTGTTGTAGTGAATCAATCTTAATGAAAGTTTCAGACATTATTATATGAAGATTATGTGAAGAGATTTTTAAAAAATTCGTTCGAGTCGTTTCAGAGGTATACAAAAAAGCGCTAAAAGTCCAAATTTTGAATGAAATTGCACTTAGACAGGTGGTGAGAAAACGGGTTAGTTTTTAAGATCGCAAGAACGAAAATACACCAAAATTCCCTAGCATTGAAATATGATATTAAGCAGCATTCTGACGCTACATAAGAATAATTTGAGTCATTTATAACGTTTTTTTAAAGTAATCTATCACGGCTATTGAAAATTTAAGGTTTGAAATATATTTTCGTTTTAGTCGAATTCAAACATTCAGAATGCTTTCTGACTTCTTACGTAGGTTATTTGCTAAGCACCAAACTTTAAGTTCCTTCTAAGTGTTGGATTTTCAGTCATCCATTTCAAAGTGTTTTGTTTATTGTTGTCATAGTAATATCGATTTTACTAAAACCTACATTTTGACAAATTTCAGTCTATAGTCAATCATTGGCAAAAATTTTATAGCGATCAGACAAGGAGAACATCACTTTTAGAGCGATTGAAAAATACCAGTATGGCCTCTAAAAAAATACATGTATATCGAAACACCTTAACATCGATGAAGGTAAGCATTTTTTAGCTTGTTTTAAAACTAGGAATTATTTTGAATAAATAATAAAACAATTATTGAATTCGGCTTTCGTATCATCTGAAGAATTATGGAGATCTCGGAGGGAGTTATCCGCCGAGGCCGTATGGATCTCCATAATTCTTCAGTTAATACGACACCCGAATTCAATAATCAGATAAATATCGACAGGTTTACGAAATATTCATACTTGGATACAAGACGACTGCATAATTGAAAGTGTTCACTCACACGTGTACGTGGCACGGAGACTGCGAAAAACATGTTTATTCATGCAAAAGTAGCAAACGGGCTCTGAACATAACTTGCTTCAGTGACTATTAATAATAATAATAATAATATGGAAATAAAAATAAGCAAATCTTTAGAAATTGTAACCAAATTTGATACGAAAACTCTTTGCACGTTTTTTTTTCGCCTCAAAATCCTTTAAAACATTGCAGCTTATAAACAAAATTAAAGTGTAGAAAAAATTAACCGTAATCAACCATGATTACATATCTCGCTTGGGAGTCGTGCTTTGGACCCTGTTTACATGGAGTGGGGGACCCCGGTCAAGTGGGGTAGGTTTCTTTTGTTTTGTGTCCCCCAGAGCGTGAAAACAAAGAAACCAACCCCACTAGACCGGGGTCCCCCACTCCATGTAAACAGGCCCTTAGTGACGGTCTTCAGTCGGGACACTTACGATCGAGAGTCTCAAGAAATGAGGCGTTGATTTCAGGGATGACAGATTTTGCTCATTTAACGATTACATCTTGTTTAAATTGCAAAATCTGCTCAATACATGACACACTCGAGGTTTTGACCGATCATTCATTAATGAAATCACGGAGTGCTGTCTTCTATTCTCTCGGGAAACTTGTACACAAAATCACGATTTCTCAATTTGGCACAACTGTGGCTTATATAATTAAAGCATCGCTGTAGAGCACGATCTACCACATAAAAAACAACTCTCCTAAGCTTCCATCATTTCACAACGTCTCTGTATAAATTTTATCTAATAAATCGCCTCTAAAACAGCCGAGATATAAGCTTTTTAAAAGATGTAGCACGAGCAAAATTTTGCCTTATGAATTTATTCATGGCTAGGTGTCGCCTTCGGCCCTAAAGAGTCAATAAAGACAAAACGTAAAGCGGAAATTGTTTCTATAACCATGTTGTCTAAAATATTAGCTTAGATTAATTGTCATGTCCACAAATTTGGAATAT
The DNA here is from genome assembly GCA_964035705.1 of Porites rus. Classification (NCBI taxonomy): domain Eukaryota; kingdom Metazoa; phylum Cnidaria; class Anthozoa; order Scleractinia; family Poritidae; genus Porites; species Porites rus. The sequence continues at coordinate 53,658,956 of OZ037992.1, forward strand.
AGAGAAAGCGAGAAAGACAGAGAAAACGAGAAAGTAGGCGACAGGCTATCGAAGCTCAACGAGAAAAAGATCTGAGCGACAGAGGGCTAGAACGAGAGATAAAAAACAAAGAAGACGAATAGGTCCTTCGCAGCTAGCCATTCACGTGGTACAAAACTGCCATGCTGGAGAGCAAAAGTCGCACTGAGACAAGACAAACAAAAGGCATACATAAATTTAAATGGTAATTTCCTCAGTTTTTCTTTTTCCAGCAAAGAAACTGGGAAAGAAAGGGAGGAAACCGACAGCCATATAACTGCAGAATGCAAGAAATTAGCTCAAAACCAGTATAAAAACTGGAGACACGACAAGGTTGCTCAAGTTCTCCACTGGAATCTTTGCAAAAAATTTAATCTGCAGTGCAGCGAAACCTGGCATGGAATGACCATTTTCCGGAGGCAGTGATGGAAAATTACCAAGTGAAGTTACTGTGGGATTTCAGAATTCAGACAGATCACCATTTAGACCACAATAGACCTGATTTTGTAGTTCTCGAAAAGAAATGAAGGCGGTGCTTCATTGTCAATGTAGCTTGCCCTTTCGATACACGGGTAGCAGAAAAAGAAAAGGAGAAGATCCAGCACGTATCAGGACTTAAAAGTGGAAGTGCAATCTGGAACTGCAGAAGTGTAATATCTGTGATTGGTATTGTAATTGGAACTCTTGGGATTGTGAGAAAACACCTAAGGGTGTGGATCAGCAAGTTGGGAACACCTGGAATCATTGCATTGCTCCAGGAAGCTTGTTTGTTGGGAATAGCTAAGATCCTAAAAAGGACCCTAGACACCTAAGACTATAGGAGGTAGCTTGATGCTTTGAGGAATAAGGCCATCTATAGGTGTGAGACATGCACATAATAATAATAATAATAATAATAATAATAATAATAATAATAATAATGATAATAATAATAATAATAAAAATAATAATAATAATAATTAATAAAAATAAAATAATAATAATAATGATAATAATAATAAGAAGAATAATAAGAATAATAATACCAATTTTAGTCGATGCTGCGGCTGGTTACCGTTTGCCAGCCGCCCACCCAAGGCTTTTATTTTTTACTCTGGGCATCCAGACGTTTGTACTGCCAAAATAATAATAATAATAATAGTAATAATAATAATAATAATAGTGATAATAACAATAATAATAAAGTAAATTTTATGATCTCCAGTATAGTAGCAAGTGGTACGAACATAGCCCTGCACGGGTAACAGAGAATGAAGAGGTCAAAATATTATGGGATTTTACCATAAAAACCTACGGTAAGGTAAATCACCGTAGGTCTGACATAATTGTCCATCGATAAGAAAAACAACAGTCCTCATCATACACACTGCGGTAACTAGCTACAGCAACGTTGAAAGCAAGAGACAGAGAGAGAAACAGGAAAAAACATCAAGCCTTAGCAAGGAATAAAATATCTAAATTTTGGAGGGCGAAGACAAAAGCAATACTAGTTGTTGTAGGACATCTAGGAGTGATACCAAAGAACTTAAAGGGTGCCTTGATGGAAATTGGAATTCCAATTAGGGTCAGAACTTTGCGAAAGTCTGCACTTCTTAGAAAAGAAAGGTCCTTGAAGTCTAAGGTCTCGGGACGGAACCAGACTAAAAGTAGAAAATATTGTTGTTTCCAGGACAAAGAGCACCTGTGCGAATAAGAAATAATAATAATAGTAATAATAACGATAATAATAATAATAATAATAATAATAATAATAATAATGATATTGTGATACTACTAAAACTACTAATGATGATGGTAACATATTTATGGTCAACACTCTTGATGCAGTGCTTGACGTTTCGCCTACATATTGCTAGTCTTATTTGATACGAGTGATTGATAACGTAATTCACCGTTGTACAACCCTTCTACAATTGCCGGGTTAATTATTGAGTCTGGATATGATTTAACAGAGATTTTCTGGTAAATGTCAACGATACTCATGCTACAAAACATTACACCTCGTAATCCTTTCACCCATCAATTTCGGTCTATTCGCTTACAGCGGCTTTTTGAGCAATTTTTCATCGTGGTCTTAAAAACCACTTTCCACGATATGGCTAGACGTCTGGGGAGTGTTTATGTAAGGTGTTGTAAAGCTTATCGTAGACACTCGGTTTTCGACAATTGATGCCGTCATCAATATGCACCTCATCTTTTGGGGTAAAATCTCCTCCCCATCGAAGATCTGGATCATTTCTGACCTTCTCAATAAAGCACTGAACATCTGGATGCTGGTTCAATGAATGACGAAGACATTTACTGTTGCACAGTTTTCCATTCTTGTCCCATACATTCATGTCAATTGCATGACCCACGTAGTGGTTGCTTCGTTTATCGGGTTCCACGATGGCTCCAGTTATGACTTGTCCGGGTTTTCTGAAAGAGCTGGTGACATACACCTGAAAATTAATTAACTCCATGTTAATTCCCTCGAAAATATACTTTTGGAGAAAAATTCCTCGCATTATTCTCTGTAGATGTCACTTAACTGCTAATTTGCAGTTCTTACTAGTTATGTAACGACACTGAGGTTACCAGCAGCGATTCAACTTTCATTTTTAAAAAGGGCACTGCCTCTATAACAACGATTTTATTCAATGGTTCGCAGCTTTAATAAACTAGGCTTCTACCTATACCGTTTAAGTGAAAAGAAATTTTTGTCTACAGGGGAAGTGTAACCTGAAAAAAAGCTTCCGACTGGGGGACTGGTGAAGGGGGCGGTAATCCCTCACCACACCCCTCGATCCAAAAATCCTTCCCACAGGCTAAGGGGGGAACTGCGTTTTCTTACAACGTTGTAGTGACCTTTGATACATTCTTTGAGGGTTTGATCGGGTTACGCATATATGAATGTAGGCTAGTACAACTCTTCAGATATGCGTTGTCACTTCCAAGGATTTAACAAACCTTTACGTCGCACGAGGAAGCAAAATCGTTAATTTTCTGCATGAGTCCCAAAAAATCAGTGTGAACAAGTGCAGCATTCGGTGAAAATTGACTTCCTTTGTACCAGGCTAGTTCACAGCCTCCTGCAAACATACAAAATAAA
>OZ037992.1:53667064-53674564 GCA_964035705.1 Porites rus
CTTTCCTTACAACGGTGAGATCAAATTTAAACCTTATGAAAAGAAGAAAAACAAATCGGCTGTCTTCTAAGCCAAAGCTCTCTACAAGTAGTGTGTGTGCCGCCAGCTGGTGCAAACTTTGCTAAAAGCGTGAATGTTAGAAGAAATTGAGTCACTTCCTAGGGTGTGATGGGAAGGAGGAAGCCCTCCTCTTTTTTCCGTTCCCACCACACCGTGCTCCCTCCGCGCGCGTCGCGAAGACTACTAGGAACGAGTCTGCTGCCTCCCGTGACGCAGAACTTGGCAAGATTTATGGAGGCTCCAGCCTGCTCAGACTCCAGATTCCCCTCCCTATCCACCTTATCGGTGTGATCCAAAGGCATTTGGCACCGGTTTGGTCACAGGAGCTGCCGGCAGGAAATGTCGTCGACCATAGCACCGTCCTTTAGGCTCCACACAGGCCGGTGTTCATCCAGGTTTACTCCTTAAGCTTTTTCCGAAATTGGATATAGCTGCAAGGCTACAGAGGTTTGTAATCAGGTTTCCCTTTGCTATTATTAACCGGAGGCCACTAGATAATTTTTCCCCAATAAATTGCGATTAGTTCAACTATTCGGTTGGGATTGTAAATAGTCAATTGGTATTCCTCTGGCCAGCTGGGATTCTTAACCTCGTTTGGTTTATATTGCTTCTGCCCTTATTTATGGGCCACAATAAAAACTACTGTTACACCTATAAAGACGGTTTTTCCCCTAGTGGTGAAATTGAATAGCCTTTACTGTTTACGACTCAAGACCCCGGAAAGCGTACCCTGTTTGGCGGGACATTGGCGTTTAGGCCAAATAAGGGATTGCACCTGCACCTGCACCTATCCCGTAGTCAATGACCTTTGGGGCGCCACTGACGTTGCAAACCTCTCCCACCATTTTATTTTGTTTTCAGCTTCTCTTACGGCGTGGCAAAACTTCAACCCTGTCCATTCAGCGATGTTGTTTTCCCAACGCTTCTTTTGTCGGTCCCTTCTTCTTCCTCCTTACATGTACACTGTTCCTTGTAAAATCGTCTTGGCAAGCCCTGATGATCTTGATACATGCCCAAACCACTTTAACTTGCGTTTCTTTACCGTGGTTAAGGTATCATCATTGTAGGGCCCAATGGCTTGCCTGATTCTGTCTCTGATTGCATCGTTAGTGATGTGATCTCCGTAGGAGATGCCAAGCAGTTTCCGAAAGCATCTCATCTCTGTGGCCTGTAATTTCTTCAGGATGTCCGCCGTCAATGTCCAGGTTTCGCAGAGATAACTAGGGAGCGCATTAGTCTGGTCTTTGAGCTTAGAGAGATATGCTTATCACTCCAGATGGTCTTCAGCCTCGCTAGTGCTGCTGTTGTCTGTGCAATTCGGGAGAGTAGTTCAGGCTTGGAGCCCTGATCTGTGACGACTGCGCCCAGATACTTGAAGCTATCAACCTCGTCTACGGATTGCCTTCCCATAAAGCTACGTATACGGTCCTGTACACTAGCCAAAAAAATTCATAAATCATGCATTTTGCTCTGTCTCTTGCGAAGGGTGGCTTTGGTATGTGCAGTTACAGGTCAATTACAGTGTGCTGTGCTGTAATAAATTTCTATTGCTTATGGTCAAATTATTTGAATTGCAAATGATGAGAGTAAAATTGGAAGAAAAATGTCTGTGGAGTGGTTTACAGATAGCGTAGCCATGCAGATGATCTGCTTGGATCTGCTTGGGTATCCTTCCTCGCGACAATAACCAATATGCAATTTGGACCCTTTTGCTCTCTTTGCTAGCTTTAATAACTTGCTTTCAGCAGCAGCTGACAGTTCTTTACAACTGGTATTGCCGTAACGCCAAGAAATTGTCGGTCTTTTCTGCTGTAGTTACCCACTGAAAGATCCACCATTATTTTTGTCTGGTTTGCCGCCTAGTATAGGATCTGCTTTTCTCTCGGCTAGGAAGATCCCAGCGCTTGGGACAAGTACAACTCTTTGCATATAAACCGAATACAGAAAGCGTGGCGCTAGGATGATCCGCACTTCTAGGATCTTCCTGGTGCTAGGATCTTCCGCTCTCCATGTAAACAGCCCCTTAAAGTAAAGTACAATCCTGGACAAAATTATTTGGGACAGTAATCAGAGTAATACAATATTCGTAATTACCTGTAATTTTGAGGATGCCTAAGCTTTAAAAGCAATGATAGCTTACAGTTACCCCCCCCCCCCTCTTCTACGGCCCAATACAATGTTGACGGTGCGGAAAAAACCATTGATACACGGGTACAACGTTGTATGTCGGGTGGGGCGGAGTGGCGATGGGCATGCGTCGTTTTTAAAAAGCGCAACAAATGTAAATTTCATTATTGACAAGACTTTTTTCCATGACTGTAGCCAAAACCACTAACTCAAATTTTTAATGTTTCTGTACATCGACTGTGGCTCTTTTCAATAAAAACTTTAAATGCTCAAGTAGTCCAATGTGTAAATCAGGAGATGAATTCAGCCCACGGAATTCAGCCTTTCGCGTCCTCTAATTGCCAGTAATCGAGCTCAAATAAACGAGGAGCAATCCTCAAGCCGAAGAAGGAGATTAAATTTTGACTGTTCGAGATTTAGATAAAATAAAACACATAATAAGGACACAATATTCACACGAAGTCTTTTTTTGTGATTTTATGTAAGATACATATAAATTTTTTTCACCAAGTTATACCAGTAAACTTAGCTAAAGAAGCCTTAAGTTGCATTATGAAATGCTTTAGGCTTCATCCAACTACTCCTCTTTCGATTCTTTTTTCCCCGTAGCGCTTCCCTCAAAACGTTTCTCATTTGCACCAAAATCAATTGCCTGGCGCTTTCCTCGTAGCACTGATCCCCGCCGCCGGGAATGACGAATTCCCATCACATAAACACTGAATAGGAGAAAGAAAAAAAAGGGTTCTTGAAAAAAATTTTCATTTACCAATTATCGGATATGTCGAATCCCAAATCAAGGACCTGAGGGAGCTAAGAAGACCAGGGCCGTAGCCAGTATGAGGCGAACCGAGGCACTCGCCTCGGTAAAATTTTACCAAATACTGTCGATTTTTATTTTTTTTATCAGACTGATAATATTAGAAGATTTCATGCGGCTGATTTCGTACAACGGACCGTGTGTTCGCCTCGGTTGTAGTTTCTTCCTGGCTACGGCCCTGAAGACTGAAGCTGATTGTATTATTTTTTTAGACAATGTCGTTTGAGTAACGACCTTCATCATTTTCTTTTAATTTGTCTTAAAAAGAAGAGTGGAATCTCGACATCTAGAGGCTATGGAGGAAAAGGAAACTCGAAAAAAAAAATGAACATTGAGGAGGAATTATCTGAAGGTTCGAGAGATCAGGGTAAAGTGATTAAACAGTGTTTGGATTGGAAAGGGAGGCAAGTGTTGGGTTGAACTGTGTGGGAGGCTTCGAGAAACCTAGAGTTTGAGAAATCAGGATTCTTTTGTACACTATATATATGAGGCACCAGTCTTTTACTTTAATCTGGAACTACGACAATAATAAGGGTAGTAGTGATCTGGGCACGAGCAAGGTATTGAGCTCCCTAGCAGGAGACTGGTGACTGCCGGGAACTTACCCACTGTCAATCATTATGGACATGATAAAGCACGTGATCATCATAACAGCAAAGATCTTAGCTTGATTCATCTTGACGTGCTGTAAGTCAAATTAAGAAGAGATACTTATTAAATCCTTATGTGGAGTATTTATTATACAAGCAAACAGTGAAAGTAGAGAGGCTGACTGTACATTTTCTTCCATTATTTAGTTAGGCTTCAGGGAATGACTAATCTTCCCCTGACTTTGCTTACAAGAAATTTTGCTTCTTAGTATTATTAGCAATTATTGAATGAGGCTTAGTACGATGTGAAAAATTATACAGATCGAGGAAGATTTCAGCCTCAATAGGACAGTACGCGTCATACCATTTCGCGGGCTCTTAAATGGCGTCTTTTCACTGCTGGCCAAAAAAAAGGTCTTGGAATTTCTTGTGTTTCGATTTTAAGAAAAGAGCCTTATACATCAAAAATTTTGTTAAAGTTATGATTAATTGGTAACAGAACTTTGTGTCGTCCAATTCGGTCTTTAATCGGACTTCCGCTACGCGGTCGTCCGATTTTTTGGGGCTTAAGACGGCGACAGCAATGAGAACGGCAAATACAGAAATAGGTTTGTATAAGCAAAACAGCAACTTTGAAGATGCATCACGCTTTTTTGCATATATCTAAGCCGTTGTTACACGAATGCGGCATAAAACTTCCTAATTTCACCTCGCCCGCTTTGTGGAGTTGGTGAACGCAGCGCAAATATTTTCTTTTTCTTTTTCTAAACTCAAATACGGTCCTTTTAGATTCAACCTCAGACAATTTCGCCTACATTTGACAAATTAAAAGAAACTGAATACGGTCGAGGAAGTTTGAAACAGTTCAAACTCACTTTTTAAGTGACGTTTCATCCACAAATTTTGCTACCATGGCAACGAGACGTAACGACTTCAGTCATCCACTTCCTAATGTCATATTTCTCCTACTTGATAAATACTTTTTTTTTTTTTACGCAGTCGAAACATTTCTAATAATCCTCAGGTTTCTGTAAATTTTGTTTTCTTTAGGTTATGAACTGCACAGTAAGTGTTGTTGAATTATAAGTCTTTTTGCCTTCTATAAGCTCAGATCATAAGTTGCTAAGAGCTCATTTGTACTTGAAAAAACTTGCACATAATAGAATAAACCTCAATTTAATGACTTTTTAAGCTAGCTCCTGTATAATAAAATTTTCATAAAAAGACATAATTGTTTGTAGTTTTGCCGAGAAGGCGAATGCGCTAAACAAATAAACAAATGAAAAGAGTTTTGATTCTTGAAAGGAGTTCGAGTTGCCGGAAAAAAAAAAAGAAATTATAGAAATGGCGACATTCTATTCAATCGTAAGTCGGAAAAGTGAATAAAATAAACTTAATATATACTATAACATCTGCAGGAAAATTTGATTTTCAAATAGATATAATTATATGCTTAGTGGAAAGGCGGATCTTTCCAGTGTCCACTCTTTTTGCGGAATGCGATAAACGAAACTCACACAACTAAAAGACCAAAAGTTCATAAAATCTGCGTAGATTTTAATCGTCAGATGTTTTAGGAGTTCCGATTCTACAGGCATCGGATAAAGAAACTGCGATTTAGTAAAAAAACTGACAGACAAATAAACAGAGAACAAAACTGCGGTCCCTTTCCCCCCGCCAGCTTCTGCCATTTCGCCTTCCTCCCCACTCTCTGAACGTGTGGAAAAGGCTTCACTACGCACTAGAACCTTTTCTTTCTCAGTAAAGGCACGGAAAAACGGGCAAAAAAAAAACGTGCAACTTGTTTTGCAACACTGCTGCAAAACGAGTTGAATTGTGATGTTGCGCGTTTTACCACCTTCTTTCAAACCTGTTAACAATCTGATTTGTTGCAAGACAAGTTTTATGTTGGTGGTAAAACGCGCAATATCGCTATACAACTCGTTTTGCTGCAATGTTGCAAGACAAGTTGCACGTTTTTTGTTGCCCATTTTTCCGACCTTAAGTCCGGGGTGTCGATCAACAAAATCTCTTCTGTGTTCCATTTCCAATTTTTAGTTCCTTTTCCAGTTGTACACCAGTAACATTTAGGCGGTCATCAGATACTTCATTTTCGTTTGCAAAGATGCTCGAATGTGTCGCCCAGTTGTAAGATAATAAAACATCTCTATCTTTGAATTAAAGGGGAATGGCGATTTGAAATAACGCTCAAGTGTTGAACTCACTAAATAGAACTATTCAGACGCTAGAGTGCTAAAATATAGATATTTTTATAAAGAAAGATATTCATTAATTAATCGAATTAAGAATCCAAATCTCTCCTGCTTCTTAAAATGCAGGTATTACTGACCTCAGTTCTTCAGGGTTCATCCGCTTGATCTTTACAGGGTCAATGAGGACAGTCGCCTCACATAAGCCTCTTAAGAATAAACGACAGTATTTACTCGACATCTTCATACAAGTAGCTGGCAACAAATTATTAATCATCATCACATTTTCATTGTTGTCATAAAAAAGAATTACAATGATAAATAACGCAGAGGATGTAATATCTATTCAATTAAATCCCGAGTTTCCGCTCGTCGTGAAAGCTTTTAGAGCTTCTTAGGACTAAACGTAATTACGACTTAAAAGATATACTCGGCTTCAAAGAAAGTCGGTTCTGAACTTGATCTGCAGACTGACACGAACTATTTTTATCAGGGAGACCGAACGTAAGGGTGCTAATTCTTTATTCCAGACCAATCAACGACAAGGAAAAAACAAGGAAAAATAGAGCGACATTTCTCGATCGAAACAAAAGTTCTAACCTGTCTAAAGCCGCGTTCCATCTGCATCAAGCCTACACAGCAGGTGTTATACGCCGGAGACAGTATTGCCGCCTCAATAACCCCACTGCGCAAGCTACATGTACTTTTCGAGCAAGTTGTTGATTATACCTCTCAGTGAGAAGGATCACGTTTTACGGAAAATTTACTCCAATGTTATTACCTTATGTTTCAATCGAAATTTCCGGAGATTTTATGCATATCAAAAGCAACTGAATAAAAAACTGACATATTAATGCACATTTCTATTGTTTTGAAGAGGTTATTATTTTTTTTAAGGGAAAGGCAGGTCATTATTAGAACAGAAAAGGTCGTTATTTTCTCGTTCAGTCACCTCAATAATGACCTGCTGGTTGCCTGCTGGTTGCCCCCATCTCAAAAAAAACATAATAGGTGACCTCATGCTAAGAAGGCGTCAGAGTTCAGGGAAAAAATACGCCCTCTAACCACTGTGCTATCATTTGTTCGCAGGGTGTGTTGTAGGGGGCCTATTACAATGTGCGATTTTGTTTTTTTTTAGCAAGTTTTTGGTAGCATTTATTAGCATCAAACACAATCATCAAACGCTACACAGTTCCTTTTCTAGAATGTAACAATAATATATTCTAAAAAAAAACAGTAGCGACGAAAATGAGTGGAACTGTGTTTCCTGTTAATATTGGTCACCTGACATAGTGTGGTTGTGTCGATTTTGTGCCGGTCCCATCGGAGTACAGTCTTGCCTGCGTAGCTGGCGGGACTCTTGTGCCCGGGGTACTTTCTTGGCGACGGGGCCGCCACGCCAAGCGAGCGGCGAAGCCGCGAACCCACCCTTCTCGCGGCTCCGCCGCCAAAACAATACAGCACGCTAATCCCGCCAACTACACAGGCTAAGTACAGTCAATATTGAACTTTCCTATTTAGATGGTTCTTACTAAGATTTTTCGAGCCAAAAAGCTTATGCTAACAGGCTTTTCTTTTGCATTTTTATCCGAATTCAATGATATATATATATATATCCTACTTTTACTTTTTAAACAAATCTTGCGAGGTGTGTATTTCGTAAAAGTAATAAAAATAAACAATTATTGGATGAGGT
>OZ037992.1:53677064-53714564 GCA_964035705.1 Porites rus
CCTCGAGTTTCATGATGGGCACTCTTATCCTTGCGTGTGCAATAACCTACAATACAAATACAATAAAAACTGAAAGCTGTAAACCTTTAATGACCAATGTTGATGTAGTCCAAATTATCATGTGCCCGCGAAATACCAGCAAGAATTGCGAGGCGCAACGCATGCGCGTTGAAAATAATCGTCAGAAATTCCATCTAGCCTCTTCATGTTAGTTTAAAAGGATGCCATGTATATCATTAAAGCGGGGAAATGTCTTCCTCAACTGACTTTTAATTATAAAAAAATTTTTGCTGTTTTTTCCGCCAATTTTAAATTTTCCTTTTCAAATACTCCTTCTATTTCAGTAAGTGGTGAAATGAACAATCAAAATCAAGTTGGTACTCACTTAAACAAAACATCATCCATTAGAACACTATATTTTATTATTCTCTTTTCTGTTGATAGAACTATAAGAAAACACCTGATGAACATATTTAAAGCAAAGTTGACGCAGTCAAATTAGAAATACAATTGCGAACGCGACGCGACGCGACGCGACGCGTCGGGTGCGGCTTCCAAATGTTCAAAATCATAACGGGAAAATGTGGACTTCCCGACGGCAATTCCCAAACATTTTATTGTGAGAGTGCGTACCTGTTTCCCACCATAGAACCTAAAGTAGTCTAGAGGTGTGTTTGTGAGGAATTAAATTATAAACAGTACAAATCTCATGATTATGTTAAATATCGGCTACGCCTTTGCAAGAATTCAAGGATCCACAAATTAACCATGGAGGGAGGTGAAGTAAGAGTTAAGTTAAGTACGGTAAATTACCTTTCTTTACCAACAACATTAATTTTTCGTAGCACAAGTAAGGCAAGTGGGGTCAAGAAAATAACTGAAACAAGTAATTTTGACGAAAACTAATCCAAGCTGGCAAGAGACAAACCAGACAGCAATTAACAAGAAAAACTAAGGAGCTGAATTGAGGACTTTGCGAGGAACAAATCAAACTAGGAAGAAGTTACGGTTTGAGCAAGACCCACACGCGATTTCTACAAACAACCCCATATCAATTCTCTTTTCGAAATACGTACCTCTGTACGAAAACGGCGACGATTCCGAGTAAAAAGCGTCTCGATTCTTCTTAAAGCAGACGCTGGTGTCGTCGCTGACCCCTCAAGACACAGCACAAGATCTATGTCACTATGAACACTTCCGAAGCCATTAGCGGACGACCCAGATAAAACCAGTCGACAGCCTGGATACATTTCTCTTATGATACCTTCAATTTCTGCGCGCCATTGATTTTTCAGTTCGTAGATTTCTGTTGTTTGTTGATTGTCCAAGAACTTTTGTTCTATCTGAGCTGAAAGCTGAGAATACTGGTCACGCTGGTCGCCATGAAGACAATGCAGGATTATATGAAAAATGTATCTTACTGATATCTTTTACCTTCTCTCTAAAACACAGAGACTATCCAAAACGCTATATGTCATGTTTCTAAGTCTTCCTGCAAATGAAATCTTAAAGTTTCATTGCATGACCGAACAGGTTATCTATCAAAGCAAATATCTAACTAGTGATTGGTTAAAGATATCCATGGGGCTTGATATCCATATATTAATAGGTTTCCTAGAAAACCGGCTTTTTCTAGGAAATTTAACCAAGTGCTGAAAACATAGAATTCCGAGAAAAGAGAAACAAAGAGAAACTCAAGAATGAATGAACGCTATAGTTGAATACACCGTATTCAGCTATTTGAATTAACGTTGTCGAATTTTGAAGTCTTAAGCCTACGCGACAAGGTCACGTGGGAAGCTGTAAATTCTTTTAAAACTTGGTCACAATTTCGTGGTTGTTAGGTCGCAAAGGTCACAGGTTTATTGTTTTTAATTTACGTGAATGATCTTCCGGACTGTCACCTGGCAAGCGATATTATTCTTTATGCGGACGATACTGTACTCTATTACTCATCCAAAAGCGTCAGTGATCTTGAACATCACATCAATGCTGACTTGGGGACAGTGTCTGAGTGGTTCTCTAGAAATCTCCTGACACTAAATATATCCAAATGTAATTTTGTTATCTTTAGAAGTCCTCAGAAACTGAATCGTATTCATGGCATTTCGGTTAAAGTTGAGGGCACTAGCATTGAAAGAACACAATTATTCAAATACCTAGGCGTAACGCTTCAACAGTCTATGTCCTGGGCAGATCATGTCGATGCTATCAGCATGAAGATTAATCAGAGAATAGGCCTAATTAGGAGAATCAGGAATCTATTGCCGCTACAAGCTAGGGTTGCCTTGTACAATGCCCTAATCCTTCCTCTTTTTGATTAAGGAGACGTTATATGGGGGGACAAGAACAATGACACCATCATGTCAGAATTACAGATTCTACAGAATAAAGCTGCTAAAGTTATGCCGGGGCAACCACCCCGAAGCTCGTCAACTGAAGCACTGAAAAGTCTAGATTTGAAGTCACTGTCCACAAGAAGGTTTTTTCATCGCTGCATTGCAATCCACAAGTGTTTTATTGGAGAAACCGATTTCAACTTTAATTTTACTAAAAGTCAAGCTGTACATTCATATAATACAAGACGCTCTAATGGTATTCGCTTACCCCTACCCAGAACAAACTGGGGTAAACAAACTTTTATTTTTCACGCCGCGAAAGACTGGAACAGCCTTCCAAATGATTTTAAAGAGTGTAATATTTTATCTATTTTTAAATCCAAGTTAAAAACTTTTTTAAAAGATCTCAGCTAATTTTAAACCTTGATATTTTTTTGTATAATCGATTTTAAGATTGTAAATTTTTAAATTTGTTTTACTTGTAAACATATTTTACTTTTTTCGTAATTATTAATTAATTAGTTAGATTAATGCATGAGGGCCCCACTGAAAACCGCCTTGGCGAGTTGGGCTCCCTCTATAAATATTATTATTATTATTATTACAATCCTCTTACTTTGCGATTTTATGACAAGAAATCTTTGTTTCATGGCAGAATTTGGTAATTATTTTGAACAAAATTATCCTTGTTGCGTAGTTCCAGAAAATATCCACACCTCCCCCACGGAGGGCAACGGAAATTCCGAGGGGAAGGGGTCCATAACGAGGAGATTTCCCGAGGGGCGGGGGGGTGCTTCCCGAGGTTTTTTTCCAGGGGGTCCGACTAAGATTGGTGAGTTACTACTAAATAAAAACTTCTCTGTTGAGCTAGCTATCAGTTATTTTACGCTTAACCGGTTTTTCAAAACAATTATTATTGTTTTCATTATTCATCTTTTAGGATAGGATAGGATAGGATAGCTCCTTTATCTACGGTCGTTCTGAATGCTTTTTTCATGGCCCTTACACGATATTTTTTTAAATACAATTGTCATCAGCTCAATAAATAAATTTTCGATTTACTTATATTACACATTTGATTCACTGTAACTTGGTCGTTTTCTAGTGCAACTGGTTCTTTTGTAGATGGCATTATTCGAGTAGTCACTAGTTTAAGGTATCGCCTCCATGGTTAATTATTAGCTAAGAAAGTCCTCGAGATTATTAGGCGGATAAAAAGATTTTTTTTTCATTTTATCGCAGAGAGAAAATATTATCTTTCGCGTACTAATATTAATAGTGCAACAGCAGTTTTGACTGAAATATTTTTTCCGAGGGTACCCAACCAAGTTCAAAAAATACGGAAAAATCCAGGGGGGAGGGGAGGGGGGTATTCCGGGGGGGTGGGGGATCTAAAGCAAAACTGCCCTTCGTGGGAGGGGAAGGTATGGATATTTTCGGAACTACACATTACCGTGCTGTCTCGTCGCGAACGCTTTCCGCGATCCGGCAATTTGAGTAAAAAACGTAAATTGAAAAAGCTGTAGTAGAAGGGATCTCCAGAAACGAAGGAATATGCCGTAGGTAGTTGTTTATTTTACCCATAGTGTTATCGGGAAGGTTGAGTGGAAACGGAAAAATGGTAAAACAGTCTGTGACGCGCTATCAAGGAGGTTACAAGCAAAGGAGGAGACGTCTACCCTTCAGAGAGGAAACTCTCATACAATGCCATCAATATCAACTTCCTTGTGATTTGTATTTGCCCAGAATTGCCAGAGAGCTCAATCTCTCGTCTGTCACCTCACTACAGTGAAACCTGTATTGAGAGGACACCGTATTAAGCGGACACCCTCTATCAAGCGGACAGTAGCCGAAGTCTCCAAATTTATTTCCCTTATGCGGACACCTCTCTTAAGCGGACGCGGACACCTTAAAAGTGTACCTAAATAGTGCCTGAAATGGTCATTTTCATTGTTGCCAACCTGTATTAAACGGACACTTATAATTAAATTCCACCACACAACATACCAGATGACGGAAATGCGAAAGATTGCCTCGAATTGCCAACCACAAATTCGCTTTCAATTTTTACATTATTAAACTTGACTTGACGAACTTATTTGATTAGTTTCACAGTACAGTATTGTTTTCTGTTTCGTTTTGTTTGTATAGAGCTTGTTTCACTCATCCGGATTACTTCAAATTTGAGTTGCAATCTATGTTTATAATACTATGATCAATTGGTCCACTTTCAGAGAGAAATTTTGATGCAAACGTATATCGTCATAGTCGCTGGGAGTATTTTAAACGTTTCTAAAGGAAATTTGCTTGCGGACCACCGTGGAAACGCCGTTTCTAACTTTCATAGTAAAGCAAGTTGTTTTGTTATTTTCAGGTATAAATTTACCAATATCCAAGGTAAGTTTCAGCTAGGTCTTTGAAAAAGCGAACAGCAACGCTTTTAAAAATGTCCTGTAAAACGGTTAATTGTTAACTACTAGAATACAACCGGGAAGCAAACTCTCCTCGTTAATAGTAGAACCTTCACTTCTTTTACATGAGGAAACACTTGTCCTTCACTTATAAGGCTGAATAAAGCTTGGAAATATATTATCTCTTGAAATACTGACTTTATTAAACTTGACTTGACGAACTTATTTGATTAGTTTCACAGTACAGTATTGTTTTCTATTTCGTTTTGTTTGTATAGAGCTTGTTTCACTCATCCGGATTACTTCAAATTTGAGTTGCAATCTATGTTTATGGTACTATGATCAATTGGCCCACTTTCAGAGAGAAATTTTGATGCAAACGTATATCGTCATAGTCGCTGGGAGTATTCTAAACGTTTCTATTGTTCATTTGGATGGCATTTGACACCTCATATGACGTTATCTATGGAAACCTGTATTAGGCGGACACCCTGTATTAAGCGGACACTACAGCATTCCCCGAGGGTGTCCGCTTAATACAGGTTTCACTGTATAACGTTTCTTGCCGCCCGTTTATGGAACGGTAAAAGGACAAGGGAAAAATTTAGTAGTCATCCCAATTTAATGATAAAAGTCCTTCTAGGAAAAAAAGTGTTTTTTTCCAAATTTCAACTGTACTCACGGGCGTATGTGCGTATATGGACTCTACGCTCCTGACATTAATTATTACATTGGAGAAGTGCGTACTGGCCAAAGGAGCAAAGCTTTCGCGTTGACCACTACCACAGTGCAGTTACTCCCCTTTACACACACGCCGGAGGCCCCTCCTGCAGAAGATGGTCCTACGTCCCCGAAAAATGTTTACCGCACCGCAAACTGAACTTAATCATGTTCAGCCGCGTGGAAACCATTAAGAGAGACGGGGTAGGGGTAGATCTGGAAAACTGTTCCGGAAAATCCGTGGCCAAGTTCTGTGTCACCTGCCTTAGTTCCACAACTGAACTGCACTGTATGGAAAACTTCCCTTTAAATTCTTGAATCAAGTTAAGGGTTGTGGAAAGGCGAGAGATAATGAAAAAGAACTTTTGAAGAGAGCGTAGCCCACTTTTTCAGCATTGTTACCAGGCTGTCCCATTGCATCCATTTGAAACAGGAACTAGACAATGCTATTGATCGGGTTGTGCCATGGTAGTTTTATCTTTTTGGCCACGAGGAAATTTCTTTCTCTTGCCTTACCGGTGTCTCGGCAATAGCAGTTGTTTGACTCTGCCGAATCTGTTTTCCAGCCCATAATGGTGTTCCGCTTATAGTTTTAAAACAGCTCTGTTTTTCTCCGAAGAAAGAACTGTAATTAAGATCATAGACGGTTGTGGTTTGACTTCAAAATGACCTAGTCCTTTCGAACTTTATCATGAGTACTGAGACGAAACGATGTTCAAATTCAAAGCCGCTCACTGTCATCTTCAAGACAGAAAATAATCGAACCATATTTGTCAATCTTCATTCGATCGTCGCATTAAGAGGCTATCCATAAAGAAATATTTCAGATATTTGTTTCACAAAGATCCTTCCAGGATGGCTGGATAAAATTAGAAATTCAAATCATAAACATATGTTTTAATATCACTAGCTTTATTACTTAAGCTTTTCCAGGTTACACATGAAGCTGTCAGACGTTGTTTAAGCTAAATTACAGCTCATAGTCTGAATTTCATGCTATTTTCTTATCTCAGTATTTGCTTCCCGTGGATTTTGGTGTAAGTTGTTCATCGTGGTCATACAAGCCAGCTGAAACAGTACGTCCGGATGTTTTAGCAGTGTTTCTGTAGGGTGTTGTAAAGCTGGTCATAGACGCTTGGTTTTAGCCAATTGATGCTGTCATCAATGTGGACCACATCTGGCGTGGAAAAATCTCCTCCCCAGCGAAGATCTCGATCTCTTCGGATCTTGTCAATAAAGCACTGAACATCTGGATGCTGGTTCAATGAGTAACGAAGACATCGACTGTTGCACCACTTTCCGTTTTTGTCCACTACATTCATATCAGTTGCATGACCAACGAAGTGGTTGCTACGTTTCGCTGGTTTCACGATGGCTCCACTTACGTCTTGTCCGGATTTTCGGAAAGAACTGGTGACATAGACCTGCGAATTAAATAGTTTTATCAGACGTCACTCAGCCACTCGCTTGGCTAGTGGGAAAGTAAACTGGTTTAGTTCGCAGCTGTTATTTAAACAATGACAGGAAATCTACCGGCAATGCAATTATTATTCAACATATTTTTAAGGCCACAGCGTTGCTTTTCATGGCCTGTAGCCTCAATAATCTTAGCAAAAACAACACCAAGCATCCGATATTTCTTGAACTCACTATAATGCCTGAGTAAAAGAGATGAAAAGTTAGCGAGTTGGTGAAATAGATAGTGAAATATTGTTTTCTGCCTCAAAGGAAAGCGTTGACTGCGAGGAACATCTTAGCCTGCGTAGCAAGCCTTTCCGCGCGAGTTCGTCGAGAAAGTTGGGATGAGAGCAAAACAAGAGAGACATGAATGAACTCAATTGGTTCGACAGTTCGACGGACGGATTAGATGTTGAGGAAATCGAGCAACTGTCGATTCAAAGACCTGCGCCATGGGCCAGGCTCACCTGAGTGACCTGTATATTTAGTTAATTATCTAACGCGTTAAATTCCTTTGGTTGTTTCCTACTCATACACCTTGTCGGTAACTGTGCTCACGTTGTGGGTGCCTCCTCCTAAAATGTTCCACAACTGGTATAGGATTTGATGGAGCCGAGACCAGTTGTGGAACTGTACATGTACACATTTATTTAAGGCATCCTACTGGCGAACAGTTACGGCGTTTAGATTTTCTATTTTTCAAACTTTGAGATATTTCGAGCAACAGCAATTTACCGTCTGCTCTCTTTAAACAGTATGTTGTTGCTTACGTGAATCATGCATGTATCATACCTTTACGACGCATGAGGAAGCAAAATCATTAATTTTCTGCATGAGTCCCACGAAGCCAGTGTGAACACGTGCACTTTTCATGAATTTGTTCCCTTTGTACTCGGTTAGTTCACAGCCTCCTGTAAACAGACAGAATAGTTGTTCGTTCTGCTGTATTTTCAGTCTAACCTAAATAAGTTGGAGCATATTACTGAGTGAAACCAAGTTAAAGAGTTAAAGGAGAAAGCTATTTAAGCAATAGAAAACTTTTTCTATTGCTTATTTTCATAGCCTGATATAAAACCGGGAGGGTTAGGGTGTTGGGAGAATTTCTAGAAAGTTATGCCAGACGAAGTCGAGGGTCTGCACAACTGTGGAGATTTCTCTCAACCCCTCGGCTATGCAAACACAGAAAAAAGTTCCCTATTGCTTTTATCAAATAACTTTTCACAGAAAAAGGAGCAAAAACTCTTTGTTTATTGCGCAAGAGAAATTCTTAATAGTGGCGAACTGTTGTACACGAAGCATTTTTTTGTACGCGTAATCAGTTCATATGACATGTTTGTACAAATTTGTTCATAGTTGAAAAAGGAAGAAGTTGTCAGTAGAAATCAAGCTTGTATGTTTTTGTTTTCCCAATTCAGACCACGAGATGTTCTCCAGGGAATTTGCCTTTTGTCGTTTCATTTTAAAATTATGCATACACATGCACATAGATGCACGGGCATAAGATTGCATTTGAAAGAAACAGTTCTCTGGGGTACCATCACGTGGGCTGAAATGAGAAAACAAAACATACAAGCTAGAAAGGTATATTCTGTTTTCGTCACTTCACAGCAGAGAAATCCAGTGCGAAAGAGAAATTGCAATAACAAACGGAAATCTTAACAAATACAGAAATAAGTGGACCCCGCTGTGCATTTCTGATTAGTGTTGATTTATAGTAATTTATAAGATAACTAAGATAGTACGCACGCTCTGATTTTGCTTTTCGCGCGCTTATCACGCAAGCACGAATTTGAAAAAGTTTTGAAGTTCAAAACTCGACAAGTTTACTTTATTTACCCATTCCTTCGTCGGCTGAAACTTGGAACATCGATACAAAGAAAGTGTGTCGATTTGTTTCGCTTAAGCTGACATTTTAAGCGAGAAAAGTGCGTAGTTTGGAAAGCATCTTTTTGCAAAACAAAAAGTGATTACGCGTGCAAGACTTCGTGGACAAGACTTTGCGACAGGCAAGAATTTCTCTTTTAATCAGTGCCATACAAAGATTTTTGCGTTTTTTCTCGGGAAATTTATTTTATAAAAGCAAGGAAAAACTTTTTTCCTGTGTTTGCTTATCCTGATATAAACACTCGAGGCGTTGGGAGAATTCGAGACAGTTATGCAAACCCTCGACGTCGTCTCGGGTTTGCATAACTGTCGCGAATTCTCCCAACCCCTCTCGTGTTTATTTCACGCTATGCAAACACGGAAAACGTTTTCTATTTCTTAATTAGCAAACGCGCACTATTATTATTTTTCTATTTGTTCTGCTAGTTGTTTTTAATCAGTTGAACCTTCGTATTTTGCTTTTTTTTTTTGGCTTGTTTGTTTTTTTTGTTTATTTTTTACTGTTTCGCCTCCTTTTTATTTGCCGCCCTGTTATTGTAAAGTTATTGTAATGTTATGTTAAATGATGTTTAATAAATAAATTAAGTAATAATAATGATTTAATATTCATATTGCGCAAAATACATGTAAATATGATCAAATGCGCATTACATAAAAGTAAATTATCAACATTAATAAGTTATCCAAAATAACTAAAAATATTGTATATAAAAAAAACAATGGATCTATAAAAAATATAATATGTACATAATCCTTAAAAAATCCTAATAAAAAGCTAATCTAAAAAAATGGGTCTTAAGTAAACCTTTAAACCTATGAAAATTGGGCTCATTTCGTATTTGTGATGGTAACCCATTCCAGAGTTTAGGTGCCGCAGCTAAAAAAGCACGGTCACCCAATGTCTTTTTAGTTAAAGTTCTTGGCGTTTGAAGCATGATTCCCGTTGCACACGATCTTAAATTGTATCTCTTTTCCTCCCTTTTGCTAATGAGTTCTTGTAGATATAGCGGAGCTTGTTCATGGATCGCTTTAAAAGTAATTATAATAATCTTAAAATGAATCCTAAATTCTACTGGAAGCCAATGAAGCGTACACAGAATTGGTGAGATGTGATAAATTTGCTTGCGGACCACCGTGGATACGCCGTTTCTAACTTTCATAGTAAAGCAAGTTGTTTTGTTATTTTCAGGTATAAATTTACCAATACCCAAGGTAAGTTTCAGCTAGGTCTTTGAAAAAGCGAACGGCAACGCTTTTAAAAATGTCCTGTAAAACGGTTAATTGTTAACTACTAGAATACAACCGGGAAGCAAACTCTCCTGGTTAATAGAAGAACCTTCACTTCTTTTTCATGAGGAAACACTTGTCCTCCACTTATAAGGCTGAATAAAGCTTGGAAATATATTATCTCTTGAAATACTGACTTTATTTGGGATAACAAGCTTTAACTTTTTTTATTGTAGTGTGGCTCTTTAATGATATGGATAGGGAAAACTGTAAATCACCTATACATACACATTTCTAGGCTAATCAGAGTACGCGTACTGTCTTTGTTATTTTGCCCAAAATATAAAAATGTAGACGTCATAAAAATTGCTGCTATGACTGATGCGGGTATCACTGAGAGGATCACAATGTCATACCTCTAGTCACACTCAGTTGAACACTAGCTACATTGTATCTTTGTTTTCGCGTATATAAATGCTTTCAAAATTTACAGCAGAACAGTCTACTAAAGTTTTGAATTACTATTCTTTGTAGAATGACTTTCCATGCGTGTATGGTTTTTGTACGTCATCCATAGAAGACGACTTAAAACGTTACCTCTTGCAATTGTGTAAAGTGTGCATTGATCCCAAATTAAACTAATTATTAGATCATTGTTGGTATATCAAGTTTTAAAATCAAGTTTTAACAGCAAGCAAAGTGCCGTAGTCCTCCTCCAGAATGAAACAAAAACTCAATGGCTCTTGTGCATGTTAAGGGCAAATTTTCATCATCAATCCTTTTGTTTATTTGCAAAGTTTGCAGTAATAAATTCTCGGTTCAGTTAGGATGGAGATAACCTGATAGGGAGTTTCAGCAACGACCTTTTTGAGCGACAAACGTAAACCGGAAGTAGACTTTTTGCACTCCTCGGCCGTGATTTTGAACAAATTCTTGGGCAAATCGTCTCTATAAGAGTAAAGACACTTAGCAACACAAATTTGGTAGCGTCAAAGAATATTAGTATAGGTAATAGCATGATCTGTAGTGATATTTGGCACAAATACCTCGAGTAATATTTCAAAATTGTTATACGTAATTTCACGAGCCGTTAGGTGAGTGAAATTTGGGACAATTTTGAAATATCACGAGTGGTATTTATGCCAAATATCACATGCAAATCATGCTATTATTTGTTTATACTACTGACCGCAAAAGGTTTGTAATTTTCACATGTAGGTATTTCAAATAAAGCTGAAATACTACTACTCTAAGCCAATCAAATTGCAGAAATTTCTCATGTAGTAGTATAAAAAGAGAAAAAGGCTCACTTTCGGATAGCGCGCACCGCTCACTCCCTATTTTAATATCTTCATCCTAACTGAACTGAGAATTTATTGGTGCAAACTCACGAACAAGAACAGACAATGCAAAGAGTCTAATAGACCATTTTACAGTTGTGGATTTAGTACCCTAGCCTTTGAGTGAATGTGAGGCTGACGGTGACCTTGTCTTGATACAAACCTCCTTTTCTTTGCCATGGAAATTGTCCTTGAAAAATGCTGGTTAGAATAAGAATAAAATTTATTTACATAATGAAGCAGGAGGGTTTGTATCAAAACAAGGTCACCGTCAACCTCGCTGCCAATGGCCTTTTCGCAAAAGAGGCTTGGTGAATATAGACCTTTTCACGGTTTATGACGCCATCTTGGCTGGGGGGCAACACGGCTACGATTACAGTGAATGTAACGGCGTTATAGCGGTTTCAAGTGGGCCAAAATCCCATACATTCACTGTAATTTAAGCCGTGTTTGCCCCCAGCCAAGATGGCGCTATAAACCGTGAAAAGGTCTATTTTAGCTAGTCTAACTTGAACATGAATGAGAGCTATTACTATACTGAGACAGAAAAGAGCTAAATCGAATATAATTTTCACAATGTTCCGATTTCATACAATTTAATCGGCGACTTTGATTTTTAGTTCCTCACTAATATTGTTGACGCTTCATAGTATGCACAGCTGTATTTTCTAAGGAAAGGTTACAGTAGAACAAGGCTGAAATAGCTGAGCAGAATACTTAAGGAACATACCGAGACAGGAGGGTACAACTGCCATCAGGAACACTGCCACAAACGGTACGAGCACTTTCATGGTTTTATCAGACGGTTAAGTTAGTCCGATGTTCACTATAAAGAGAATAAAACGATGTCAATATCTCAGCTGGGTCACGCAAGATTTTAAAGTCAACCAGAGACTTAGTATCTATCTTACTCAAGTCAATCAAAGTTTTATAAAAAAAAAAAGATAGTACGCGCATTCCGATTGGTTAAAAACCTATGCTTCATTGTAAAAAATGAAAATAAATAAATAAATAAATAAATAAAAATCACTCTCTTTCAGCTCGTGATTTACAAGCTTTTCTCGTGTTCTCTCAACATCCCAAGTGGTTTATCACGCCGGTAAACCCATAGAAAGAGTGGTCTCTTGCTTAATTGCACTAGAATTTTAGCGACTGTCAGCAACAGAGGGATAAATTATATCAGTATTAATAAAAATATAGCAGAATGCTTTACGTTGTCTCAATGTTATGTTTACTTTGCGTTTTCTAAGCCACGACTAAAACTCGGTAAACGGCCAGACATGTCACAAAAACGAAAGGCAAAACTATGTTTAAAATTTTTTTAAAATTCTCATGAAATATATATAATGTTTTGTAACAACGATTCTGACTTGTAAACTTGCGGGAGTACCAATCCTGTGGTTTGACCAAAATTGTGAAAGCAAGGTGTGCCCCAAGGGTCATTTCTAGGTCCTGTTCTTTTTTTTTTGTTCGTCAACAATATGCCTCTTCTTGTTCACAAGTCAACTAGGGACATTTATGCAGACGATTCCACCATGTCTTCAAGTTCAAATTGGAAAACCATTTCATCACTAAATCAGTTATATCTGATGATCTGGCAGAGGTAAAGAGAGGGACTAGAGGTAACTAAATGTATATACATAAGTATGCAAAAAACGAAAGCGTTGTTGGTTACGGAAAAGTGTCTACGGAGGCGTATTTATCAGAATACGGGAATGCTGGAAATTGCAATTGACATTCCAAAAACCGAGCAAGTCGCAAGTCATAAACTTCTTCGGTTTGATCATGGACGAAGACCTAACTTACGAAGTACATGTTGATGAACTCTGCCACAAGCTTTCCAAGCGACTCGGCCATTAACGATATACCAGCCCATACTTGAAGAAAGATCAGAGAATAATTTGCTTCAACGCAGTCATAAAACCACTCACGTATGTATGCAGTATGGACATCGTACAATAAAATGCTACTTGAGAATGCAAAAGCGGGCCGCGCGTATTATTCTAAATGCCCTTCGCATTAGGCGAACAGTAACTTTGTTTAACAATTTAAGCTGGTTTCCCTTTTTACAATGAAGCTTACATAAATCGCTGTGCACTTGCTTTCAAAAGAATAAGAATAAATGGAACATTGCCTCACTATTTAACAAAAAGCTCCGATAAACACCCGAAAAACACAAGAAATTGTAATTTAATTCTACTGGCCCCCCTCCAAAGAAATGTTCTCAGAGAGGGTACGCACCTTCGCAGTGAAAACTGTTTCTGGAAGACCGGAATAACTTACCCAGATCCCTAGTAACAAAGAAGTCTTTGAAATCCTTCAAGACTGAACTATTGAAAGTACTATTAAATCCTTAAATCCTGCGTAATTTAGCTCTTACCTTTAAAACCCGAACGTGTCTTGTAAAGCCTGGTTGCCATATGATTGCTGCAATCAGTCAGATCGCTAAAAAGTTTACGCTAAAACGGGGCAGCGATCGCAGCAATATATATAGCTTGTTTATCAGGCGCATGGTAAATTTAGGGTGCAAACAAGAACGGTGGCGCTGGCCTCGAGAGAGGTCTGGTGACGACGCACGTGAGTAGAAAATGTGTGTCCTTTTCCCTCAGGCGCATCTCGAGCCCCATATAGTTTCCTATGCGCGGGCATGCCACGCAGGCTATAATCCATATCGAAACACTTCAATATCTATCTCGCCGAGATATAGAGGCTGGAAACAAACTTAAACAAAATGTGTGCCGCCGAGGCGGTCTTGTTCAGCTTAAAAGTATAACTTAATTGCGTTTCACGTTACCTTTTAACTATGGGTTTCCATTAATTTGATTAAAACAGTACAAAGTTATTTTACACTTAACACAAGGGAAGATTGCTTCAAAGCTACTAGAATGTGATCTGAGCTGCGCGTATCATGACGTCATGGGTCTTTGTAGTGGAAACCAATGTGTCAGTAGCTTCAACTGGGTGCACAGGCTGGACCCCCTTAACAAAAAACTTTCTTCATATAAAATGATCATCCTAATTAACATTCTATTGCTTTAGTCCAAAAAAAAAAAAACCGCGAACACTTTGATTTGATTTTTACAGTTCAATTTTGCACCCAGCAATCAAGTAAAACTTTTACCGCAAGAATACCAAACACTTTGTTTCGATCAGTCAGCCCTCATCACACGTTCACTACCAAAGTACCAAAATTAAGTTCTCAATTCGCGTTCCCTTACTCGACGAGTTTCTTTTATCGGGACGCGGACGACGTATTCACACAACAAAGTATAAAGAATTTACTTAATTAAGATCATTAGAGGTTTTGGCTTCAATTTTGATGTCTTTGGTGCAGAAGTACGGTAAGCTACAATAAGCATATCATTCGTTCAAGCGCTTCAAGTAAGTGGGGTAACTAAAAAGGCCTGGAAAAAGAAAACTTTAAAGGCTTTTCCAAAATAAAAGAGTTTTTTAGAAAGAGCAAGAAAGGTACCAAAAGTACGTTGTCAAGAGCGGAAAGAAAATGCATCATGGGGAAGTCAAAATGGCCGTTTCCAAACTTTCGTCCATTTTAAAAAAGAAACTCCATCGCTTTTGGAACTTTTAACTAACCAAAGTCTTTATTTGGGAGAAATATGAAGAACTAAAAATTTGGCAAGTGGCGCCGATTTTTCGATATTTTCAAGAAAAGGGCTCTTACATAAATTTGTTCCTAACTTGATGGTACAGTGCCTCAGGTTGTTTGAACCGAGGCAGAATTTAAACAAATGATATAGCCCATATTTTAAATTAAAGCATCAAAACAGTTTTCAGCTTTACAGAAGCAATTTACCTTAGGATGCGGTGACGGCCTCTATGATAGTTGACACAAGGCCTTGCACGTACAGAATGATGTCCTACCTAAAATGCTATCACGTTTCTTTAAGGTTTTTTACCATCAGTGGTTCAATATCTCGATAAGAAGCTATAAAGCTCGTGCAATTGGAGTTAACGATTGGCTGTTTTGGGAGAGCCTCAAGTTTGTATCCGTAAGCCCGATATTCTCATGCAACGGTGTGCGAAAACCGTTCAGCTACCTCAACTATAAGAGCATGCATTGGCATTTAAGAGGAACTATTCGGTTGCCATCATTTAATTCTTGCTGTCTTACAATCTTCTTGATGTGTAAATGCTGTTGTACTATTTTGGTTAATTTATCTTTTTTCCCTTATAGACTGTCTACGACCCTGAAGAAACGTTTCCAGTTGAGAGTCGTGAGTAAAATCACGCAGTCTCGGCGAGTTGAAAGCACGCTGGAAAATTGATCGATGTTCCAAAATTTAGTTCAAGTTTCTGTCTCTCGACGAAATTCTGTTTTTCAAGCGGCGGATGAAATTTTCAGCCCCAAAAGCATAAAGGAAGTTTTGGCTTCAATTTCGATGTACAATTGGGTTTCTTTGGTGTAGAAGTCTACGGTAAGCTAATATTAGCCCACTCGCTCAAGCGCTTCAGTGCTTTTGGAACTTTTAATTTACTGTTTTCTCTTTCGAAAATAACCAATTTAAGCTTTATTTGAGAAGAAAATGAAGAACTGAAACTTTCGGAAGTGGCGCCGTATTTTATATTTTTTCAGAGTGGATGCTCTTTAATCAGTTCGGTTCCTCCTGGCGCGATTGTTATAGCCCCACTGAGAAATGTATTTGGAAATTTGCAAATCAGTATTCTGCAGCTTTAAAGAAGGAAGTGACCTGATAGGATGAGGCAGCTCACGAGAATAATAGTGTTGACAGAGTCTTACACGTACAGAATAATATTTATCTTACCTAAAATGCAATCAAGTTTCTTTTAGAAACGCGCGATCCTGATAACGAGCGGATGTGTAGTACAGTATATAATGAGATAAAGTATCAGTCATCTTTCCTCATTATAACATTATATATATAACTAACACTGACATAAAAGAATAAGTATAAACATTTCCTACACGTAAATTGACGATGTCACCAGACAGATCGGACCCTTATGGCCAGGATTAGCCAAGCACAGACACCTGTGGGACATCAGGAAATCATCGTCAGTTACTTTATTTAAAACTAAGCCCCCCCCCTAGACATATCAGTTTACGAATTCTTTTTATTTATAATTTTTATTATTAGCCTGAATTGTTTTGAATAATCTAGCTTTTTTTTTTAATTAAGAGTTACGGTATTGTCAAGCGCCACGGACAATTAGTGGAGCATGGCGCTATATATTAAATGTATTTTATCTTTCATTACTGGTAACGTGTTATAGGCCGTAGCCCATGTCTCAATTGGTGGGCCGCCTTTAGCATTGTAAACATAGACAAAAGTTGTATAAATCAATTTGTTAACGTATTAACTATCGTTTCATTTTTCTACTTTGCACCCGGGTAAAATCATACTGGGCCCAGTTGCCCGAAGCATGGTTAGCGTTAACCAGCGTTTAATACCTTGACAACGTATTGGTTTTGATACTGCTTAACCAATGGTTAAACCTAACCATGCTTTGAGCAACTCAGCCCAGGAAAATGGCTCCGACAATAATACCAGCTTCAGTTTTCAAACAATTAGAACTTTTTTTAGTAAATTTTCAAAAAGTTTAGTTAACTCAGTAGGTTATTGATAACACCTTAAACTTTTACAGTGAACTGAAGTACAACCTTATCTTTGAAGTACCTTGCTTAGCTTTTGCAAATTTCTCTCGTTTGATCGCGGTGAATAGCGCATGTCAGTAAAGGTCAAGCTGTCATCCCCAGGCTTTATCTCTTGCCCCGTTGTCCGCGTAAAGTCTGGGAAAGGGTAGGTGTAGACTGCAAAACAGTCGGGTTTTATCTCAAAATTGGTATTTTTAGCGTCTCTCCCTAGTCTCGCTCTCCGTTTTCAGCTTTTGTTTGACTTTTCGTGCGTACTTGAATACGCAAAAATAGGGACTGTTTTGTAGTCTAGGGTAGGCGAGTCTGTCTCGGTGACGTCACAGCTCACGGTAGAGTCAAGACCTCAGTTGTTCAGAAGCTGGATAACGCTATCCATCGGACAAATCTCTATACAGTAGAAAAGTACTATAGGAGAAACCAATTGCGCTATCCACTGGACAGAGATGTATCTGGTAGATAGCCCTATCCACCTTTTGAAAAACTGGAG
This sequence comes from Porites rus, assembly GCA_964035705.1. Classification (NCBI taxonomy): domain Eukaryota; kingdom Metazoa; phylum Cnidaria; class Anthozoa; order Scleractinia; family Poritidae; genus Porites; species Porites rus. Next base: position 53,694,563 of record OZ037992.1, read on the forward strand.
CCAGGATTGTGCGAGGCGAGAACGTCTAGGGACTAATCTGGGTAAAAGTTATTTTCAAAAATGAAAGTAAACTGGCTGAACAGAATTAACACACCGAAAGAAGCGGGAATAACAGCAAACAGGAAAACAGGTGCCACAAAAGGGACGGGCAATATTATTATGGCTTTATCGGATTACTCACAAAGAGAATGATATGGTGCTTCTGATTAGATAATACCTTGATTTTTCAACTTGGTCAGACAAGATTGTTTAGCCCAACAGCCGCCTCTGCGCAATTCAGCACTGATGAACACTAATTCACGAGGCCATCGCTCATCGCTTTCTTCACGCCCCATGTTCTTATGCGCTTGCCACGCAGGCTATAATTTGTATAGAAACAGTTCTATCTCGCCGAGATAGAGTTTAGTTCTGCCTTAAATAATCTCTTCAGACGGAAGTGGCAGAAAAAAATAGACCCACTTACCTTATTAGCTTATGTGTTAAATTCAGGCAAAATTCAGGCAAAGTAAAACAAATTGCTGCACAGTTCTAACTCGGTTCGTGCCGTTATGCCTAAGTGACAGCCGTCTATTTATTCTCTTTATTCAGGCTATTTTCGGTGAATTACTCATTGGCTCCAGCTGTTCAAGCACATGCATGATACGAATGAAAAGATACCTTAACCTCGAAACTGAAAATTGTGACGAGGACAAAATATAAGTCTCTGCACTTCCGCTTCTCCCGAAGTGAGCTTTGACACCAACACATCTTCACTGTAATTGCTCAGCTCGAGGCAGAACGGCTGTGGCCATGGCCTTGGGAACTTTGGAGGGACGCCATTACAGAGACGTTGATTCTGCCCCACCGTACCCTGGTATGGGCTGGGTTTTTAGGCCAAATTATGGAAAAAACCTTTTGTTGTAAGTATAGGGCTAACGGAATTAACGAATTAGCTTCCTTGTTGACTAAGTTGAACCGCTCACGGGAAGTCAAGCCTGAAGGCATGTAATACTCTCTTGAACCGTAATTTTAACCAGCATCAATCAACAAGAGCACTATATTTACTGTATATTTAATATAGTTACATGACAATTCCTTAATGGGGTTTTCTCCAAAATCAAAATGCTGATAAAAAGTATAAATTAATCAACTAAACGGAAGCGAAAAAAAGATACTGTTTTAGACCCGTTACAACGGAGTTCAACCTCTGTTACATACTACATCAAAAAACATACATCAAAAGACTGTATCCTTTAGTTATTTAAATAAACTCTGGAGACTGGAAGCCATTCTACCATCGAGTTTTGCAATCTCCCAAATAAAACTTGAATGTTACCACTTCCTCTTCGTAATAGAAGTGGGATCAGTTGAGGTTTCTGGGAAACTGACCACCCACCCCTCCCCTAGTCGCAATTTTCCCTAAGTGAGAAGTATTGATATAGGGGAGGGGTAGGTGCCCAGTTACCTGATGAACGGCCTCAATTGCGAAGTGCATACTGAAGCATCTCTCCTGAACTACCTGTTTTGGCACAGGCGAAACGCTAAAAGCCTTGAATAACCTTGAAAGCACCACTGATTTCGGACATAATGGATGTCAGGAAGATCAGATAATAGCCCTTATGAATGTTTACATAAAATGACTGAGCACATTTTTACCATCAAGCTTCCTTTTGAAATTGAAAGTTTACGAAGTTTTATTTATTGTATTCCCAGTGATAAGCATTGAAAAGAAAACCCACACAAACTTTGCTGACAATCGGGAGACTTGGTGGTGAAGAGGTTGGTCGTTGGTACTGTAATATAAACAGCTTAACTGAACCTTATTTGCTGCTCAAATGATTGAAAGATAGCAATCTGTCTTTACGCTACTTCTGGCGGCGAAATCAAAATTCGCGGCTACAGTGCATCTACCATACAAAACAGCACATAGTCTTCCCTGATCATTGATATTAATGAATTGATTTCATGCAGCACTGTTAATAAAGCGTGAATTTATTCTTCGAGAAACTCATAAACATTAAAGTAATACTTTTCTAATACTCGAACTGTTTAGATAGCAAAATTTCCTGAAATAAGTCATTTTTTTAACCTACATGGCAGCTCTCTTAGCCGTCATGTAAATGCCGCGCCACGCAAAAGCTTAGAAATTCAAGCGTACTCTAACACAAAGCCAAGAACCCTTTTGAAGCAAAAATTTGTATGAAAATTAGTTTTCAGCTGCTCTAATGCATCGTGAAAGTAAAAATCTCCGTAGGATCGACAGTTTTTTAGTTTGAATTTTAGTGACGTCATGTGAAAACCAACAATATGAGGCGAGTGGAAACAATTGTCGGACGAAAGCTGGAAATTATTTCTGGATGCGGAAGTAGAAATATATCATCAAATAGGGACGTACAAGAACTTTCTTTATACCTTATTAACTACTAGGAGTTACAACTTGTAACGCTGGTGAAATATACAATCAATCAGCCCCGCCGTCTTGTCATTATCGTTATGTATTCTTAAATACATCTGTAATTTTTTGGTAATATAATTTAAAACAAATCTGAAACATTAAACACTCTAAATCAGAAAGATCTGTTTTAGCCCTAAATACAGGGCCGTTTCGGTGAGTAAAATACAGTCCTATTTTTGGGTCTAATTTGGCTACCTTAAATCAGGGCCAATACAGTCCAATTTGCTAGGGCTGATTTGGTCCCAGGGCTGAAATGGGCCCTACCGTGAGCTGGAATAGCCTTTTGATAGAGGTTTTTTGGCCTAAATTGTGCTCAAATGGCTCCAAGAAGGGCTGAATCAGACTTTGGCCTGCAGGGCTGAATTGACACTTTGGGGCTGAAACAGATCTTTTTAATTTACAGTGAACAGACTGAAAGCCGCGAATGTTGAGCGATACAGACGTACATGAGATGGGGTTCACCGTCAAAACTTGTTGACCTCTAAATAAATATATATTTGCAATAAAAAGTCAATACTGTATTTTTAACTCTACACATATTTTCCTACATTATGGTAATTGCTGAAATGAAAGGAGGCGGACATATTATTAATGTCAATCTAGTTATTTATCCTTTGAATTAAATAACGATTTGTGTTTTGCAAAAAAATAAAAAAGTTAAGAAATACTACAAAGAGAGAGAGTGAGAAAAAAAAATGCAAAAACAAAACGGGGCACAAAGTTTAATGTGACTTGGTAGCGACCAATACGGACCAAAATAATACGACATGATGTTGCTCAGAAACTGAAATGATTTGATTATATTAAGCTTTTGCTGCATTAAATTAAGGGAAATCAAAACATAGCGTTACAGAGTTCTAGCTCTGTTTAACATGTGTCAGGCACTTTGCTTGAATGATAGTGGTCCATTTTTCATTTTCATTCAGCCTATTTTTGGCGAATATCAGTTAAATAAAACACAAGAATTAAGTCCGAGACTCCATCGAAACTGAAAACTGAACGAGGAAAAATTAATTTCACCCGGTACATCGTCACGCTTTGTGAAACAGTCGGTGCTACCCTTCGAGTCTTCGAACCTTTAGAGCATTCGGGTTGGCATTTTCGCCACTCAAATATATGAAGAAACGTATGAACAAAAGTGTATAGTTGAAAAACTAGAGCTAATGTTTGTGCTTCCTTCTCGACAAAGTGAAACTACCCGGAAGTCGAACCTTAAGGCATCATGACTCTCTAAAAACAGCGAAATCAACAGGATCACAATATTCAATAAAGCTATATAACAATGCAAGTTCCAGTCCGACTTCCCTCGAAGGTCAAAACGCGCCACTAGTTTTAAAATCAACTAAACGGCCGTGAGAACAGTCAAAAAAGGCACAATTTTATTCTAACTGCAACGGAGTTGAGCTTCTATCACATACATTAAGACATGGCAAAGTAGAATTTATATACTAAAAAAAAACCCTGAATATTTACAATTACTAACTCTCGCAGTCCAGCTTTCAACCACTACTTATAATAGTATAGGGGGGAAGGAGTGTGGGGGAGGGGGGAATTGGGGACAAATATTTTTGCAAGCAATTAAGGGTTTTCTTATAAGCATTGCCGAATATGTAACTATCATTCCTGATGTTTGTAAATCCTTATGGAAAATACTCTATCACTCCAGCTCTTAACGATAAAGAAAGTATGCACCACGATTATATTTCGATTTGGACTTACAAAAAAGTGTTAATGAAGAAAGCCTCACCAGACAAGAAAGCCTGAGAATACCAGACTAACCAACAAGTTTTCTAATTAAATTACTAGGCCAGAGTTCTTAGACTTTCAAGGTATATTTCAACTAGGCCTGCCTCAAAAGTCTGGTTCAACCATGGTTAATAATAGGGATACCAATTTTTTAGCCAGACATTTAGGAGCGAGAGAACATTTGCTCAAAAACACTGATTTACATCTTGCCAACATTCGTAACACTGCAGCGATTAATCAGGGATTGGCCCTCTTCTTTATGATCTCTCTGTTCATCTATTCACTCTCACCGAATATATTGATATTTTCAAACTGTTTTAGACATCAATATTTATCAAGGTCCCTAACACAATATTTGAACGCTACGAGTACTTTGATACTGGGCGCCTCGATGAAATGAGTCCTTCAGCCCCGATCGGTAAATTCAGAGTGAGAAGGATCAATACTGGGTCAAATTTACGTACAAGCGACAGAGACGGAAATGTTTAAAAATCCCATACATCACTGTGAAGGCAAGAAATCATATTCTTCAGAGTGGCATGGTAGTTGGTGCTGCTTAGTCGAGCACCGAAGCAAGGAGTAATTTGAAGACTCTTGTTGTGACTGCTTTTAGTTGGCTGTTTTCTTGGTGCTTTGTTGCAGGTCATTGTGTCCGAGAAACCGTTTAAAACGCCTTAAAACTTTGACAAGGCAATCGTTGTCAATGACGAAGATAAACCAGATGCTTCTGACGAGACAGGCAGCGAAGATAAAGCCGAAAGAGGTGAAAAAAACTTGCACAAAGTCGTGCAAGTTGTTAAGGTGGCTGAACACAGTTTTGGCCGTTTGTAAGTGTATGTCATTTGCCAAATCATAGCAAGAGAAAGGTTGCAGCTCACAAGCTGAAACTCGGCAAGTGAAAAATATACTGATAAAAGATTTTGATTCACAGGAAAAATTTGATGTTTTCGTTGTTTCCATGCCAACATGAACGATTTAATACAACCTTAAAAGTTCACATTTGCTCAGTTTACATAAAATTCTCTCATCAGATTTTGCTATAAACGTGCACACAGCTTACTATAATTAATCATTACCATTTGAAACTTATTTGACCAACTTTTGACAGACAGGTTTTTAGATCAATAATAATTGTACTATAATTATTAAATGTGTCACAAAATTTGTCTGTTCAACTCCCATTTTAAAATTCTCATTATTTAAGATACGATTAAAGTAAAAATTCTACCAAATATCAGGAAATTTTAATGAGTAGATTTTGAGAAATCGTTATCTGCGTATAATTGCTTTTTCGCTGCCATGTTTGTTTGTCTAATTTAAAACACGCGCCGTCACGCGAGTTACCGCTGACAGCCCGCAAAACTGTGTTTAGAAGTTTAGCCACCTCAAGCACAAGCTGGATGATTTTAGGGTAACTTTTTTTTTGGGCTGACGTGCCGGGGCTATAAGATCTCAATTCAAATTAAACTTTTGCCATTTACAGTTTTAAGTTCACGTTCTTTCAACTTCGGTTGGATTTCACTGTTCGCATCCAGAACCTCAAACGATGACAAAAAAAAAAAAAAAAAAACAACAACAAAAACAAAGTGTTACTCTAATGGCTAGTAAGTTGACAGCACTCAGAAAGCTTAAAGGTGTACTTTACAAAACAAATTTTATTGTAAATCGCTTTTCAGAAGCAAAGAAAATCATAAAGTAAACTGAGCAACTAGGCCGAGTCTTCATGGCAAGTCAAAACTTCAGTTCAATAACTGCGGACGCTTTCGTGATAATTACTGGGAGACTGTAACATAAATGTGGTTGCAATCTTGGGACATTTGATTTGCTTATTGATGGTCAATTCTGAAATGGTAAGTTTGGAAGCTGATTGTTTTTTTTTTATTTTTTAAAGTGGAAGTTCTCTTCCGCAAGAAGCACCCAAAGACTCTTTTGAAGACGATAGAAATTTGACAGACGCTGACACCTTCGAAGCTGCAGATGATGATGAAAATTCTGAAGACAAGAACGGGATGCAGCCGCTGACGAAAATGTTAAAAAACGCACAGGTCCCTCTGAAACGGTATAAATAATCCACCATTGGTGACAGCTTTCTTAGCTTAATCAATCAATTGCATTAAAATAATAAGCGATTCAGGTAAAGCGCTACTACGACAAAGGAAACTCTTTCTCAAACTATCAGCTAATTCAAAGCACTTTTAAGTTTTCACTTGGGCTTTATTTTTAGTAAGTTTCATCTTGCATATGCATACGAGTCGGTTCGGTTGGCCAGCTGACTTGAGATAGCTGGATAAATGCAACAGCCTGTCTTTACATACGGCACTAAGCTAAGTAAGTCAAAACATAATTATAACTGATTTAAATATCCCAAAAAAGCAATTATCCCGGGGAGGGGGCGGGAGGGGGGGGGGGGTCCCTTATAAGAGGCTAATGGGGATGTGCCGCTGGATGGGGTCGCATTTTCACGACTGGATTGACTTTAATGGGGTTGCATTTTCAATAGAGTTACTAGAGTAGGGTCGCACATTTTCGGATTTTTTGGGGTAAGACAATTCTTCATATTTACGGTTAGCAAACGTACCAGAATGTTTGTATACTGCAGATGAAAAGTAAAGTGTTCTTCATTCAATCAAAAAAATGGTTCAATTCATAGAAAAAGAAATTGACTATGTCGGGATCGCGAAAATTACATATTTGCCCAAAAGTGACTTAGTTGGGGTCTATAATTGGCCACAGCCGCTAGACTATAATGGGGTAGGGGCTCTGAGAGACAAGCGGCATACACCAGCAAAAATTAACCCAAGTACTCCCCCGGGGCAGTTATTAAGGCTTTTATTGATTTCAGCTGGAATTATAATCCTGACGATGAGGCAGAAGATGCAAAGGCTTTCTTATGGCGACGATGACGTCGATACTACTACTGTAAATATCACGGAAAGAAATATCACTCAAATAACTGAGCGGCATACCGACGTGGACCAGCCCATAAAGAAATACTATTCCAATTTTTTTCTTCACCATTTGTTTTGCTTATACGTTGGACAAAATAATTATATTCTTGAAAGATGTATTTTACTGTAATTTTTGATAATTCGCACACGATCTTTTGAGATCATGACACTATAGTGACTAGTCGTTTTGTTGTTTTCTTCGAAATAATTTGTTGACATCATAGGTCACGTTTCATGTTAAGTTTGTATGTTACAGATCATGCCTGTTGAATAAGAGGAGAAAAAGCGCAGAGACAGAAAAAAAATACTCAGAATACATTTATCCATTTATCTGTCTTTAAATTTGTGCTTGGTAACGAACAAAAGGAATGTAAATCACGCAATAATAAAATCACTGAGAATTTAGTTTTGCTTTTGAACGTTATTATAGTGAAATTGATCTTAGCATGAAAACTTTAAACAGTTGACAAGTACGTTTGTGTATATTTTGGGAAACAAACTGCCCTGAAAAATGGGTAACCACGGTGGATTCGATCTTGAAGGTATGTCGTCATTAACAAAATGCATTTTTTCTTCTCCTCGACATATGGAAAATGGTTCCCTTGGGGGTTTAAAGACGGCAGACGCGCTGGAAAGGGGGGTGGGGGAACCATACCTCACTTGGTATGTGCCGCTCTGCATGGTATAGGTCTATGGTGGGATCTTCAATCTTCGTAAAGAGTATTCAATTTCACTTATAATTAGCTTTTTTTAAACAGGGTCGCAATTTTAATGCATTTTGCCTTAAACAGGGTCAGAGTGGAAGGGTTTCAGTAGCACAGCCCCAAACAAAGTTCCTTTAAATCTCCCCCTGGCGAGGTGTTTCTTTCCTTAGATATAACGATAACTCGGCAAAACCGGCTTCCGAAAAAAACAAAGGCCAACAGAAGAGACGAGTAAACGGGGCGGAAGCAAACTAAAGAGACAAGAAATAAATTTACATCGTGAGGGGCAGTAACACAGCCGGAGCAGGAACAGCAGCAGGTGGCGCGTTGAAAATGTACGCAGGCAAAACCACGACCGGCAGAAGAGGTTGTTCATCGGCAAAGATTAGGAATAGCAGGGAAAACAATCCTTCCGCCCTTGCAGCCAAACTGGACAAATTTCCTTGGACACGTGTTTTTTTACTTATATACACACACACACCTGAAATAGGGCTCTCGCTTAGTCAAAATTAAGACCAGTATTACGCGAACGTACACTGGGGATAATTGACATTTTCTCAGATGGAGTTTTTATAATTCACTGACTATTCCCTGACCGACTTAAGTTTCTTTTTTCCAACCTCCTAAATTCATTATGTTAATAACACCCGATTTCCAGTCAACACTCTTAAAAACAGGTATGGTATTGTTTACAATTAAATTCGTCCTTGCTTGGGCTTACATGTAACATCAGCTGGTTTATCACGCGGAGAGGGTCGCGGATAGGTGGGTATAGAATCGCCGGTCACACGAGCTTGGTTTGGTTCTCAATGTGTTGATGATTCTAAGTTTGAAGTATGAACACTTGAAAGGTGTCTTTGGTAAAATATTTTTGTCCTTTACAACTTCGAAATGTGGTGCTTAACAGGATCAACACTTTGATTTACGACACAAAAAACCGTTATATCATGAGTGCGTTAGTCCGAACAGAAACACTTTAGCACGTGGGAAATCACCCGTATATAGGACACGACGTCGTGATGCAATTGAAGCTCTCGATAGCGCCTCGCAAGTCACGTGTTTTAGTCTGGTCACTAGAGATTTTTAGAATCTTGTTTACTGCTACGACAAACGCCAATTTGAATAATGTGACTACGTTTTACTTTTGCTTGTCGTTTATTGTTCATGAACCACACAACTTTTTTTTGCGCAGTTTTTATTCCTATAATGGTGAAATATTGTCAACTTGAATCTCAAGGTTGCACAGTTTGCCAGGATGTATAGTGATTTACACAAGGAAGAATAAGTTCTATAAAATCAATGTCCCACGAAATCACAGTCCACACCTATTTACAAGGGGAGGGAAATTGAACAACAACAACAAAAAAAACATTAAAAAAAAAAAAATCACGTTTTCCAAAGTGGCTAGGTTCTGTCGCAATTATACAAAGGCGTGATTATTATTATCATTATTTTATTTTTTTTTTTATTATTGGTTGTGGGGATGGGGGGTGTTCTAACCATTTGTATATTTTTCTTTATTGATGAATTGATAAAAGGATCTCTCCAAAATGTTTGCTTTTGCATATAACACAACACTTTTTACACGTGAGTGAGAAACCTTATTTTCACGAGAGCGTTTACAAGCGAATTCATTTTATAGTTCCCGCCAAGTATTCTCCTGAACTAAAGCACAGATTTATAATATATTCTTTTTAGGTCGGCTTTACAGAGAATGCAAATTTGTATCTGTTCGGTCATCCTATGGGAACTTGAGTCTTTTCGAAATGACAAAAGCCTCAGGATTATTTTCCCGAAAATTTGAGATGCAATTCAACTTATTACGAAAGTGAGAATGTTTCTGATTCCTCTCTCCTTCACATTTTTGAGTCTGAAAATTTTAGGTTTCCTTTTTCTACGAAAAAATAGCCTAACCAAGGGAGTAAATTGTAAAAATTAAACTTTAGAAAATCGTGGGGAATATATTAGGTAAGCTTGGAAAATTGTACATGAATGGAAATGGGATCACCAGATAGTAAAGGCTAATTTGAGTGGTTGAAAGCAATTATAATAAAATACATTTAGACACACAGCATCGCTTAGAAAGTTTGCTTTGTTGATAGGCGCTTTCTCATTTCACTAGGCTAGATTATTAATTAAGAAGACAATCAAGTAGAAATCGTACATAAAGGCGCCACGAAATCATGTTTAGTGTTGGAGAATTTGACTTAGTGACACATATAGACAAGTTATATTTCCAAAGAAGAGACAGCAAGTCAGTTTAGGGAGGGTAAATCTTATAGAGTGCTACCCTCGGGTGGTACCTTTGTTTGCCTGGTGTAAAGTTGAAACTACTTAATAAACCGAAAAAATAAAATGAAAAAACTTCTACATAAATTACCCAATCTTTAGTGATCTGTAGAAATAAACTAAGACAAAGTATTCCTCGTAGTCTATGAAAATGAAATCAGTAGCCATGAAAATGTATGGCTCGGGGTGTTGATGGTCTGACCGTACAGATCAGTCATTTAAAACACAGGCGTATAAAGCTTCATTCTAATTGTTCCTTTCCGTTTACTGGTTATGTTACTGTTATCTCACTGAAAGATTCATGCTGTTGTTGTTTTGAAACGCTCTATATCTTATTTAGACATATTTTCTAGGTCATAAAAGTGCCGGCCACTGTAACAGTTCGCAAACAAAAACGAAAAGGGTATGGAAACCCTCAACAACTGCAGGATTTATGAAATTTATGAATTGGCGCCACAAAAGCACACTCACATCTATGTAAAAAAAAGATTTGATGAGGTAATGCCGGCTTTACAGTAGGTCCTGATAGTAAGCGGGCAAGACAAGTATTTTCGAACACACTGTTTATACTACAGTTGGTATTTCAAAACAATTGCAAAAACCAGGTGGAGCATGACGCGATTATGTAATGTTTACATTAACATTTATGCTTTAAAACTGTCCAAAAACGTGCGGTTGATCAAACGAACCCTTCGGCTGGACTGAAGATTATACCAAACAGTTTCCTAGCGTGTGCCAGTAATTAATTCTCGATAAACTTTTAACCGATATCTAGCACATTCAAAAGGTAAGATGAAAAAGAACTATGGAGTTATTTGTCTGTATCTTGTTCGTAACTTCCAAATAGACCAATTTCTAGTCTCAAAGAAACTAGCCGATCAGTCAAGGCATTGGAAATATATATTGATAAGGGACTGAGGACATTTCTCAACTTGAATACTTTACCAATGATTATACCCTTAACTATTTGCTTCAAGTTATGACCTACTTTCAATAGACCTTGTCACGGTTTTCGACGCTATCTTGACGAGTAGGCACACGTGTGGGAAATTACAGTGTTTGTATGTGAATCTAAATGTCGAATAATTTCCGTAAAACGGCTGTTCTGAAAAAAATATCAATTGTAAACTAAAGTTAGAAAGCAAAGGATTGCACTAAAACATTTTGGGGGCGTACCTGTACTTAAATTTCTCCAGAGGCTTGCTTTTGATTTTCCATATATGTGTCTGTAATTTTTCCCGGGACTTTCCTACAGACAAATGTATAGAAAATTTTAAAAAGGGGTTCTAGGTCTTCTAGCGCATGTAACGCCCTTAGTTTTTTTTCAGTAGAATCCTTAGGAGTGAAGCATAGGAGTGAAGCTTTAGTCTACAATGAAAACCGTGACAAGGTCTATTCAGTAACGGTAATACTGAAACACCTCAAAATTAACCACTTTTTCATTGTTTTCTTGTTTAGTAATGGAGCCTTTTATAGACGACCAAGCAAAAAGTCCGCGCAAACGGCAGATGTCAAAAGAAAAGCGCCTCCTTGCGAATCGCCATGAGAGAGAGCGGGTGCGAAAAATGAACGAAGCCTACGAAGAATTACGAAGCACGATTCCGAACTACGAAGAAACCCGAGTTAAAACGAAACTAGAGCTATTGCAAATAGCTACAAACTACATCCGAACTCTAAAAGAGCATCTTCAAAGCATCATTAACAGCGGCTACAACTCTTCGATGAATCAACTGATCTACCCTCCGAGCCTTGGAATGGAATGTAACGGAACCTGTAAACCGAGGAATCGGAATTCAGATTATTCCTATCCACCTTTGTTTCCAGTTCCCCCTCTTCCAACGTCCCAACCCAACCTACTTCACATCGGAACTCATGAATCAAGCTCCAACAGACCCCATTTTCCAAAATCGATGTCGAGCCCCATGGTAGAAAGTCATGAAAACTCAACGCACGATTTCTGTGGCCTGTTTTCCAGTAGTCTGAACGATTTGCACCTCGATGAAGATTTTCTTTAACATCTACAGGTAGTTATAACTAGTTGAGTGAGATAAAGAACAATTTAAGAAATACCCATTCGTTTAGTCTGTAGCTGTTGGCATAAAAGAGTTTAGGGACCCAATGATATTCCACTAACGCAAGCAAGGTGGGGTGGATTTATCTCTCCCTTAACAGAAAAACTGACTGAAAAACAGTTAGCGGAGGAAAGGTTGTGAATTAAGCGTCTATTTTCCACTTGAGGGTTGTGTTTTGTTTTTGTGACATGTAATGGAAGACAGAACTTTGCACTCTTATATAGTACTGATATGAAAACTGGATGACGTCAGAGAGTGATACGTGGAGTGGCTGGAGTAACTGGAATGTATGATAATGATAATAATAATAATAATAATAAGTAATACTACTACAAGTAATAATAATATTAATGAGAATGATAATAATAAATGAGTTTATTAACAGGGAATCCATGTTAGTAAATTGTAATAGTAAGACTATATACTACTATAAGTGACAAAAATGTTAATCATAAGTAGGTTGAGTATGATCGTCTACAGACGAAACATTAAATCGACCGGGACTCTGCGACATCTATTGCGTATTCTACAGACTGCTATCAACGACTTACTTTAGAAAGCTGGTTTACTAACTTGGAGCAAACGCCACTGAATCGTAGTCAAGTTACCGGCACCGAACAAACGACTTATTGACGGAATCAAGCAAAACTAACTACCAGAGAAGGACTGGACAACTGACAATTTGACTAAAAATAAACGACTGTTTAACTGCGACAATAGACGGATCGAAACGCCGTAGTGACATTACGAGGCTACATAGCCAATAACATCGCGACTTAATTGACCAATCAGGTCAATGTCCAGAGTTTAATACCATCAACTGACGTGATACAATTTAATACCATCAACTGACGTGATACAATTCACTTTGACTCTGATGACTACTGCACAGGTTGTCGAAACGTCAGTCACTGTCAACATCAACGGTGCTACTCAGGACTACGAGTTCACCGGGACGATCATACTCAACTTACTTATGAAATGACTCCTGGGTTCAAACCTTTCACAGCTTCACAAAAATGATAATGATGATGACATCTAATGATAATGATAAAAATAAATGAGATTTATTTACGACAGCAATTTGAAGTTCACCTTTATATAGCGATATCGCCGGCATTGACTTTGACTTTGTATTTATTTTGAGAGCTACTTTCCCTTGCCACACGATACATTATCATTTAATTGTGCTCTAACTTTTACCGTTTGCAATTTATTTTATGGTTCAAACAAACAGCATTTGTCCAAATTTCACCAAGAGTGGATGCTTGTGATAAGTAACTTTTCTCAGACAACTTGAAACACTAGAAGTGTAATGAGCAAACTGCGTGTGATTATCATGCAACTATCTTTAGTAAACACATTTTTCCAGAGAACATAGACGATTTCGTCGCGGCAAATTTCAGATACAGTCACTTATCGAGCCCTGTCCTCAACTTTTCTTAAGATTTAAGACAGTGTTTTAAGTTGTCCCGTTAAAAAAAAATTATCTTGTTTTTCTCCAAATAGAATGCATCATCCTGCCTGTACCACGGAGATAACTGAAACTGAGAAGAGATCCTCCCCTGGAGAAGCTTATAGTCTTTATAACAACCAAGAAGGAATAATAGTAATACTCTCTCTTGTAATGACTAAAGAATCGTAGGGACCAACTCTTTTCGGGGAGGTGTCATCTTTTGATTGTTCGACTGCATACACTTATATTTAACAATTATTCGCCGAAGGCGAAGTTCACATTATTCAACAATATGAACTATAAATTTTATTCCATGGTTGATTAATTTACAGCTATTTGCAAATATTTAAGTTGATCAAGTGCAAGTGACTGCCTGGGGATGTGCAGATTGGTTATTTGACCACATTATGACATGATCGTATTGCTTGCATAGACGATACAGCATGTCCCGGCGAAAAAACAGCATTTTGATAAATGAGCATGCGCTGAACCGTGAACCTCTCCCTTTAATAGCAAGGCTACAAAATATAGCCTGGAAAAAGTTCCAATCTGCGGGCTCAACTTCCATAAAAAAGTGAGGTAAATCTTCTGTCTGAATTTCACGAGCATAGCTCAAGTAGATTGAAAATCAGCTAATTTTGATTCTCTTCCGTTTATAAATTATCTCAACTTGACTTTTGTTTCGTGATTGCTATTTGTACGTGGTCTGTAATCACGTAATCATCAATAGCCATTTCTGTACGTTGTGTATGTAACAGATAGACATACTTTATGTGCTGTAAACAATAAACATAACAGGATTACTATCATAAAGTTTTTTGCTCACCGAAGTTCCTTATTTTACATTAAACCATCTAAGTTTGTGTATGGCCAAATCACAGTTGGGACGCTGATACTCCATAAAGGTCTTGAATAAAGAATACAGCAAATTCAACAAATTCAAACATAAAAAAAAAAGCTAGGTTAAAATACCAAAAAAAAATTAAAAATTCATTGTAATGTAAGAAACCGTGACATTTACCACATTTACCGTGACATATACCACCACCGTAAGAAATAATAATGACCTCATTTAAGAAAAAGTAAACTTAGAATGCACCAAGTGCGCTTTTTTCTACAAAGGTGCAAAAATTTTTAATAATTCATAGAATTTATGACTGTTCGAATCTTCCTTTTAATGTAACTATTTTATACTATAGTAATTTGTTTTTATCCGTATCTTTATTTTTATTTATTTTATTTTTGTTTTTATTTTTTTATTTTTATCTTTTTTCTTTTAATTTTTTTACAGGACCTGCATTGATAGCAGTTTTTTCGTAAAACTGATGCAATAATCCTGTATAAATATGTTTAAATTATTATTATTATTACTATTATTATTATTATTATTATTATTATTAGCATTATAAGTCCATTTTCTGGTTCAGTCAGGCGTAGAACGAGTTCCCTTGTGAGTTCCCTTCCTCAAGATGTAACAGATCCACTTGAATGTGATAGAAATTTGGCAGACGACAACTACGAAGAAGCTGAGGATGACGATGAAAATGAAGAGAAAGCTGCTAGCAACAGTGATAATGGGGACGTCGAAGAAAGTGATAAAAATCTGGTAAAAAACTCTGAAAGGTATAAATTCATTACAGTTTCTTCGAGAATTCAGCAGTGGTGACAGCTTACTCAATGGCTGTTTTTATAGTAAGGACGCATTGTCCGTCCGGACGAACTTGGGCAAATATTTTGTAGTTCGTCTGGTTATGCGTCTTTGGTATAAAGACGGGCACAAGACGCATTATGCGTCCAGACAAACTACCTTTCGTAGTGCATAGTTCAAGACGTATTACGAAGGATAGTTCCTCTAGACGCATAATGCCTCTTAACTTGGGCCCGTCTTTAATGGTACTCATGAAGCATAACCAGACGAACTACAAATGTTTGCCCAAGTTTGTCCGCACGGATAATGCGACTGTGGTATAAAAACGGCCATACACGCATTATCCGTCTGGACAGATAATGCGTTCCTCTAGTATAAAAACAGCCATTTAATGACACTATAAGTAAATCAGTGAAAACACTGCTACAATTTAGGAATTATCTGCTCTGAACTCCAAGTACGCACTTTACATTCACCACGGATTCTATCTTCAGTGAATTTTCATCTTGCTTTTTCGAAGCCCCGGGTTCGAGTTAGCGGGTTCTGCGCTAATCCGGCGCACAAAGAACTGCCTAACACTCAATTAAATAGCCGATTATAAACGATTAGAGTTTAATTGGACAGAAGTACTCAAAAATTCTTTTCACCTGCATTTTCTAAGAATAAACTGCATTGTATACTAACTTATCACAAATGTAATGAAGTCCTCATAAAGAAATACTATTCCAATTTTTTTCTTCACCATTTGTTTTGCTTATACGTTGGACAAAATAATTATATTTTTGAAAGATGTATTTTACTGTAATTTTTGATAATTCGCACACGATCTTTTGAGATCATGACACTATAGTGACTAGTCGTTTTGTTGTTTTCTTCGAAATAATTTGTTGACGTCATAGGTCACGTTTCATCTTAAGTTTGTATGTTACAGATCATGCCTGTTGAATAAGAGGAGAAAAAGCGCAGAGATAGTAAAAAAATTCTCAGAATACATTTATCCATTTATCTGTCTTTAAATTTGTGCTTGGTAACGAACAAAAGGAATGTAAATCACGCAATAATAAAATCACTGAGAATTTAGTTTTGCTTTTGAACGTTATTATAGTGAAATTGATCTTAGCATGAAAACTTTAAACAGTTGACAAGTACGCTTGTGTATATTTTGGAAAACAAACTGCCCTGAAAAATGGGTAACCACGGTGGATTCGATCTTGACGGTATGTCGTCAATGACAAAATGCATTTTTTCTTCTCCTCGACAGATGGAAAATGGTTCCCTTGGGGGTTTAAAGACGGCAGACGCGCTGGAAAGGGGGGTGGGGGAACCATACCTCACTTGGTATGTGCCGCTCTGCATGGTATAGGTTTATGGTGGGATCTTCAATCTTCGTAAAGAGTATTCAATTTCAATTTTACTTAGCGAGGTGTTTCTTTCCTTAGATATAACGATAACTCGGCAAAACCGGCTTCCGAGTTAAAAACAAAGGCAAACAGAAGAGACGAGTAAACGGGGCGGAAGCAAACTAGAGAGACAAGAAATAAATTTACATCGTGAGGGGCAGCAACACAGCCGGAGCAGGAACAGCAGCAGGTGGCGCGTTGAAAATGTACGCAGGCAAAACCACGACCGGCAGAAGAGGTTGTTCATCGGCAAAGATTAGGAATAGCAGGGAAAACAATCCTTCCGCCCTTGCAGCCAAACTGGACAAATTTCCTTGGACACGTGTTTTTTTACTTATATACACACACACCTGAAATAGCGCTCTCGCTTAGTCAAAATTAAGACCAGTATTACGCGAACGAGCACTGGGGATAATTGACATTTTCTCAGATGGTATTTTTATAATTCACTGACTATTCCCTGACCGACTTAAGTTTCTTTTTTCCAACCTCCTAAATTCATTATGTTAATAACACCCGATTTCCAGTCAACACTCTTAAAAGCAGGTATGGTATTGTTTACAATTAAATTCGTCCTTGCTTGGGCTTACATGTAACACCAGCTGGTTTATCACGCGGAGAGGGTCGCGGATAGGTGGGTATAGAATCGCCGGTCACACGAGCTTGGTTTGGTTCTCAATGTGTTGATGATTCTAAGTTTGAAGTATGAACACTTGAAAGGTGTCTTTGGTAAAATATTTTTGTCCTTTACAACTTCGAAATGTGGTGCTTAACAGGGTCAACACTTTGATTTACGACACAAAAAAACCGTTATATCATGAGTGCGTTAGTCCGAACAGAAACACTTTAGCACGTGGGAAATCACCCGTATATAGGACACGACGTCGTGATGCAATTGAAGCTCTCGATAGCGCCTCGCAAGTCACGTGTTTTAGTCTGGTCACTAGAGATTTTTAGAATCTTGTTTACTGCTACGACAAACGCCAATTTGAATAATGTGACTACGTTTTACTTTTGCTTATCGTTTATTGTTCATGAACCACACAACAACTTTTTTTTGCGCAGTTTTTATTCCTATAATGGTGAAATATTTTCAACTTGAATCTCAAGGTTACACAGTTTGCCAGGATGTATAGTGATTTACACAAGGAAGAATAAGTTCTATAGAATTAATGTCCCACGAAATCACAGTCCACACCTATTTATAAGGGGAGGGGAAATTGAACAACAACAACAAAAAAAAACAAACAAATAATAAAAATCACGTTTTCCTCAGTGGCTAGGTTCTGTCGCAATCATACAAAGGCGTGATTATTATTATCATTATTTTATTATTTTTTATTATTATTTGTGGGGGGGGGGGGGGGGGGTTGGGTGTGTTTTAACCACTTGTATATTTTTCTTTATTGATGAATTGATAAAGGGATCTCTCCAAAATGTTTGCTTTTGCATATAACACAACACTTTTTACACGTGAGTGAGAAACCTTATTTTCACGAGAGCGTTTATAAGCGAATTCATTTTATAGTTCCCGCCAAGTATTCTCCTGAACTAAAGCACAGATTTATAATATATTCTTTTTAGGTCGGCTTTACAGAGAATGCTGGCAAAGATATCAGCATCGACAATATCAGAAAATAATATAAATAATGAGGAAACATTAGGAATATCCACAGGGCACCCAACGACGCTTCCTCCTGAATACATTGAAAACACTTCTAAAGCTATCCAGAGTACTTTTAGATCTCTAGAAACGCATTTAAGCGGCGCTATAAAATTTGTATCTGTTCGGTCATCGTATGGGAACTTGAGTCTTTTCGAAATGACAAAAGCCTCAGGATTATTTTCCCGAAAATTTTAGATGCAATTCAACTTATTACGAAAGTGAGAATTTTTCTGATTCCTCTCTCCTTCACATTTTTGAGTCTAAAAATTTAGGTTTCCTTTTTCTACGAAAAAATAGCCTAACCAAGGGAGTGAATTGTGAAAAATTAAACTTTAGAAAATCGTAGGGAATATATTAGGTAAGCTTGGAAAATTGTACATGAATGGAACCGTCACTACTGAACTGACACTTACTGAAGCCGTCACTTGGGATCACCAGATAGTAAAGGCTAATTTGAGTGGTTGAAAGAAATTATAATAAAATACATTTAGACACACAGCATCGGTTAGAAAGTTTGCTTTGATGATAGGCGCTTTCTCATTTCACTAGGCTAGATTATTAATTAAGATGACAATCAAGTAGAAATCGTACATAAAGGCGCTACGAAATCATGTTTAGTGTTGGAGAATTTGACTTAGTGACACATATAGACAAGTTATATTTCCAAAGAAGAGACAGCAAGTCAGTTTAGGGAGGGTAAATCTTATAGAGTGCTACCCTCGGGTGGTACCTTTGTTTGCCTGGTGTAAGGTTGAAACTACTTAATAAACCGAAAAAATAAAATAAAAAAACTTCTACATAAATTACCCAATCTTTAGTGATCTGTAGAAATAAACTAAGACAAAGTATTCCTCGTAGTCTATGAAAATGAAATCAGTAGCCATGAAAATGCATGGCTCGGGGTGTTGATGGTCTGACCGTACAGATCAGTCATTTAAAACACAGGCGTATAAAGCTTCATTCTAATTGTTCCTTTCCGTTTACTGGTTATGTTACTGTTATCTCACTGAAAGATTCATGCTGTTGTTGTTTTGAAACGCTTTATATCTTATTTAGACATATTTTCTAGGTCATGAAAGTGCCGGCCACTGTAACAGTTCACAAACAAAAACGAAAAGGGTATGGAAACCCTCAACAACTGCAGGATTTATGAAAATTATGAATTGGCGCCACAAAAGCACACTCACATCTATGTAAAGAAAAAAGATTTGATGAGGTAATGCCGGCTTTACAGTAGGTCCTGATAGTAAGCGGGCAAGAAAAGTATTTCCGAACACACTGTTTATACTACAGTTGGTATTTCAAAACAATTGCAAAATCTAGGTGGAGCATGACGCGATTATGTAATGTTTACATTAACATTTATGCTTTTAAACCTGTCCGAAAACGTGCGGTTGATCAAACGAACCCTTCGGCTGGACTGAAGATTATACCAAACAGTTTCCTAGCGTGTGACAGTAATTGATTCTCGATAAACTTTTAACCGATATCTAGCACATTCAAAAGGTAGGATGAAAAAGAACTATGGAGTTATTTGTCTGTATCTTGTTCGTAACTTCCAAATAGACCAATTTCTAGTCTCAAAGAAACTAGCCGATCAGTCAAGGCATTGGAAACAATATTGATAAGGGACTGAGGA
>OZ037992.1:53719564-53739564 GCA_964035705.1 Porites rus
TTCACTCCCGAAGTCCATTATTTCGTAGAGCCTTTAGTTACGATATCTATACTTGATTGTTTCATTAATTAATATCATCTAGCCTAGTGCAATATGAAAACGCCTTTTTATCAAAGCAAACTTTCTGAGCAATGCTGTGTGTAAATATATCTATAATAATTGTTTTCAACCACTAAAATTAGCCTTTGCTATCTGGGTGATCCCAACTCACTAATCATTAATATGGACATTCCTGATCTTTCCTCATTATTTATTTTCTATTCTGATATTGTCGATTTTGATTTTTTTTTGTCGGCATTCTCTGTAAAGCCGAGCTGAGTTGAACAAATTATAAATCTGAGCTTTAGTTCAAGGCAATACTTGGCGGGAACTATAAATTGAATTCGCTTAAACGCGCTGAATTCTCTTGCAAAGGAGACGTTTTTACTTCTCACTCACGTGTAAAATTAAATGTTGTTTTACTATTCAAAAGAAAACATATTGGAGAGCTCCCTTTATCAATTCATCAACAAAGACAAACATACAAGTAGTTAAAACATCCCCCGCCCCCCGCCAAAAATAAAATAATAATCATAATAATCACGCCTGTGTATGATTACGACAGAATCTAGCCACTGTGGAAAACGTGTGAGGCAATACGAAAGTTTTCTAACTTCATAATCGTCAATTTCGTCAATTTTTGTTTTTGTTACTTACTGGTGCCAAAAAATCAATCCTTTCCAAGGGGAAAAAGAAATTTTGCTGTTTTTGATTTTTGGGGTGCAATTTCCATCCCCTTATAAATAGTCGTGGACTGTGATTTCGTAGGACACTGATTTAATAAAATTTATTCTTCCTTGTGTAAATCAACTGATACATCATAGCAAACTGCAACCTTGAGAATCAAGTTGATGATATTTTACAAATTAGGAATTAGCGATCAGATAAAATGTGCAAAAAAGAGTTAATATTTGTGTTATTCACAAACAGAAAACGACAAGCAAACGAAAAACGTGGTCACATTATCGTTGCAGTAAACAAGACTCTAAATCCCTTTAGTGACGAGATACGTGACCCGCAAGGCGCTATCGGCATCTGCAACCCGAGAGCTTCAATAACCTCATGTACGTTATGTCCTTTATACGAGGTGACTTCCCACGCGCTGAAGTGTTTCTCTTCTTTGTCAACTCGGACTAACTTACTAATAATCTGAAGCTCAGTTTTTTGCGCCGAAAATCAAAGTGTTGACGCTGTGTAAAACACCTCATTTCGAGGTTGTAAAAGAAAAATAATTTACCAAAGATACCTTTCAAGTGTTCATACTTCAAACTCAGAATCATCAAAACATTGAGAACCAAACCAAGCTCGTATGACCATCGAGACTATATCCGCCCAATTCCGCTGGATAAAACAGATGTTAAGCCCAAGCAAGTACGAATTTAATGTGAACAATGCTATACCTGTTTTTAGAGTGTTGACTGAAAATCGAGTGTTAAGTGTTCAACGGTGTTCAACTCAAAGTACACACCACATATACGAAGGCTGGAGGTAACACAATCAACTTAAAGGAGGTGGGAAGAAGAAACTTTAGACGGTCAAGGAATATATGTAGTCAGTAAATTATAAAAACGCCATCTGAGAAAATATTAGTTATTGCCAAAATCATTAATTATTACTGGGAATCTATTTTCAAGGTTTCTTGAACTTTACAAAAATATATTTGTGACCTGATGGAAAACATTTGGGGGTTGATCAACCGTATATTTTGCAAAATGCCCCGAGTGAAGGCTTTCATGAGATTAAAAGTATAAAAGCGTATCCTGCAAAAGAAGCTGAAGAGGGTCAGTAAAATCGCATTGAGGCTGAAGACCTATGAAGCCTTGGTTAATGGCCTTGTGTTTGATTATGAAACCTCTCTTTCTATTTTCTAGCTGCTTAACTTATATATGCCAGTATAGTATCTGTATGACGTACTCAACAACTGTACTAATAAGCAAGTAATTGGCAAGAAACAAAGAAGGAGGGCAAACGCAAAATTACCTCAGCTAATAGCAAGGCTACAATATGTGGCATGGAAACAGTTCCAATCTGCAGGCTCAACTTCCACAAAAAAGTGAGATAAATCTCCTGTCTGAATTTCACAAGCATAGCTCAAGTAGATTGAAAATCAGCTAATTTTGTAAATTATCTCAACTTGACTTTTGCGATTGCTATTTGTACGTGGTCTGTAATCACGTAATCATCAATAGCCATCTCTGTACGTTCTGTATGTAACAGATAGACGTACTTCATGTGCTGTAAACAATAAACATAACAGGATTACTGTCATACAGTTTTTGCTCACATAAGTTCCTTATTTTACATTAAACTATATAGGTTTGTGTATGGCCAAATGACAGTTGGGACGCTGATACTCCGTAAAGGTCTTGAATAAAGAATACAACAAATTCAACAAATTCAAACATAAAAAAACAAGCTCGTTTAAAATACCAAAAAGATTTAAAAGTTCATTGTAATTGTGCGTTTAACTTGATTTTATTAAGTGGGGAAAATAACTGAAACACCCTGGCAATGAATTTAAGGCAGCACTAGGAAAATATTAAACACTTGTACTGAATTAAAGAACCAGTGATTTGACTTATACCGAGAGGTTATACCTAAGCGTCTTTAATAGAGACCTAAAGCACCAGGACGGGAGACACGAGGACGGCGTACCGGAAGAAACTGATATAAACTTAAATGGAGAGTCCATTAAGCATACGGACTCGTTTAAGTACCTGGGTGTCGTTCTTGATGACACCCTTTCCTTCAATGACCATGTGGACTATGTGAGGATGAAGGTATCTAAGATACTCGGAATATTCTCTAGACAAGGACAAGGAAACAGTGACAAGATTGAACGTACGACTACAAAGACGAGCAGCGAGGATCGTCTACTTCAAAGCTGCCTCAAAACTTTCAACTGATCAAATTATGACCAAACTGGGCTTGGAACCTCTCTTTTATAGAAGAAGGACACACATTTTAAGATTTGTTAATGAGAATGCACCAAGAATGCACTTAGAATGCACCAAGTACGCTTTTTTCTACAAAGGTGGAAAATTTTTTAATAATTGTTAGAATTTATAACTGTTCGAATCTTCCTTTTAATGTAACTATTTGATACTATTGTAATTTGTTTTTATCCGCATCTTTATTTTTATTTTATTTATTATTATTATCATTTTTTTATTTTCATCTTTTTTCTTTTAAATTTTTTACAGCAGTTTTATAGCAGTTTTTTCGTAAAACTGATGCAGCAATCCTGTATAAATATGTTTATTATTATTATTATTACTATTATTATTATTATAATTATTATTATTATTATTAGCATTATAAGTCCATTTTCTGGTTTAGTCAGTCGCAGAACGAAAGAAGTTGTTTGCAATCTCCCGTCGTCCTCACGTCGACAACGCCATTTTCACTGTTTTCACGTTGTGCGGGCAACGTCGCTTTCCATGCCAAACGTTTTCGTTTTGTACTTCGACTTACCACAATTGCCTTGTACCAATGGATGTGAAAAACACCATAGGATGCTTAGGAAAATAAAAAATATAAAGTGAAGCGGCGAGGTAAATAATCCTAAAGCCAATATTCACCGAGACTGAAAAGAATAATTGTTTTTAGTATATACTAAAACAGTGGATAGTGTTTTTCGCGTGCTCTGATTAGCTACTCAATCAGTGAATATTCTGCACTATTCACTGATTCACCTCCAGTTCCTCACGTACGTTGCGAGCAACATGCCTTCTCGGTTTGCTGCCGTAACAAACAAAGAAATTTCACAACTAATCAAGCAAGCTGTTACCGAAATACACGAAGAAGGTGACGAAGTTTGGTTTGGAAGTTTTAACAGGTAGATCTTTGTCTTTTTGACTCGAATTTATCGATAAAACCGGTGAGAAAGTTTTTTGTTTACAAATGCAAATTAAGCTTAAGTCTTGCGTTACTTTATTTAGTTGACTTGTTCATAAATAAGCTTAAATGATTTCAAATACAAAAAAGAATTTACAATTCTTTTTGAAGAAATTTCCCCGCAAGTGCTAAACAAATGCCTTCAAAAGTTTTATTTGTCAGCAAGAAAAAGCGACGGCCGCGACCGTTCGGTCATTACGCGCCAAAATTGTAATCGTTGGCAACAGTATTTGTGTTAAAAATCATCATTTTTGTGCTCAATTATCTCACTGTTTTAGTATATACTAATACAATTTACAATTATTCACCTCGGGGTCGGTGGCTAGTGGTGGGTATTTACATCGCTGCTTCGCTGCACCGCTGCTTCACTAGCCACCTTCACTTCGGTGAATAATTGTTATTTATTTAGTATATATACACACTAAATGATCTCAACAAAGTCAGAGAGGAAAGCACTAAAAGTACGATTTGATTGACGGATCAAATCACGCGAAAGTGTAAAAATAGATCTTTTCAGAATTTTCAGTTCACAAGTCTATCACTTCGCAAACAACAGAGTAATGGCTTAAATGAAACCCTTAAGAGTTGGAATTGTTTCCTTACCTGAGAAGAAAAGTAGAGCTTATAGGGTAATTTTTGTACAAACAATTTCAAGAAAATACTTGAAACTGAAAACACTATCTAATATAAAATTACTAATGCGGTATTGCTATTAGAAATTTAATGATGGCACTCCAACGATATTCCAGTGAAGTTTTAGGTTTTTCTGATGTTAAAAATAGCTTATACTGACAGATCCAGCATATGTGAAGCAAAATGTTTGGAACATCAACCACTGGCTTTTACTAAATTAGCCCTTGAGTTTGTATTTACGCCCACAAGTATTTGGTGTGGTGTTCAAACAAACGTACAAAACGAGTTACAGCGAAGTAGAAAATTAGTTTAATGAACATTCAGACATATGACTGTTACAAGACTTGTACTAACATAGCGTGCTCGTAGCATATATTTAGGAAGAGAGTCTTAATACCACTGTTAGTGGAAAAAGATAAGAGATGGAGCAGGCTTGTCGATCGGAGATTCACGTCCTGCGTATTACAGGAGTATTAAGGCTGAACTTACCGAGATGCCGAATCACGATATAAAGTGAAGTCACCCATGAACTGTTCATACATCACGCCTCCTGATGTCCCACACTCCCATTGAAAAAGTTTATTAAAACCTTTTCTTGATGTTTGGACGCGGGAAAACTTAAAACCGAGCATAAACTCATCGTTCTTTCTCTTGGTACTAAGTCTCACCGGACCAATTTTGTTAACTGGCGCGATCATGTAAACTCGATTCCAGACCTCCAATCGGCGACAAAATTGTTCAGACATTGTACTCAAATAGGGTAGCTTCTGAAACATAAGAATCCACACCCCTCCCCTGTCCCCTCCATTCAAAGTTGGGATGTTTCTTGTTTTCTAAAGGTAGCTCGAACAGTCCCCTCCCAGTCCTCTCCCATCCCCTCCAATTGCATGGAGGGGATGGGAGAGGAAACGCTACCTTTTCCCCTTTTGAAGTCCGGAAAAAGTCAAAAAGTCCATTTAGGGCGAAGTGTCTCAACTCATTTTGTCGCCGATTGTCTGAATCACAATCCAAGCGCTGTTGGCCTATTAGTACAGGTTAAGAGACGATAACAAGTTGAGATTACTATATTCACTGGGTCATAGGATACCTATCATCGCATTGCTGTGTTTTTCGAGGGAAAATTAGTTTTGCTAATCTTTGTACTCGGTAGTGATTTCCAGTAATTACGCGCCATACCCACGTACCGAAAGATTGATTTTCCTCTGGTATCTAAGTGTGGTTTCCAGGAGTCGAATGCTGATAATATATAGTTTTTGAATATCTCCCGAGTAAGTGCGAAGTGTTTATTTGAAGTTTGGCTATTCAGTAAGGGTGAGATCGACGATAAAATGGCCATAACTGCTATGCGGTGGAGAATTTTCAGGAAAAGAGCTCCGACTTCTAACGCACAGCAAACCTGCATAGCATCCCTACATCTGTGCAGAAGATTAGTTTCCTATATACTTAAACGAGTCTTTGAAGAATGTACTTTACAGTAGAATCTATGAGGTTAGGAGGAGACTGGCCACGAGTAACCACGAGTAACCAACTTTGTTCTTAAAGATAATCTAATTATTTTATTTTGCACTCATCCTGGTTACTCGTGGTTACTCCTGGAAATTCGTACCAAACAGTAATTTTAGCGATTATAACTGCTTTATTGCCTAGGTGTCTTTTTCGTTTTCTGTCCTATTCACTTTGTACTTTGTTTCGATAAAGGAGAGAATAGAAAATCGCGCGCGACGCGCCACATCGCAAAATGTCAAGGCATGACAGGCGTGACACGAAATGTCACGCACTGAAAATAACAAAATCGCCGTATTCTAATTATTCTCAAATAGACATGATGACGTTAAACATAGCGAAAAAAAAGCCAACGGGGATTTTACATCCCAGCACGAAGACATGAGTTGAATTAATTTTTTTAAGGATGTGTGGCCACTTTTGCGATTCAGACAATCGGCGACAAAATTGTTTATTTGTACTCAAATAGGGTAACTTCTGAGACATAAGAATCCACACCCCTCCCCTGTCCCCTCCATTCAAAGTTGGGATGTTTCTTGTTTTCTAAAGGTAGCTCGAACAGTGGAACAACATTGCATGGAGGGGATGGGAGAGGAAACGCTACCTTTTCCCCTTTTGAAGTCCGGAAAACGTCAAAAAGTCCATTTAGGGCGAAGTGTCTCAACTCATTTTGCCCCCGGCATTCATCAGGCAAGAGCTTCTCCACTTTTGGAAATGATATGATCCGCAAATTACCCAATCGCGGTGCAAATTTGGGGTCACTTGACGCGAGGCTTGTTTTCATGAAATTTATGCATGACATGTATTCGAGAGACGAGAGTAGTCAACCGTATTACGTAACAAAAACATACTGATATGAAAAGTAATAATAATAATAATCTTTATTGAGATGACTTTTTCATATAAAATAGGGTTTTCAAAAAGGATCTCTTATGAACCCTTTCATTACTCGTTGGGGTGGACCATTTGCAGGAAAAGAGAAAAGTGTATTTGATATCTGTTCGCATGGACTAAATAACGACAGAGCGGTCCGATCGATCTCCTGAGCTTCTGGTACTTTCCATGCGGAGTTACAGATGTATTTCACTCTGGCCTCGGTAGCCAGGAAGGAAATCATGGTTCGGTCTAGGAAAGCGAACTTTGTGAAGACAATAGTCTAATCATATTTTCTACTGTTTGGGACAAACTGTTTGCAGAAACAGGAACATAATTTGGATTTCATTTAGCGAGGATTTTGGTCGCGGCGAATTCGAAGCTAAGTGAACATTTATTGTGGGCCCACTGCAGCTGCACGACAAAACTGAGCAGAGATTTATCACATTCACGGACATAAAATCATGTTATCCTTCCGATCCAGGCTTTTCAGAGAAATCTAAAGAAACTTAAACCTTTATTTTACGGTTATCTTGCCGCAATAAAAAATTATAACCCTCTAAAAGACGTCAAGGAAAATGCGGAAACTCTGCATCAGAGGTCAAATCCTGTCAGTATTTAAACTGACAGGATTGAATCAGAAAATCAACCCAGCCGGCCATGACCTCTGAATGCGTGACACCTGGCAAAGATATTAAGAAATGTCAAATTCACGAATGAACAATAGGCCATTTGCACTACGAGGTCATGTGACACCGTTTTTATGAAAATGAAAGTTATATGATTTTGCCTTCGAAAAACGATAAGTGGGTCATATCTTAAACAAAATAATAGTGATTTGGTTTTTCAAACCCGCACCATTTTCTTAGAATGAGCAAGATCGTAGCTGGTCACGTGACCAAAATGAGATTTTTAAAACTGTATAAATTACCTATTTCTGAACACAAATTTTGCACTTAAACTTCAACGAAAATGTTTAAAAAAATGATGTGTTAAAGTTTACAGCATACCTAAGCGTAACTATCGAACTTTTAACAAGATATAAGCAAAAAGTTGTTTTGGCCGCCATGTTGGAGGGCAAGAGTATGCCCTCCAACATGGCGGCCAATACAAATCATACAATTTTGTTGAAAAATCAAAGTGCCATAAAATATCTCCCTTAAATGCGTTTCCTCGCAAATTTCGGGTGTAAGGTAATTTTTATGTGCTCTGTCAATTTTTGGCATCAGCAAGAGTCCAACTCATTGTTTAAAGGAAGCATTGGTCACGTGACCTCTTAGTGCAAGTAGCCTATTTTTATTTTAACATAAGCCAAAGGTAATAGTCTAACGACGCCTTGATCAGGTTAATCATGCTGTGATGTCATGCTATTGTTTCCGCATTTCCAAAAATCACTTTAGCATCTGAAATAAAATTAAAATATACCGTAAATATACCTACAAACACACCTGAAACCTTAAACAACACTGAAAGCCGAAATACGGTTAAGCGATACAGGCCTTGTGAGGTGAAGGGTCACACTTGTTGACCACTCAAGACATGTATTTACAACAGACTGCGCCTTCATTTTTATTTTTAGTGTTATTTTTATTTTCCCCCATTTCTTATTGATTGGGAGCAATAGGTTATCATGTTGACATGAGAACCTGTAGAGGGGCAAGATATTAAAAGTGGAACTGATTGTGTCCCCTTCCAATTAAACAACATTTTTTGCCATGATAAAAGAGAAAACCCCGCGTACTGCAAAGAGATTAAGCGAGAAAACTTAAAAGCAATATTAATGGCACAAAGGTTGATCTGGCAGCCACTAATAGCTACTTACTAATTTTAACAAGCTTCGGCGATATATCATGGCAAAATCATAGGGCAAGCTGCACTTACTATAAATAGAACGGAAAACGAAAACGAAAACTAAGATAACGAATTAGTAGACACCATTGCGTCAAAAAATTTGGACTTGATTTATTTGGTTTTCCACGCTGTTACTGAGGAGAATGTTTTGTTTTTAATATTATTACTTCCGACACAGCAACTGAACGCTTTTGCCGAAGCAGAAAACAGAGAGACATAGACAGGGAAATCGGTAGAAATGACTTGTTCTCGTGACATTTACTTACAGTCAGTAAAAGCTTCTAGGCCTGCAGTCATTAGTATGCTAAAATGCCCAACAGGAGTCTATTTCATTGGCTACCATGAAAGCGCGGTATTCCACAAGTTAAACTAACAGTAACCAAATCTCTCTTGACTATTGTTTTCCCTTCAAAACACATCTAGCATCCGATTACTTTGGAACGCGATTTATAAACTCTTATAACTCTAGGAAGCGTCGATATGATTAACATTCCGAAAGGATAGACAAGTAGCATTAAAATTTAAGTGGCCCACCGACCGGTTCCTCTGATAGAAAAGTGAAAGTAGTGGTGGTGGTGGTAAAAGGGAAGAGAAGGGACTAATTCATCTCTGCGGTGATCATAAAATAGTTAGCAAATGGGCTAAGGTTTACATAATGGGGAGTAATATGCTCACGAATATAATACGCCCTACTCCCACAATACGGAGCCAAACGAGTACACAGTTCATGATATATACCTTTACTATAAATATCTTGTTATTTTTCCTTTCTTGTTTTGTCATCACTCAGTATTTATCAAGGTGCTTAAGGCAACATTTAAATACTACGAGTACTTTGATATTGGAGCGCCTAAATGAGCTCTTTACAGCCCAGGTTGGCGAGGATCAATAGGTCAAATATACGCCTGATTAGCCAGCAATATGGCATTAGAAGGGTTTAAAACCCCTTAAGTATAAAGGCACAAATGATATCCCTCTGAGTAGCACAGTGGTTCACACTGCTCAATCAAGCACCAAAAAGGTGTCATGAAGGCTCTTGTTGTGGTTGCTTTAGTTGGCTGTTTCCTTGGTGCTTTGATGCCGGCCATTGTGTCCGACGAGCCTTTTAAAACGTCCAAAAATCCTGAAAATGATGAAGGAGAATCTGACTCTTCTGATGAGACAGGTGGCGAAGATGGGTTAGCTGACAAAGACGAAGAAAACTTTGATAAAACTGTGGAAGTTGTTGAGAATATGGTAGATGATCCTGAAAGGTGATTAATTTTTGTGCAGAGGTGCCTGGCTATCAGATCTCAATTCAAGGAAAGCTATTATTATTTACAGTCAGATAAGTTCACGTTTTACTGCCTCAGTTGCATTTTACCGTCATTTTGATCTTAAACCTCAAAAGGTAAAAAAAAAAAAGATTTTGTTTTAATGGCCAGTAAGTTGACGGCCCTCGGAGAGACCTGCAAAATAAAATGAAGGCAAATTTATACGTAGAACGAAACCAAAATTATAAAACAATGAGCTCGATAGTATTCAAGTGTACTTGGTTCATTTTGCTTATTTTGAGGTTTCGTAGGACGCAAAATGGGTTTTGCAACAAAACGAGGCCCTGCATCGCAGAACACGAAAGAACCTCCCAAACGTATGGATAAAAAAAAAAAAAATGACTCTCTGGGTTGTATATTGGTGTACTTTTACAATTCGAGAGTTCAATCGGTCCCCATGTGGGCGGACCTGTACTGAAGTGAGAGCTCTGGAGAGACTCTACTTCAGTGGCCTATCTCCCAGTGAGGGGTTAGAGGATAGTTAATGGGAGCCATGGCCGTTTTGGGTCAATTCTGTGCTAAAGTCATTACTTAGTACCCTTATTTGCTCCTGAAGAGTTATGAAGAAGAAGATATCAAACAAATTTCACGCTAACCATGATTATCTTTTGGGTGATTTATGCAGGCATAGCAATGAAACTTAAAAATATTCGCCCAACTTCAACTTGTTCAAATGTCCATTCTTGCCATCCGTAGAAGCAGACGACAGGAAAGCAGCTTCAATGCCTTAATATAGTCTTGAATAGAAAAATTGGATCATTATTTTTGGAATTCAATTGATCGAACAAGTGTTTTAGCTTTTTAAAACGATAGGAAATAACGTAGCATTACCCCTTTAAGGCTGTTTGTCGCTCCATGTGGATCTCATTCCATGGATTCCGGACTCAGGGTGCTGGATTCGAGTCTTTGTCAGTCAGTGGACCTTGGATTCTGGATTCCAATCCTTAGTAGGATTCTGGATTCCCTGAGCTGTATTCCAGATTCCAAAGCCCGGGATTTCGGAATCTACAAACAATAATTTCCCAGATTCCGTAATCCGGATTCCCTTGCATGGAGCGACTGTTTGTAATTTGTGTTTATTGATGGTCAATTGAAACAATAAATGAGGCAATCGCTTTGAGGTTTTCAATTGTTTTCAGTGTGAGTTCCCTTCCTCGAGATGTAACAGATCCACTTGAATGTGATAGAAATTTGGCAGACGACAACTACGAAGAAGCTGAGGATGACGATGAAAATGAAGAGAAAGCTGCTAGCAACAGTGATAATGTGGACGTCGAAGAAAGTGATAAAAATCTGGTAAAACACTCTGAAAGGTATAAATTCATTACAGTTTCTTCGAGAATCCAGCAGTGGTGACAGCTTACTCAATGGCTGTTTTTTTAGTATTAAAGGACGCATTATCCGTCCGGACGAACTTGGGCAAATATTTTGTAGTTCGCCTGGTTATGCGTCTCTGGTATAAAGACGGGCACAAGACGCATTATGCGTCCAGACAAACTACCTTTCGTAGTGCGTAGTTCAAGACGTATTACGAAGGATAGTTCGTCCAGACGCATAATGCCTCTTAACTTGGGCCCGTCTTTAATTATACTCATGAAGCATAACCAGGCGAACTACAGATGTTTGCCCAAGTTTGTCCGCACGGATAATGCGACTGTGGTATAAAAACGGCCATAGACGCATTATCCGTCTGGACGGATAATGCGTCCTCTAGTATAAAAACAGCCAGCTAATGACACTATAAGCAAATAAGTGAAAACACTGCTACAATTTAGGAATTTATCTGCTCTGAACTCCAAGTACGCACTTTGCATTCACCATGGATTCTATCTTCAGTGAATTTTCATCTTGCTTTTTCGAAGCCCCGGGTTCGAGTTAGCGGGTTCTGCTCTAATCCGGTGCACAAAGAGCTGCCTAACACTCAATTAAATAGCCGATTATAAACGATTACAGTTTAATTGGACAGAAGTACTCAAAAATTCGTTTCACCTTCATTTTCTAAGAATAAACTGCATTGTATACTAACTCATCACAAATGTAATGAAGTCCTCAAATTAATGTAATACGAATTGACCTTAAATGTAAGAAAGCCGTCAAATGTAATAATACAAATTGACCAAAATTAATAAAGTCTTCAAATACATGAAAGCCGTATCTACTCGAAAAACCGCCTCTCTAAAATAAGTCCAAAAATTTAATAAGCTCCGCGCCGCTCTTTCGAATAAATACGACTAACTACATTATTTCTCCGAAAGAACGCCTGCTCAAATAAGCACCCGATTACCCATCAACACCGCGGTGCTTATTCATTTCTATTGATTTTGAACATTTTTTAAGATGATTATTATTGCTAATTTTATTTATGTGAATCTTGAGGGCCACTGAGACCCTCAAAAGTAATAAATTAACAGTATCTTTTACATACAGCCCGTTCCTTAACTGATTTAAATAGAAAAAAAAAGTTTTTCTTGATTTCAGTACAAAGTCTAATCCTAACGATCATGAGGCAGCAGATGCAAAGGCTTTCTTATGGCGACGCCGAAGACGAAGACGAAGACGAAGACGACGACGACACAGCTTCTGGATTGGAAAGAAGTGAGCCTCATCCCTAAACAGGGAAGTGAAACTGAGAACTGGAATCAGAATGATTGTCCTGGTGTCAAAGAGACAACTTCGCAATAAATAAGCCGTAAACCTTCCTTAATATTGCTTGTAATGACTTTAAAAGCCAAAAATGTAATTAAGCTGACCAAATAAAGTTCAAAATCACAAAATCCGGTACATTGGTTAAAAAGTCCAGATACATCCTGGGTAGAAATCGAACATATATCATTTCGTTTTGCGGATTTTGGTAAATCGCGCTTTACATCAATGCTTTAAGACACATTAGTGCCAAATTGAGAAAACGTTACTTTGTGTCCAAGTTTGCCGATCGAATATTGGACAGGATCCTAATTTTTTTTTCTATTATAGTTTTTTAAAGTTTTTGTCTTAAGACAAGAATAAAGAAACTCTAAGCTTTTTACTGGAGTTACTTTATCGGTGGCCTTTATTAACTCTTCGCCAAGACAAACGTAAGCGGCATGTCTGAGACTCAGTCCCTTCTCCTTTCCCGTAGAGTTCCCTTCCCCTCCTCGAAAGTCTGTAAGGGCTTACCGGGCGTACGCTGACGTCATAACCAACTTTTCCCGTATCGAAAGGTTTCCAACTTCTATAGCGACGAAGGTTCCGAGATCGCGAAAGTTCTGTTATTACTGATTCCTGTTTTACTCGTTATGCTGCAACGAATTTTGGTTACGTTCCTCTGAACACAGTGAAGTCTTCACATACACGCGCCTTGCTAATTATTAACGCAAGTACATGTTTATGAATTTGTTAAAAAATGAAAAATCATGCATTGCTTCCGTTCAGTTTTAGTCAGAAATTCACTTATTGTCTGCAGACAGATCATAAAACCCCATTGGAAAGGCTTAGCGACTCAGCCGAAATCTTTCAAAAGATTTTTATTAATATGTACTTGTCTTAAATCATTTGTGCTGGTCTGCTGACCGCGTGGGTCCATATCCGGGAACTCGAATAAAACGACTCGGAAAAGAAATTTAATTAGGTTTTTATCTTCCAATAGCGGGAGTTTTTCCAAAATCTTTGAGTTTATATACGACAGAAATTGTATCAACTCTAGAAATCTGTCGTATCAGAATTTATGGCATTTCTTACACGTTTACATCTTGCTGAAATACAATATTCAGATGGGCGCTATAGGACGGAGCTATGTCACGAAATTTATTAAATTACATCCAAATTGAGTAAAACATAATGAACTGTCAAGACATTAAAAGAACGAATAGATATAACATAAAACACACCGTAAGGAACGGATGGACAAACTTGAAGATGATTATTTATTTTATAATTTATTAACCACACAAAATATACAGAAGATAATAAAATAAGATAACTAATTTAAAACTCCAATAGCTAACAAACACACTAACAATACATTCAAAAATATATTACAATAAAGTAAATAATTGAATGAATTTAGTTCTTGCAACAATTCCTACTAATCACTAAGTCACTAAGACTAACAACGACACTATATCTATACGACTACTATGATTTCCCAGGCTTTAATTGTAATTACCGGGGCCTAGCCGAAGGCTGGCACCGGTCTTAAAATGCAGACGGTTTCTGTCTTTTTTTCAACGTTACATTGTTAGGGATATAACGCTGACTGTGATATATTGCTGGCTCACCGAGATCTTATCCGCCATTTTGAAAAGCACGAGGCATGGAGGACAGTCAAGAGAAAGATTATAGCTTTTTGGGGAACGACACGTTCCCCAACCTTTACGATGCACTAGTTTATGAGCGAAAGTTTAAGATTGAATATTTGGAGAGACAAATTTACGAGCGATCACTTAAGAGTTAATCACTTATCAAAGCTATCTACATTGAGTGAACCTTCCATCGTGAAATTTATCGAGAATCAAAGCGAACACTTATCAAAGCTAACTTTATATCATCTAAAAAAAACGTGCTACAAGGCGATGTAGACGTGCTCGTGAACCGAGCAGAATACCACTGCTATTTCTTAGAGGTCTCAACAAGAAGATTAGCATGTTGAAGAAATTTGTCTTCAAAAAGATTTCAATGATTGACATACCGAAGTCTTCAAAGCTCCATCGCTATGTTAATAAGGTGAGAAAACTTTATCGTGCACGATATAAATGTAATAACAAATGCGATCCAAAGATAATTAACTTAAATAAAATGGCTATACCCAAGAAAGCTTATTTGTTGTCTTTCTTTAGCAGACATTATCAGAGGATAATGAAAAAATGTAAAGCACGTCGATATTTATCATTGTTTTCTTGCAATTGTGTGAGTCATATGACCAATTATTTAATTTCAAACTAAGTAAAGATGTTGAGAAGAATGCCAGGGCCTACTCAATACAACACTGATCATCATGAAGTAATAATTAGACCTTTTATGCAAAATCACAGCTCAACAATGCAGTTGATCTCTCCTATTTCCTGTGAGAATTTGATGCAGTCAAGATTAGGTGAACTTGGTTTACAGTCAATAGATGTTGACAGTGCAGGTGATTGTTTCTCTAGATCTGTATCACATCAATTAAATGGCAATAGCAACCATCATATGCATCTACGTACTGCAGGGGTTCAATTTATGAGAGACAACCCAGAGAGATTTATTGGAAGCAATACCGAAAATTCATGGCTAAGATATCTGAATAATATGCGTATTCAAGGTACACGGGCTGATGCACTTATCATTCA
Organism: Porites rus; assembly: GCA_964035705.1. Lineage (NCBI taxonomy): Eukaryota > Metazoa > Cnidaria > Anthozoa > Scleractinia > Poritidae > Porites > Porites rus. The sequence goes on from OZ037992.1 coordinate 53,734,977, forward strand.
AGCAGTTGCAGATGCATTAAATGTTACTATACAAATAGTAGAATCTAATCAAGGCCAGTTTGCACCACTTACTATTGTTTACCCAGTTCAGGAAAGAAATACTTCCTCTACAATTGCTATAGGTCATATTGATGAATGCCACTATGTATCAACCACTGCCTTACAATCAAATGCCTCCATTTCAATGTGCAGTGAATTAACAAATGATACTCAGTCATCAATAAATAAGCATTTTATTATGTCCATATATGTAATTTGTTTCTCTGTCATCAAATCATTCACTTACTGGGATTCTTCAACACTACAGGCTCTCCATGAACATGCATGTTTGTTCTATGAGAAGTGTAATGCAGACCGTGTAGGCAAAATTGTGATAATTCTGTAACAAACTTCTTTGCAAACTTTGTCATTACCATTCGACCCAAAACTGTCAGTGATTTTTGCCCTTTCACTCAAACTTAAAAACAAATAAAAACCTTATACAGATCACACTTATTGACATCACAGTGTAAAAACAGTACTATAACACAGACCGTTATAACAACATCCTCCTTTCTCATGCATTTTGTTGCTTTTCTTCTGCATGAGTTAATTCAGACTAAGTATTAGCCTCCACAGAGGAGGGGGGAGGGGTGCGAAAGGTAAACTATGCAATCCCGTGTCCCACTGGGCCCTGGTAAGTTCCACGTAGTAGTTCTAGTTTACTGAATAAATGTAAAATTAAGCAATATGTAGATCTTATGCAAAAGAAATATATCACTTACTGGAATCATACCCTTCAACATTCACAAAAACTTAACTTTTATTATAAAATCAAAAGGAATTATAGCCCTTCTGTCTACCTAGATTTAACAAGAAAGAGCCCTTCTAGGAAAACATTAGTGAAACTGAGAATAAGCAGTCACAAACTTAGGATTGAGACAGGTAGATACGACAATCTACCACGTGACGAAAGGTTATGCAATCTCTGCAATTGTAACAGAATTGAAGATGAAACTCACTTTTTATTGGATTGTCCAAGTTTTTCTTCGATAAGAGATATGTTCTTCTCTAAACTAGAACCTAAAATACCGTTTCTGCGACTACAATCACATGAGTCCTTATTATCACATCTGATGAATTCTACTGACTATTTTATTAACATCCAATTAATTTCATTTATATCAACTTGCTTTGAATTGAGAGACAAATTTAGCTCCGGAATAATTAATCCTACTGATGGTTAGAAATAAACAATGATTAATAAGTTTCAAATTGTTTTAAATATTTAATTTACAAGGAATCAATGAGTAATTTCATGAGTAGCTTTTGCAATACTGTAATACTTTGTTATGGTCATGCAAATGAAGCTTATTGTTGTTGTTGTTGTTGTTATATCAAATCTAAGTACTAGTCACACCTAAACTAAGCATTTATGACAATTCTATTTAAATGTTCTAAAAACATAGCCAAGAAAAGTCTTAATGATGCTGACAGTTTCGATGACTGTCAGCCATCTTTAGCAAAACTTGAAAATCGTCAAAGCTGTCAGAAGCCTTAAATAGGGCTTAAACGCGCAAAGTCACTCTGTAGACGCCACTCCCCTGCTTGGAGGGTGGAGATCACTTGTGTCCGTATGGGAAAAAGCTGATAGGCTCCCTCGTCCCTGTTCATAGTAGGATCTAATACATATGCTTTCCGTGATCCATCTCTTAAATTTGTCGCTTACCTGCTCAACTATTTCACTTGCTTCCCAATTCATGATAATGATTGTTTTGACAGACGTGGTCTGTTATTGCTGATTTATGGTGCTCATTGGTAGAAGCTCTTCGGGTGGATCTTGTGAAATTCTTGTCAGAGATCTTTTCTGCTTCCTTTCTGTGTTCTGTGATCCTGGTTCCCAGCTGTCTCCCTGTTTCACCGATGTATACTTTTCACATTGGTTGCATGGAATTTTGTACACCACTCGAGCCTTTTTTTTGCTTATCAACTTTGTCCTTCCTGTGAGCTAAAACCTGTCTGAGGGTGTTTTGAGGTTTAACCACTGTGGCTATCCTGTGTTTAGTGAATATACGTTGTATTTTCTCCGTGAATGAGTTGACATATGGAACAGTCACCACTCCTCTTGATTTTTCTTGTGCTTTATCTTTCTTGGATTTATCTTTTCTAATAGCTTTCTTCCTGTTCATTTGCTTTCTCATCCTCTTTATCGCCCAATCCGGGTAACCACATGTATGGAGGGATGTTCTTATGTGCTCCTCCTCTTGTTTACACGTTGTTTAGCGTCTTCTTCTTCCGTGACAATGCTGTCACTCCTTTCCAACAACGTCCGTATGACAGAAAGTTTGTGCTGAAGCGGATGATGCGATTGAAACGACAGGAACTGGCCTGTGTGAGTGGCTTTCGATCCGTCCGTCCGATCTTTTGATCCGTCCTCTCTCCTGGTGATAAGGGTGTCCAGAAACGGGATCTGGCCATTTTTCTCTAGTTCGTGCGTGAATTTGATGCTGTTTATTTTGTCTTTTCCATTGAGATTACCTATCAGTGCCTCCACCTTTCCCCTCTCAATGATTTCTAGGATGTCATTCACATATCTTTTCCATGGCTTAGGTTCTGCTCTATGGGAGTAGTGGCGATGGCCTGTTGTTCTAGCCACTCCATAAAGAAGTTAGCCAGGATCGGGGATACTGGGCTGCCCATGGTTGTCCCGAACTTATGTTTGAATAATTGTCCTCTGAAACTGATGGATGTGGTGGCAATAAATTCTGTGAGATCCATTCAGTATCAGCTACCTCTAGGTTTGTTCTTTTCTTTAGATCTTGATCTTTTTCTAGGCGTTCTCTTATGATCGTTAATGTCTCGTGCATAGGAGTCTTGGTGAATAGTGACACAACATCGTGAGAGTTGAAAATGTCTTCTTGTTCTAATATGAATGAGGATAATTTTTCAGCAAGCTCTTTGGAATTTTTAACATGATTTTCCGTAGTGTCGACCAGAGGTCCCAGGAGGTCAGCTAGGGCTCTAGATGTATTGTAACCAATTGATCCTGTGTAATCCACACTATAGGTGATAGGGAGCGATTTGCATGCCAGTTCCGTAGCTACAATGATGTCGTTTGTGGGAAGTGCGGTGCGGCGTTATTGCAAAGTTTAAACCTTTCGACAGAACTAGTTTGATCCTGGTTGAGTTTGTATTTGAAAAGATTGACAACCCACCGTTTTATCTGGTTCCGAAGGTTTATTTTCGCCGATTTTGAGATTGAGCTTGCAAGCTTATCTTATTGTCCACATTTTGCTTGTTTATGCACACTCTCATGAACTCTTGTTAGGTGCGCGTTTAATTGTTGTTGGACGTCGCTTGGGAATCGCTCCGCTAAACGCCGCTTCCTGTCTTGTAGATGATTTATTTTCTGGTTTGTTAGCCGAATCGATCCTGTCTCGAAGAATGTTCCGGCTTTCTGGCTTTCTCTACAATGTTTCTTGCTTTGTCGGAATTAATAGGGCACTTTGAGCGAAGGCTTGGAGGAATGACACATTCGCCTTTACATAGTTGACGTGTGGTATTTTCCGCTTTTCAGACATTCTTGATGGTCTCCTGTCCGTAGTTTGTTCGTAAACTGTTGAAGAAATTCATCAGGCTAGTAAAGTTAATATCTATATATTTAAATGTTCTCAAAACATAGCCAAGAAAAGGGGGAGGGGCTTGTATCTACATACTGACTTTGCGTGTTTATCGCAATAATTAACACCTTCAGAAGCCTATTTAAGGCTTCTGACACTTTCGGACGATTTTCAAATTTGGCAAGTGAAAGAAGATAAATATACAAAACGCCTTGCCAAGAATCAGGTCTGTGCAATATTTCATATGCGAGATATTCGAAAAAACGTTTTACACAAATTTATAAAGCTTTGAATGGAGACGCCATGTTTGTCGGAAACCGACTGAAACATGAATTCTTCGCTTGAGGAACTCACAAAGATTAAAGTAATATTTATCCTGAGACAAGGAATGCGTAGATAGCAAAATCTCCCAAAATCGGTAATGTTTTAACCCATATAAGAGCTTTCCTGGACGTCAGGGTCGGGTTGCAAAAAACACCTTAAGATTAAGGGAACTTGTTACTATTATTTCAAAACAATGGGTTATTGTTCCAGAACAAAAGTTAAGAGCTCTCTTATGTTAAAAAGGTTTTATGCAACCTAGCCCAGTGTCGCAAAGCGAGGAACCCTTTTGAACCGAAAATTTGTTTGTGTGAAGGTTTTAAGGTGCTGTAATACCACATGGAAGTAGAAACTCAGAAGAAGCGATAGTTTCTTAGTTTGAATTTTTGTGACGTCATGTGAAAACCTAGAATAGTTTGTGTCGTCACGCAACGCTCCTCCCACAAACAGGCTGTTAAATATGCTAACATTTCGAAGCGGCGCGAACATAGACGCTCTTGGCAAAATGAGATCCACTTCATTTCGACACCCGTTCGTAAATATAATAATAATAACGCAAGCGCTCTCTGACGTGTGCGCGTCCATGCTTCTCTTGCACTGAAGTAGCGGTATCAGTGACTTCGATCGGACTTGCTCCTATCCTTGGTTTGAAAACCGAAAATTATGGC
>OZ037992.1:53747064-53789564 GCA_964035705.1 Porites rus
TAAGATTGGATGTTCCGAGATCATTGAAGATATCAAAGAAGAGGAGATATGAATGAAGTTTAAGAATGTCAGGAAATTTCACAGGCCCTTACACTGGGCCGTTAATATGTAAGACTAATGAGCTTCTAAGTTTTACTTAAGATATGTGTGAAGGCCTAAGTAAAATCTCTGAAAGTTCTTTTACTTTGAAGCTCATTAAAGTCGGAAAGTTGAAACGATTCAAGAAAAGTTTCAAGTGACTTGAAAACCATCCGTAAAACCGACTTTGCGAACATGCAGTTTCTTGAGCTTTGTTTATAAGCAAAGCATTTCATTCAATCTTAATTATATACTGCGTGGGAAAAAAGCCTCATGTTAACCTGTAGTAAAAAAGAATCGGTTGCGTGTGAAGCGTTATTTTACTTGAAGTGTTTAAAATTTACTTGTCTTAAAATATTTGTTAGCTTATTTAGGCTCTAGTGTAAAGACTACTATTAACAATATGAACTTGACATAACCCCTTTAACCTTCAATACGTGACTGATTCATATGACTCGTTCTAATATCCTCCCGGAAGCCGATGTGTAACGACCTTACTGTGCATATATTTTTAATTCCAGGGTACAGTCATTCACGAGCACCCAGGAAACCGTTGACATTTATTCTGTTACTGATGTTTATCAAGTTAAAATTAAGTTCACTTAAATTTCTCATCTCATCATGAGATAAAATAGACAACATAGTTTCAGTAAATTTTTATGCGATTTGGTGAGCGGCAAATTAGTGATATTGGTAATAAATATTTTGGATGCCGTTACGTCGATTCTATTTGGTATTACCGTGCTGTACATTCCCAGTACTGAGTTTTGGACGATTTAATGAGAGTACAATAAGTTTTCTTTGGCTGTAAGGAACATAGTAGGAACTGGCACAGATGCATGGCTGGTGTGTGGCCTTCTGTGCGAGAGGTTCCAAGTTCGATTCACATGTTTGACCTCAAATTCTTTTGATCTCAGCGACTTTTTTCCTGTCACCAAGAAGCTTTAAATTCGCGTAAAACGGAGCACTGATGGAGAACAGAGGGTAATAGATAAACAAACTGTCAGCCTCACCAGTTAGTTAGATGATCACTATTTCTAACAGCCAACGTAAAATTTACCTTGGTTTCTGTTGCTGTAGATTCTTGATATTAGTACTGGTTATATGGGATGCCATGGCATAGATTTTTATTAGTAAATTACCGCTTTTTGTAAATTTGAGTTAGTTGGTATCTCAACAGAGTTGATTTCTAAGAGTAATTTTTATTAAATACGTGAAAAAGGAATAAGACCTACTACAGGCCATTATGCATTACTGACATTCCATTGTCTTCTTTCGTTTACTTGTCGCTAAATTAGCGAGGTCTTGGGCTCCTGACATTAGATGATAATATTTGTTTCAAGTGTTAAGTAAAATTCGCAAGGTATTTCTAAGAGGAGTACTGAGAATTTCTCCACAAATTCTACACTCTCGGCAGAAAGTGACAGAATAAGAGGATATTGTGAAATTTGTAAATGGGTTAGAGGGTCGGAAGGGTGGGGGGGGGGGGGTAGTGGGGAGGTATAAGAAGTCGTTCGCAGGCTCACAGACTCTGAGAAGATGGACAAACATGCGTTATGGATCAAGCAACGCACTCTGAGTTATTGGGTTAATAATTAAAAATGTTCATTTTTTAACGCAAGACACAGAAAAATTCCGAAACCCATTTTTTTTTATTACGAGCGAGGCGTGCATTGAGTCGGGCAGCCAAGTTAATAAGCATGATTGGCCATATTGAAATTAAAGCGTATGATGGCGATGATTGACTTCCTCGCAAATTTGACCTCGTCGAAATATTTTTCCGTCCCGCCCTAACTCAGTAATTAATTATAAGGACAATAAATATCACGGTTGGCGAGATACGACACGGTTTTTGAGAAAGAGGTTTGTAATAAATGCTCGGCTGATGAAGCTAAGTATTGCATTATTCAGATAATCTCCTTTTAATTTTTTTACTTGGTTCTGACATGTAACAGCTTTCGTAGTTTTTTTCCATTGTAAATTATCTTTGCAGGGCAAAGTTCACATTGCTGAAGAACTCTGCATGGTTACAAAATAGCTTTTAGTCCAGCTGGGGCTTGGACAAACTGCACTATTTGTAATTATCATCCGTCGAAACTAAGAATTATTAGAACCAAAACATTTTTTTGAACAATTTATAAATTGCTTTACCTTGAAAAATAACAAGGCCGGGATTGTCTCTGTTTTCAACATTTTGTAGTTTGAAATTTGGGAGAACACCGAGTTTGCAAAAGCCAGTTTTGTTCGTTTCTGCCTTCAGGATCTTTCATTATCCAACAAATATAAGTAGTGGGTATCGCTGGTTGGCGTGAGATTGCGATCCAATCAGATTACTTTAGACACGAAGTTCACCCATTGAGTTTTAAGTATAAATGTAAAAGTATCTCTAGAAATCCACTGTTTACTGAAATTTAGTGCCCTGTAAGGAAATGTAGAATTAAAGTAAAGTCCCTAAACATAAGTCTGAAAAATCTAAATGATTTCAGGGGAATAACTGGCTGTTAGCCTGAATACTGAATGGTAAATTGGTTATGTAATTCAGACCATGACGTGGATTTTTGTTTGGTAATACCGCGCTCATAATATCGTCACTAAGCGCTCCCTATACTGACTCTTCGGCAGTTTAATCAGGGAAAACGAACTATATTGTGATATTGAAGCGGTAGCAGTTAGTGATATTAGTAAGTAGTACATTGAATTTTGTGGCGTGATACTGTATGTATATCGATACCAACTTCTCAATTGGGTCAATTGGACCACTTGTTGATCAATTTTTGGAAAGTTGAAGTTATCATTTCAGTAGGAAAACACTTACATACCCCAGTGGGTACGTGTTTCAATTTGGCGACTACTTAAGTTTACATAACAAATAAAAAGTAATTCCACGCGCAACTATTAAATTATCAAGCTTCTCTTACGCCGTCTCTATACTTTTACAATACACGGTTCGATATTGCTCCCAGTCTCCGCCAACAAATTTAGAACTGTAACTCCGCAACAATTTCGAACTCACTAATGTGCTCTCGAAATTGTGCCAAATTTCAAAACCTATCACAGCATGATATTTTTTGCAAATGGCAGATGTAGAGTAGTTATTTTGTCTCGTCCTATTTTCGCCCTTAGGATGGGCTGGGAATCGCATTCGTCGTACTCGTTTGCTGAAGCAAGATTAAGAACATGTAAGACCTTATAAGAAACCGGAAGAGAGGATCTGTCTGTAAAAAAAACGTAGAAGACGAAATACACTTTTTAACTCTGTGCCTTGTGTATCAAGAAAAAAGAAGTACTTTATTTGAATGTTTAAACAAAGAATACAGAATATCAGTAAACATAATGGCACCAGATGATGTTTTTCTGTTGTTCATAAACCCTCCAAGCAAGAACAAACCAGTGCAAAAGTTAATTGCAAAATACGTATTCGACTGCTATGAGAAAAGAAGATCATTAGTTGTTTAGGTTAAAATTGATTATAGTTCCACTAGTGTGCAATTTGTGTTACGATTTTAAATTATTTGGATAAAGTCGATATACATAGGACTGTATAAGACTCCAAATAAAACATTGTCTTGTCTTCTCTTGTCCTGTACAGCCCGGGGGGGGGGGCTCGGCATATGAAAGGGGTGGGGATGCTCGTCGTCTCGCTGAGGGGTGTAAATTTCGGGATTTTGGCCTCACTTTGGGTGTTATGGGCAAAACGTCATCATATTTTGCCGTGAAGGTCTCGTTTACGGTTGCAGGCGAAAAAATATAAAATATTTATATATTGTCTGTGTTTTAACATGATCTCTTTTAGGGGTCAAAAAAAGCTCCGGCCACGCCCAGATCGGTCTCCTTTAGGGGTTTAATTCCAAATTTCCGACGAGCATCCCCACCCCTTTCGTATGCGGAGTCCCCTCCCCCGCCCCGTTTAGGATGTACAGGCAGTCTGGCGTAAATATGGCTACGAGAATGACGTTTATTTGTCTCAAATATTACTTGCTAACCTCAAAAAAAAAAAAAAAAAAAAAAAAAAAAAAACTACAAGTGTTTGATGTTAAGTTCAGCAAAGGTGGAGCTCCGCTCCTAGGAAAAACTTATAAAACTAGCCTGTTGCTGGGCTGGAGCTGGGCAAGTTTGGGCTAGGAATGCTGAGGAGGCCTTGAAGATATGTCATTTCCAGTTAACCCTAACAATTGAGAAATGAATTACAAATAACCAAGAAAATGCTGGATATAAAATAACATTATCTGTGGTGCAATTTATAATATTTGTTTTATTATTGCTTTCTCGCTCTTTTATTTTGTATTCCTCGTTGTAAAGAAGCACAAGCCATGCTACATGATTTGCTACTTTGAAAAATGGATATCAGTGCACACTCACTAAGTTAAGAAAAACTTGTCGAAATTTAGTTATGTATACTTAATAATATTTGTCCATACACTGTTTTTTGCGAATTGTCTCTCCCTGTATTGAGTATAACCTAATGTATGTGAATTATTTAAGGATGTTTTTGTGTTCATTTCATTGGGGAAACAGTCTGCACAAAATATAAGATTTATTCTTAAAGTGATATTACTTTGACCCGAGAAACAGTATCTAACAATAAGTACCAAATGGTTACAAGTAAACAAAAGAAAACAATTTAAAAAATTAGAGTGCAATGAAATTCAGTGGTCTACTATCCACTTCACGGGTAAAGTAATTATCACTCTTTTGACCATCAGCTTTTAAATTTGTGGCTTGATCTTGAAGGTTATTTTGGATCGACGGTATCTGTTAGTTGCTTTTAAATCTGCTGGAAGGCGTGGTTATACTTGATAGCAAAGAGTTTCTGCAATAAAATCAAATTTATGAGGATTTGACAACAAAACCCATAACTATACTGAGTTCCCTGACTCTCCGCACTAGAAATAACGATTTTTCGCTAAGCTAAGGTAATCTGAATTTCGTGATTCTTGCCATTTTTCGAAGCATTTTATTTGTTATTGGACTTACAGCACAATATTGGGTTGCACCGGTATTGTTACAGTAATTTTTACTTACATTTGAGGCATTGAGGAAAAACCAATAATAGCACACCCCACACGCAAATGACAGCGTAACGAAACTATAAATTAAAAAGCCACCTGCGCCAAAGTTCACTCTGAGTTTTCCATCTCAGTTGGGCATAGTTGTCCTCGCTGTTGAGGTATAACTCTAGGCCACTATGAAGTCCTTTGCAACGATCGGCCTTCTCGCCTTTTTAATTGGCGCTCTGATGACAACTGTTGCGTCGGAGGAAACCTTCAAAACACCTGAGAACCCGGAAAATAACGGTGAATTAGGCGCCCCTAAGGAAACCGTTGAGAATGATGAAGTTGATGAAGAAGACGACGAAAGTGAAGACGGTGATGATGAAATAGATGATCCTGAAAGGTAACTAATCCATGCCACGGTACGGCACCTGTTCTTCATATAAAACTAGTAGAGGTAAAGGAAAGGAGTCCTTATTTTATGTCGGTAGCTCGAAATAGTCATCTGACTAACACATCTGAGGCCGATAGTGCGCTCATTTTTAACCTCCTCTCTCCATTAGTGCTCTGTTTTAGGGGTATTTAAAGCGACTTAAAACTACATGGAAAGGAAAGAAGTAGCAGGAAGATTTGTGGTCACACCTAGGAATCGAACTCGGGACCTCTCGCGCACAGAAGGCCGCGCACTAACCAACTCTCCTAAGTATAAATTTTAACAGCGACAGAGGTATTTTCTTTTCCGCTTGTTTTATCCAGATTGGTTATCCGATACATATCTCAATGCTTCTGTGACTGTAAACCTCTTTCCGTTTGTCGGTTGATGCACATACGCTTCTCGACAGTCATGGCTTGGTTTATGCCTAGTCCGAAAGTTGACATGACATTTAATCGAATTGAGACATTTTAATAAGTGAGCTATGTGTGGCTTCATAGCTCAGTTGGTAGAGCAACGCACCGGTAACGCGGAGGTCACGGGTTCGAATCCCGTTGAAGCCCTGATTTTTTCAGGCTTCTTCTTTCCAATTGCTTAAATTGGAAAATTTACTGCGATGATCATTCTTCACTTTCATCTACAACCGCAGTTCAAAAATGAATTATTTCATATACACTTCACATCATAACAACAATAGCTGCTGTAACCTTTGCAATTCTTAGAGACTACCTTTTATATACCTATAAATTGTTTTATTATACAATTTATTCATGCTACATATTTTAATTGTATATACATTATTATTATTATTATTTCTTATTTGTAAATAAGTTTTATTTTTGTGTCCCCAATTAGTTGTGAAAACTAAATATATTGACACATTAATAAAGCTTTTACTTTACTTACTTACTCACTTTTCGACTAAGGACTAATTTTCACACTGAGCCGAACAGAATCCTCCACTGAGACCAGCAAAAATCACTCATATCTCTCTGTCTGAGATAGATGATGAAATCAGACATGCTCAGTTTCTCTTCACCAAGCTTCGTCACTCCCTGCGCTACAAAACCAAAAGCCGAGCAGAGACAAATGACATATTTCCGCCGGTATGAATTGCCACCAACAACGGGATCGGATATTGAAGTCGTTATTAAGTTACTTTCTACAACTTTAGAACTTTGATTGCCCATCTTTCATTCTTTCTTGGTACCTCCTTGGAAAAAATCGAAGGATAGTGCTATTAAAAAAATTTATTTTTCCAAAATTTACGCGCTCCAATTTTTTAATCGCTACAGTCCTGATTGTTGCTTATGACTAACAATCTATTCCTTTCCGTTCAGTCCAAACCCTGTTTCTCAAGATGACGATGAAAACGACAATGCAGAGTTAGGGAATCCAGAAAGGTAAACCATATTCAAAAACTGAAATATGTTAGCAAGTGTAAGTCACAACCATTTCCACAAATTTAAACGTCCCAGCGCTGACTTGCACACATTCTGTTTGATAAGTGAAAAAATGTTCAAATCATTGTAAATAACTAACGAATGTCTTTTGTTTTCAGTGTTTTCATGACAGCGGGCAGCCCAGCAGCAGATCCGAAGGCTTTACCTTGGGGCCGCGGCAAACACCGACGATATTATCCACGTCGACGAATCTCCTATCGACGCCGATATTATCCACGCCGACGCATCTCCTATCGACGCAGATATTATCCACGCCGACGAATCTCCTATCGACGCCGATATTATCCACGCCGACGAATCTCCTATCGACGCCGATATTATCCACGCCGACGAATCTCCTATCGACGCCGATATTATCCACGCCGACGAATCTCCTATCGACGCCGATATTATCCACGCCGACGAATCTCCTACCGACATCGCTATATTGGAAAGAAATGAACACTTGGCGCATCTAGCTGCTCTTTAAAGCACTTTATCCACCTTTCCAACAGTAAAACGTGATTTAAACGTAACTCGAACGAAGTAAATCATACGTAACTTTTTGTAGCTTGTAACAAATGTTACTTGAGGTGAGAATTAATAAAACTTGTTTCGTACACCTGGCAGCAGATATTTTTGAACAATGTAATGGGAACAAGTCTTGGAAATAGATGGCTGCAAATACCCTGTAACTATCATGCGGCTTTTGAACTTCAGAATTCGCATGTTTGTGAAAAGCGCAGTAATAACCGGTGACGTTATCCCAATTCCAGTACTAGGGGGAACAAACGAGAGTTCTAGGATCAAGGATGATTATAAACAAAAATTAGATTTCTATCTTAAGTTAATCCGTAGGTAGTGTAGACCGTCGCCTGGCTCGAATCAGATAAATTACGCAAATTGGAGGACCGGTAGGAGACGTAATTGTGTCTTCAATTAGCACTTTTGTGCTAAATACATTGACACTCAAATGTATTAGGTGCGTTCTTCTTTTTAATATAAACTGAGAATTCTTTTCTATTTGGCAAAATAGCTTGCGATACTGTGAGATGGACTTCTAAACACCAAAGAGTTGCTTTGCATTGCTTTCCTAGCTGTACAATCTTGAATTTTAAAAGTGTTTAATTAAAGCATGGTGTTGTTCTTGTTAAGAGGCAGTCAGTTAGAATAAATCAGCGTTTAACATTCCATCCCACTTTTCTAGATTGCCGAAAAGATGCCAAATCACGGTATAAAGTAAAGTCACCCATGGACTGTTCATATATCACGCCTCCTGATGTCCAAAACTTCCATTGAAAAAGTTCATGAAAATCTTTTCTTGATGTTTGAACGCGGGAAAACTTAAAACCGAGCGAAAACTCATCGTCCTTTCATGTCTGCATCCTCCGCCATATTTGTTTTGAAAGAAAATTGGTACTTAGTCTCACTCGACCAATTTTCTTAACTGGAGCGATCATGTAAACTCGATTCCAGACCTCGCTGCCCAGACCCCCCCCCTGGCATTCATCAGGCCAGAGCTTTTCCTCTTTTGGAAATGTTTTGATCCGCGAATTTCACAATCACGGTGCAAATTTGGGGTCACTTGACGCGAGGCTTGTTTTCATGAAATTTATGCATGACATGTATCCGAGAGTCGAGAGTGGTCAACCATATTACGTAACAAAAACATACTGATATGAAAAGTTATGAACCCTTTCATTACTCGTTGGGATGGACCGTTTGCAGGAAAAGAGAAAGTGTATTTGATATCTGTTTGCATGGACTAAATAGCTAGAGAGCGGTCCGATCGATCTCCGGAGCTTCTGGTACTTTCCATGTGGAGAAGTATTTCACCCTGGCCTCGGTAGCCAGGAAGGAAATCATGGTTCGGTCTAGGAAAGCCAACTTTGTGAAGACAACAGTCTAATCATATTTTCTACTATACTGTTCGGGACAAAATGTGTGCAGAAACAGGAACATAATTTTGATTTCATTTAGCGAGGATTTTGGTCGCGGCGAAACCAAGTGATTATATATTGTGGGCCCAGCGTGCATGGCAGAACTGAGCAGCGATTTATCACATTCACGGACATAAAATCATGAAGTCTTCTGATCCAGACTTTTCAGAGAAATCTAAAGAAACTTAAACCTTTATTTAACGGCTATCTAGCCGCTATAAAAAAAAACTATAACCCTCTAAAAGAAGTCAAGGAAAATGCGGAAACTTTGCATCCGAGGTCAAATCCTGTCAGTGCTTAAACTAAGACCAATGACAGGAATGAATCAGGAAATCAACCCCTGCTCCATAACCTCTCAATGTGTGACACCTGGCAAAAATATTAAGAAATCTCAAATTCACGAATGAACAATTGGTATTTTATCATAGGCCAAAGGTAATAGTCTAACGACGCCTTGATCAGGTGGATCATGCTATGACGTCATGCCATTGTTTCGCACAGTTCCAAAAGTGGAAAAGCTCTTGACTGTTAAAGACGTTCTGTTGTGAATCATTTTAGCATCTGAAATAAATTTAAATTATACCGTAAATATACCTTCAAACACACCTGAAACCTTAAACACACTGAAAGCCACATACAGGCCTTGTGAGGTTAAGGGTCATACTTGTTGACCACTCACGTATTTGCAACAGATTGTACCTTCATTTTTATTTTTAGTGTAATTTATATTTTCCCCCATTTTTCATTAATTGGCTGCAATAGGTTTATAATGTTGAAATGAAAACCTGTAGAGGGGCGAGATTTTAAAAGTGGAACTGACTGTGCCCCCTTCGAATTAAACAATGAGTCTTTTGCTATAAAGATAAGAGAGAAAACGTACTGCAAAGAGATTAAGCGAGAAAACTTAAAACAATATAACTGGCACACAGGTTGGTCTGCTGGCAGCGACTAATAGCTGCTTACTGATTCTAACAAGCTTCGCCGACATATCATGGAAAAATCATAACAACAACAACAACATCTTTATTTCTTACATTAAATATACAAATATCACACCACTTGCAAATAGCAAGGCTAATCGAGGCAGGTGGTGTGTAGACGGCTTAAGATTTATTACGAATAGTTGAAGTGAAAAAGTACCATATTTATAATAAAAAAGGTCAGTCACGAGAGAAATTGAGATAAGAAAATCGAGGCAGCTATTTAGATAAGCGGGGGCTAATATTTTTTAAAATCGGAGATTATCGTGTTTAGGTCAGCATATCTATCCTGAACTTCAAATATTTTCAACAGAATTGTATGAACTTTTTCCATAAAGAGTTGTTGTTGTTGTTGTTGTTGTTGGTGTACACTGTACACAATGTTTTATAACTTGATATTGGACATCCATGTTATGGTAAATTGACAGCTGTCAAAAAAGTATCCACTGACTAGTGTCTCATGACTGTATTGCAGGCTCAGGTGTACAACTCATTGAGGTGATGTATTTATTTAAAAGTTCTCTGCTGACCAGTTATTGGTTTTCAATTAATTGCATGCTCACATCCATTATAGGGCAAGCTGCACCTGACTATTAATAGGACGGAAAACAAAAGCGAAAACTGAGAAAACGAATTAGTAGACACCATTTCGTCGAAAAATTTGGACTTGATTTATTTGGTTTTCCACGCTGTTACGAAGAAGAATTTTTTGTTTTAAATATTTACAGTCAGATAAGTTCACGTTTTACTGCCTCAGTTGCATTTTACCGTCATATTTATCTTAAACCTCAAAAGGCATAACGAGCCGCACGATCTTAGCAACCAAAAAAACCTTCAGTATCCAGCTGAGATAGCTGAGTAAAAGTCAGCTATCTCAGCTGGATACCCAGTAGCTTGCAACATTCCCTATTCCATTAATCTCTGATCGTATTTCGCATCTAATATGATAGAGGCGTCAATTTTCACGCAATCATGTCATCATCCTAGGGCGAGAAATGTAATTAATTAAAAGTGCGGTATCTAACAAAATGCACGGCTTTGCTTTCGGAAAAATAATTCAGTGCCGTCTAAAAAGAAACATTTTTCCTAATTTTTTGTTTTTACGGCTACGGGTCGAAATGCTAAACGTGTTATATATCCTAGAAGCGCTCAGGCATAAAAACATCATGCCAGGACTTCTACCTGGATGAACCAGAAAGGATATAGAACAACTACCTAATTTTTTTTTCTACGCGTCGAAATGCTAAACGTGTTATATATCCTAGAAGCGCTCAGGCATAATAACATCATGCCAGGACTTCTACCTGGATGAACCAGAAAGGATATACAACAACTGCTTAATTTTTTTTTTCGCCTACGGGTCGAAATGCTAAACGTGTTATATATCCTAGAAGCGCTCAGGCATAATAACATCATGCCAGGACTTCTACCTGGATGAACCAGAAAGGATATAGAAAAACTACCTATTTTTTTTTTCTACCCGTCGAAATGCTAAACGTGTTATATATCCTAGAAGCGCTCAGGCATAATAACATCATGCCAGGACTTCTACCTGGATGAACCAGAAAGGATATAGAACAACTACCTAATTTTTTTTTTCTACCCGTCGAAATGCTAAACGTGTTATATATCCTAGAAGCGCTCAGGCATAAAAACATCATGCCAGGACTTCTACCTGGATGAACCAGAAAGGATATAGAACAACTACCTATTTTTTTTTTCTACGCGTCGAAATGCTAAACGTGTTACATATCCTAGAAGCACTCACGCATAATAATATGCCAGGACTTCTACCTGGATGAACCAGAAAGGATATACAACAACTGCTTAATTTTTTTTTTCGCCTACGGGTCGAAATGCTAAACGTGTTATATATCCTAGAAGCGCTCAGGCATAATAACATCATGCCAGGACTTCTACCTGGATGAACCAGAAAGGATATAGAACAACTACCTATTTTTTTTTTTCTACGCGTCGAAATGCTAAACGTGTTACATATCCTAGAAGCACTCACGCATAATAATATGCCAGGACTTCTAACTGGATGAACCAGAAAGGATATAGAACAACTGCCTATTTTTTTTTTTTTTTTTACGGCTACGGGTTGAAATGCTAAACGTGTTATATATCCTAGAAGCGCTCAGGCATAAATATATCATGCCAGGACTTCTACCTGGGTGAACCAGAAAGGATATAGAACAACTGCCTAATTTTTTTTTTTTTACGGCTACGGGTCGAAATGCTAACCGTGTTATATATCCTAGAAGCGCTCAGGCATAATAACATCATGCCAGGACTTCTACCTGGATGAACCAGAAAGGATATAGAACAACTACCTATTTTTTTTTTCTACGCGTCGAAATGCTAAACGTGTTATATATCCTAGAAGCGCTCAGGCATAATAACATCATGCCAGGACTTCTACCTGGATGAACCAGAAAGGATATACAACAACTGCTTAATTTTTTTTTTCGCCTACGGGTCGAAATGCTAAACGTGTTATATATCCTAGAAGCGCTCAGGCATAATAACATCATGCCAGGACTTCTACCTGGATGAACCAGAAAGGATATAGAAAAACTACCTAATTTTTTTTTCTACGCGTCGAAATGCTAAACGTGTTATATATCCTAGAAGCGCTCAGGCATAATAATATGCCAGGACTTCTACCTGGATGAACCAGAAAGGATATAGAACAACTGCCTAATTTTTTTTTACGGCTACGGGTTGAAATGCTAAACGTGTTATATATCCTAGAAGCGCTCAGGCATAATAATATGCCAGGACTTCTACCTGGATGAACCAGAAAGGATATAGAACGACTGCCTTTTTATTCTACGCGTCAAAGTTCTAAACGTGTTATTCTTAAAAGCGCTCGGGCTTAATAATTTGCCAGGTTTCCAGCGACTGATTTTAGCTGATTTTGCGGTGCGCAAGAATGGATAATTTATCCGACTTGTAAACAGATATTTCCTTCAGCCGATTGTGTCTCATGCAGGAGAATGTCATGTCTGCGTTGTTTTGTTTCTACTAAAGTTTTATCAAAGAAAGCTTAAGCGAAAATAGGGAGATCGCAATTTATACTCTTACGAACTATAAATTAGGGCTGACCTGGAAGACACGTTGAATTGTGCCGCCATCCATAATCTGGCTGCGTTTAGGGAGACAATTTCCTCTTCCATCCAGATTTACTTGGTATGTGTGTTTGCGAGAATCTTCAGACAAAGAATTGGGTATACACTGATTCGAATGGCTTGGCGATACTAAGTGCTTAAGTCTACTTACCGATTACAACATGTTTTGGGAGTATTGAGAAGCGCGCCAAACGAGGTTGTCACAGCGTTCTCGAGCGAACACGGAGCGACCTGGATTGATGAAATTACCATTACATGCAGCTATCATGCCAGTAATTTCTCCTTTCGTCGCATAGTGAATAGTTTGTGAGCACATTCTCGCCTCTCGAAACAGTCTTGCGCCGCTATAGAAGTTGCTTCTCCCGCGAACCATAGGTAGCTTTCCCGCTTAACATAATGTTTGATAATTTATGCAAAAGTTGACCTCGTGAAAGTCAGCAGTGCATTAATCGACTCAAAAATAAACAGACTTCCTACAGGGTTTTGAACACGGTTTTAATTAAAGTACTTTACGAGCGCCGCGGTAGTTGACCGCAAAAGTGTTACGGTGATGGATACTCAACTGGATGATTACGTCACTTCATAGCAACCAGACGGTACGAATTTTTTAACTTCCGGAGCGCTGAGGCTCGTAGTGAAAAAAATATAGGTTTTGTTTTAATGGCCAGTAAGTTGACGGCCCTCGGAGAGACCTGCAAAATAAAATGAAGGCAAATTTGTACGTAGAACGAAAACAAAATTATAACGCAATGAGCTCAATAGTATTCAAGTGTACTTGGTTCGTTTTGCTTATTTTGAGGTTGCGTAGGACGCAAAATGAGGCCCTGCATCGCAGAACATGAAAGAACCTCCCAAACGTATGAAAAAAAAAAAAAAAAAAAAAATGACTCTCCGGCTTGTATATTGGTGTACTTTTACAATTCGAGAGTTCAATCGGTCCCCATGTGGGCGGACTTGTACTGAAGTGAGAGCTCTGCAGAGACTCTGCTTCAGTTGCCTATCGCCCAGTGAGGGGTGAGAGGATAGTTAATGGAAGCCATGGCCGTTTTAGGTCAATTCTGTGCTGAAGTCATTACCTTTATCTGCTCCTGTAGAGTTATGAAGTAGATATCAAACAAATTTCACGCTAACCATAATTATCTTTTGGCTGATTTATGCAGGCATAGCAATAAAACTTTAAAATATTCGCCCAACTTCAACTTTTTCAATTGTCCATTCTTGCCATCCTTAGAGGCAGACGACAGGAAAACAGCTGCAATGAATAAATATAGTCTTGAATAAAAAAAGGGACCATTAGTTTTGGATTTCAATTGATCGGACAAGCGTTTTAGCTTTTTAAAACGATAGGAAATAACGTAGCATTACCCCTTTAAGGCTGTTTGTCGCTCCATGTAAGGGAATTCAAGACGACTGTCTTGGATTACCTTACATGGATTCCGGACTCAGGGTACTGGATTCGAGTCCCTGTCAGTGGACCTTGGATTCTGAATTCCAATCCTTAGTAGGATTCTGGATTCCCTGAGCTGTATTCCGGATTCCAAAGCCCGGGATTCCGGATTCTACAAACAATAATTTACCAGATTCCGGAATCCGGATTCCCTTTCATGCAGCGACTGTTTGTAATTTGTGTTTATTGATGGTCAATTGAAACAATAAATGAGGTAATCCTTTTTAGGTTTTCAATTGTTTTCAGTGTGAGTTCCCTTCCTCAAGATGTAACAGATCCAATTGAATGTGATGGAAATTTGGCAGACGACAACTACGAGGAAGCTCAGTCTGAGGATGATGAAAGTGAAGAGAAAGCTGCCAGCAACATTGATGATGTGGACGTCGAAGAAAGTGATAAAAATCTGGTAAAACACTCTGAAAGGTATAAATTCATTACAGTTTCTTCGAGAATCCAGCAGTGGTGACAGCTTACTCATGCAATGGCCGTTTTTATTGTAAGGACGCATTATCCGTCTGGACGAACTTGGGCAAACATTTGTAGTTCGTCTGGTTATGCGTCTCAAGTATAAAGACGGACACAAGACGCATTATGCGTCCAGACAAACTACCTTTCGTAGTGCGTCGTTCAAGATGTATTACGAAGGATAGTTCGTCCAGACGCATAATGCCTCTTAACTTGGGCCCGTCTTTAATTATACTCATGAAACATAACCAGACGAGCTACAATTGTTTGCCCAAGTTTGTCCGCACGGATAATGCGACTGTGGTATAAAAACGGCCATAGACGCATTATCCGTTTGAACGGATAATGCGTCCTCTAGTATAAAAACAGCCAGTTAATGACACTATAAGCAAATGAGTGAAAACACTGCTACAATTTAGGAATTATCTGCTCTGAACTCCAAGTACGCACTTTGCATTCACCACGGACTCTGTTTTGCTTTTTCGAACCCCCGGGTTCGAGTTAGCGGGTTCTGCTCTAATCTGGTACACAAAGAACTGCCTAACACTCAATTATATAGCCGATAATAAACGATTAGGGTTTAATGGACAGACGTACTCAAAAATTCGTTTCACCTGCATTTTCTAAGAATAAACTGCATTGTATACTAACTTATAATCACAAATGTAATGAAGTCCTCAAATTAATGTAATACGAATTGACCTTAAATGTAAGAAAGACGTAAAATGTAATAATACAAATTGACCAAAATTAATAAAGTCTTCAAATACATGAAAACCGTATCTACTCGAAAAAGCGCCTCTCTAAAGTAGGTCCAAAAATTTAATAAGCTCCGCAACGCTCTTTCGAATAAATACGACGAACTACATTATTTCCCCGAAAGAGCGCCTTCTCAAATAAGCACCCATTACCCATCAACACTGCGGTGCCTATTCATTTTTATTGATTTTGAACTTTTTCTAAAATGATTATTGCTAAAAATATTATTTATGTGAATCTTGAGGGCCACAGACCGTCAAAACTAATAAATCAACAGCATGTTTTACATACAGCCCGTTCCTTAACTGATTTAAATAGAAAAGAAATTACGTTTTTCTTTATTTCAGTACAAAGTCTAATCCTAACGATCATGAGACAGCAGATGCAAAGGCTTTCTTATGGCGACGCCGAAGACGAAGACGAAGACGAAGACGACGACGACACAGCTTCTGGATTGGAAAGAAGTGAGCCTCATCCCTAAACTGGGAAGTGAAAGAAATGGAATCAGAATGATTGTCCTAGTGTCAAAGAGACAACTTCGCAATAAATAAGCTGTAAACCTTGCTAAATATTGCTTGTAATGACTTTAAAAGCCAAAAATGTAATTAAGCTGACCAAATAAAGTTCAAAATCACAAAATCCGGTACATTTTGGTTAAAAAGCCCATATACATCCTGGGTAGAAATCGAAGATATACTGAATTTCGTTTTGCAGAATTTGGTAAATCGCGCTTTACGGCAATGCTTTAAGACACAGACATTAGTGCCAAATTGGGAAAACGTTCCTTTGCGTCCAAGTTTGCGGATCGAATAGTGGACAGGATCCTAATTTTATTTCTGTTATAATTTTTCAAAGTTTTGGTCTTAAAGACAAGAATAAAGAAACTCTAAGCTTTATACTGGAGTTACTTTATTGGTGGCCTTTATTAACTCTTCGCCAAGACAAACGCAAGCTGCATGTCTGGGACTCAGTCCCTTCTCCTTTCCCGTAGAGTTCCCTTCCCCTCCTCGAAAGTCTGTAGGGGCTTACCGGGCGTACGCTGACGTCATAACCAACTTTTCCCGTATCGAAAGGTTTCCAACTTCAATAGCGACGAAGGCTCCGCGATGGCGAAAGCTCTGTTATTATTCCTGTTTTACTCGTTATGCTGCAACGAAGTTTGGTTACGTTCCTCTGAACACAGGGAAGATTTCACATACGCCCGCCTTGCTAATTAGTAGCGCAAATACATGTCTATGAATTTGTTAAAAAATGAAAAATCTTGCATTGCTTCCGTTCAGTTTTAGTCAGAAATTCACCTATTGTCTGCAGACAGATCATAAAACCCCACTGGAAAGGCTTAGCGATTCAGCCGAAATCTTTCAAAAGATTTTTTTATGTACTTGTTTAAATCATTTCAAATTAGAAAAAAAAAAGGTTTCAAAGCAGAGTCCGTGCTGGTCTGCTGCCCGCTTTAGTCCATATCCGGGAACTCGAATAAAACTACTCGTGAAAGAAATTTAATTAGTTTTACCTGCTAAAAGCGGGAGTTTTTCCAAGATCTTTGAGCTTACATACGACAGAAATTGAATCAACTCTAGAAATCTGTCGTTTAAGAATTTATGGCACTATTACACGTTTACATCTTGCTGAAATACCATATACAGATGGACGCTATGGGAGCTGTGTTACGAATTTTTTAAATTCCACCAAATTGAGTAAAACACCGTAAAACATAATGAACTGTCAAAACATTAAAAGAACGAATAGATATAACATAAAATAGACCATAAAGAACGGATGGACAAACTTGAAGATGATTATTTATTTTATAATTTCTTAACCACACAAAATATACAGAAGATAACAAAAGAAAATAACTAATTTTAAAACTCCAATAGCTAACAAACAAGCTAACAATACAAAAAAAAAATAAAGTAAAATAAACAAATAAATGAATATAGTTCTTGCAACAATTCCTACTAATCACTAAGTCACTTAATTAAGCAATAGACCACACTTTCTATGGGTTTACCGGCGTGATAACCCACGCGGGATGTTGGGAGAACACTCGAAAAGCTTGTAAATCACGAGCCGAAGGCGAGTGATTTACAAGCTTTTCGAGTGTTCTCCCAACATCCCAAGTGGGTTATCACGCCGGTAAACCCATAGAAAGTGTGGTCTATTGCTTTTATAAAATAACTTTTAGTAGAATGGAGTCTTTTAGGGAAAAAAATATGCTTTTAGTACCGTGATCAAGTCATGTCTTCTCTCTAAAGTCATCATAAGCCAATCATGACTCACGATTTAATAGCGCTGAACTTTCTCAAAACTCAGTTCAGTCAAACAACAAGCGACAGCACTTCAAAACACGAGTTTTTGCGCTCATTACGATAACTTATGAAAGCTGTTTTACAGGAAAAGTCAACACATATTCATGCGAACGTACAATGAAAGAATACGTTCATGGTTTGCTTACTACAGAAGTAGAAATTAATTGAACATCAGACTGTACGCAGCTGTATTTTGTTGAGTCAATCGGTAAAAATTTCGTGGTTACAGACGGAACTGGCAGCTATTGTAATGGAGGACTTCATTCACTTTTTACAAGCCGCAGTGGTTTAAGATCTGTTTTCTGGACTTTATTATGATCAAGAAATGCTGCGGTAACGACGTGGCCGCATTTGCGAAGTTGTCGCATGTGATTTTATATGCACGTACAGCGACCGATGGAAATATGTCAGTGGTGAAGAAAGGTTTCTTTGCCGTAGCCACATATTGGCGCTACTATTTGTCGATTTGTGAAGTCAGGTGGTTTGAGGTAGGTTATGGCATCGATATCACCGAATAATTTGTGCAAATGTTGGAAAAAAACAGCCCAAAACTCTGACATCTTTCATCATCGTTGGCAGCTTGTTTACAACCTACAGCGGCCGATTTTGTACCATATCTTGATCAGAGATCTCTTTTTGTAACAATTTCTTTCATTAAGGAATTTAATTTTGACATAAAATAAATCAAGAATGCTAAAACTATCCGTTTGTTGCTGGTTGGCACATGGTTAAGTTTTAAGAGACTTTCTACACCAGAAATTCACACAGTTGTTGTCTTTCTCTGCGATTTGGCATCGTCGGCAATGTAAACTGCTTTCCAGCTTTGTACTTTATAACTTCTAAAGCTATGGCAGTCGCGAATTGTGACCCTCAGTAATAAAATGTGGAAACCAACCCTTTTAATATTAAGAAGGGCTAAGGTAAGTAACTTGTTCTGGTTTTTAGCCTTTCTAGAATCGTTTTTTGCAGATCAATAGCGGGTTTTGTTTATGGTTCGTGGTCCGGATGCCTTTTTCTATGGGTTTACCGGTATAATAAACCATAGGTTTTTGACCAATCAGATCACGCGTACTATCTCAGTTATTTTATAAAGACTAATAATGACACTATATCAAATCTAAGTACTAGTCACACCTGGGTGTGGCCTCAGATGTAGGGAACAAGTATTTGTACTGATCTTCCGTTATCCCGCTATCCTTGTTTAGCTTGGTGAGTTTTTCGATCAGCTTCCTCTTATAAGAACTGGTTGGATCGGCTTGCCGTTTCTCATAAGTGTGAGCGTCATTCAACATGATGACTTTTTCCTCATACTCGGTCTTATCCATGACTACATTGGTTCTTCCCTTGTCTGCTGGTGGTATCGTGATGGAATCCTCCTGTTTCAGTGACCGAAGGGCCGTTTTTACCGCTTTAGAAATGTTGCTCTTCGGGACCTTCGATGACTTGATCGCTCCGACCATTTCTGTCCTCAGTTGGGTTGCTTCGTTGGTAGGGAGCGACATGCATGCCAGTTCCGTAGCTACTATGATGTCGCTTGTGGGAATGCGGTGCGGCGTTATTGCAAAGTTTAAACCTTACGACAGAACACTAGTTTGATCGTGGTCGAGTTTGTATTTGAAAAGACTGACAACCCACCGTTTTATCTTTGTACCACTAAGATCTGGTTCCGAAAGTTTATTTTCGCCGACTTTCAGATTGAGCTTGCAGGCTTATCTTATTGTCTACATTTTGCTTGTTTATGCACACTCTCATGGACTCTTGTTAGGTGCGCGTTTAATTGTTGTTGGACGTCGCTTGGGAATCGCTCCGCTAAACGCCGCTTCCTGTCTTGTAGATGATTTATTTTCTGGTTTGTTGGCCGAATCGATCGTCTCTCGAAGAAGGTTCTTTCTGGCCTTCTCTACAATATTTCTTGCTTTGTCGGAGTTAATAGGGCACTTTAAGCGAAGGCTTGGAGGAATGACACATTCGCCTTTACATCGCAAGTTGAAAACCAAATGATTTCTATTGCGCGCTAGTTTACGTGTGATATTTTCCGTTTTTCGGACAATCTTGATGGTCTCCTGTCCGTAGTCTGTTCGTAAACTGTTGAAGAAATTTATCAGGCTAGTAAAGTTAATATCTATTTAAATGCTCTCAAAACATAGCCAAGAAAAGGGAGGGGGTGCGCGTTTATCGCAATAATCAACACCTTCAGAAGCCTATTTAAGGCTTCTGACACCTTTGAAGATTTTCAAGTTTTGATAAAGATGGCTGACAGCCATCGAAACTGTCAGCATCATTAAGGCTTTTCTTGGCTATGTTTTGAGAACAGGTTGTTAGTAAACCCCGTAACGGCACAACCGGTAACGGGGTAACGGCGTAACGAAAAAAAAAAACAGCGTAACGAGGTTTTTTTAATTTTCTTTCCGAAACCCGATTTCTCCCCAACTATTTAGTGAGATAAAAATCTTACCTACATCGTTTAGTCCTAAAAAAGATATGCTCATTTTGCATCTTCCACGAGAGACACATACGTTTACGTTTGCGAAGGGGAAGTAAGCAGAGAAAAAAAAACGAAAAAGGTTAGGAGCGAATACACAGAAAAATCGAGCAAACCGTGGCCACAGCTTGAAACCTAACCTATCTTCATTTTCATTTTATGATAAGGTTTTAATGAGTTTATGATACTGTTGAGGTTTAATTCAAAATGCGACCGAGTTTAGTCTGCAACACAGCCATTGGTGGTTTTCACAGCCGGTCACGCCATCAAAATTAAAAATGGAAACCCTTAAATACAGGAAGTCTAGAATCTGACAAGTGAAAGAAGATATATATACAAAAAGCCTCGCCAAGAATCAGGTCTGTGCAATATTTCGATTCATATGCGAGATTTTCGGAAAAAACGTTTTACCCAAAATTATAAAGCTTTGTATGGAGACGCCATGTTTGTCGGAAACCGACAGAAACATTTGTTTTTGAGTTTTTCCAACTAATGTGTGAATTCTTCGCTTGAGGAACACATAAAGATTAAAGTAATATTTATTCTAAGATAGGGAATGCGTAGATAGCAAAATCTCCCAAAATCGACAATGTTTTTAACCCACATAAGAGCTTTCCTGGACGTCAGCTAAAAAGCCTGGAAATTCAAGCTCCAGGGTCGGGTTGCAAAAACATTTTGAGATTAAGGGAACTCGTAACTATTATTTCAAAACAATAGGTTAATGTTCCAGAACAAAAGTTAAGAGCTCTCTTATCTTAAAAAGGTTTTATGCAACCTGGCCCAGTGTCGCAAAAAGAAAAACCCTTCTGAACCGAAAATTTGTATGTGTGAAGGTTTTAAGGTGCTGTAATACCACATGAAAGTAGAAACTCAGAAGAAGGGATAGTTTGAATTTTTGTGACGTCATGTGAAAACCTAGAATAGTTTGTGTCGTCACGCAACGCTCCTCCCACAAACAGGCTGTTAAACATGCTAACATTGCAAAGCGGCGCGAACATAGACGCTCTTGGCAAAATGAGATCCACTTCATTTTGACACCCGTTCATAAATATAATAATAACGCAAGTGCTGACTTGTGCACGTCCATGCCTCTCTCGCACTGAAGTAGCGGTATCAGTGACGTCGATCGGACTTGCTCTACCCTTGGTTTGAAAACTACAAATTATGGCCCCCAATAGTTTCTTGAAAAGAGAAAACTGTTTCCTCCTTAGCGGCCATGGCAAATAAAAAGGATCAAGTGGGACATGCGCATTTCTTTTAATGATAAAGGGATCTTTGAAGCCAAAGATTCAGACGCTTAGAAGAATTTAAAGTAGCTTCCCTTGTCTATGAGGCGTGATATGCACACTATTAATTTGACTTTTAACTACTTGAAGGGATCACCCCCAATGTTTTTTAAAGATTATTTTAAGGTTTTTAGAACAATCCACAACACGAGGGGAAGTGAGCACAACTTGCTGCTCCCCAAAGTCAGAACTGAGACGGCAA
This sequence comes from Porites rus, assembly GCA_964035705.1. Classification (NCBI taxonomy): domain Eukaryota; kingdom Metazoa; phylum Cnidaria; class Anthozoa; order Scleractinia; family Poritidae; genus Porites; species Porites rus. The sequence goes on from OZ037992.1 coordinate 53,769,016, forward strand.
GGAAATCTTTTTACTTTCATGAATCTAAACTTTTTATTAATATTGCAAGTGAAGTAAAGAAGGATTCTAAGTCAGTTGTGATTTTTAAAACTCGTATTTTGGAATTATATAGATCAAACGTTTTTTAGTTACTTCTTAAGTTCTTGTATTAGTTTAGCTTTTAAATGCATTTTAATTACGGTATTTTAGCTTTTTTAAACAATTGTTTTAATCTAGTTGTATTTTTAACTTTTAGTGTATTTTAGTTACTGTAATTTAGGCTATTTTTATATATACATATTTATTATTATTATTATTATTATTATCTTTTCTTTTTCCAGGGCCCTCGTTGATAGCAGCATTTTATGCTGAAGAGATAACCCTGGCTAAATAACATTTATTATTATTAAATATTATTATTATTATTATTATTATTATTATTATTATTATTTTTAAATTTCATTCGACTCTGCTTTTGTTGCGCGCTGTTTGTAGAGTTTTCTGTTAAATGTAGGACAAGTCTAAATAGTGTAATTTAATGTAGCTTTTACGTATACGTAAAATTCAATCTTTAGTCGTTAGCAGGGATGCATTTAACAAAAATACTAGAAATTTAAGTTAATTTGGATTTACTGGGAAATACAATAGCAGAGGTATCCTGCCCAAACTTTTCCATACAATGCACTTTATGATGACAAGTCTGACTTAGTAACCCATACTTTAAAGCCGCCTTAAACCTTAAAACATAATTTATTTATTTGTCTTTCGTACGTCGTGCAATTATATAGCTTCTGAACACTCGGAGGGAAAAATCAAAAGCACATAGAACACATCAGTGTACTAATTTTAAAAGTGAGACAATATATTTGCCCACCATCTTAGCTAATCACTTTTTAAATGAAACGACAGGACAGCTGCTCATAAAAGAAAATGAATTTGCTAGTGTTTTGGTTTCCTGAGCACTTATTTTTCTGGTGGTGAACAAAACACTCATCCCAAGTTCATGGACTTCCCCTATGGACTACCCATATGGACAACCCCTAAAATGGACTACGCCGCTGTGGTTTGGTGACTTCCCTCTCTAGTCTTCAATCGTTTTTTTTCCTCTTAAATATTTCACCCGCGCTCTTCTATGAACGCCTGGAACAGCCTAATATTTTCTTCTCTAGATCAAAAAATGTGCCGTTTATACATTTTTAGATAACCATAACTGTTTTGTGAAATTTAAGTAGAAGATTAGCTAAGATTGCCAATATGTTCGCTTTTTTATGAAAGTCACCTCAATTCTGTCACTCGACTTTCCGTCTTTGGCGGCTAATTTTTAATAGGCCCAGGCAGAAAATCGAAAATCTTAAATAATTCCCAAACTTGGTCGCATTTTGAAATTTAAACCAAAGCAGCGTTATACTCATTAAAACTTTACTATAAAGTGAAAATGAGGGTAGGCTAGGTTTTGAGCTGTGCGTGGCCACGGTTTGCTCGATCTTCTCTTCATTCGTATCAGCTTCCTTCTCTGCTCAAACAACGTTTAGAGAGTGTAACCAATCGAAAGATCGGTAATCGAACACCAATCGTTCGATTGACTTCCATTGGGTTGGGTTACACACACACTCACTTTATTATTATTAAGAATCTACATTTACATAAAGTCTATTTCCTCGCGCAAATAGCAGGTGCTAGTCGAGGCGGGCGGAGATAATAGGTACAGCAGTCAGTAATAAATTACAAATAAATAGATAAACAAATAAATTAATAACATTTACAAAATCAACTACTTGAAACTCGTAAAATTAACTGCGACACTAAATTAAGATATGTGTACTTTATAAATTAAACTCTGTATTTGCTCGACAGTTATGTATTTTTTGAAGCAGAATGGGCGATTCAACATAATCGTCCTCGGCCTCTAATAACGGAAATAACATGTCATTGATATGTTTTTTGAAAGCTCTCTTGGGGAGTTGACGAAGTTCATCGCAAATGGAGTTCCAAAGCTTAACTCCGAACTTAGCAAAGGAACCATGGTTTTGATTCAGTCTCGATCGGTTAATATAAAAATTGCAGCAGGAGGAGAACCTGGTCTCGTGATTATGCTTTTCATTTGCTTTAATGGAAAGATTACTAATGTTAGTGGGAACAGTTAGACATGAGACGTCGAACATTATTGAGGAAACTGTTTCAACGTATAACATATTTAAAGGAAGGATTTTTGAGGAGGTAAATAAACGCACCGCGTGTGCTCTGGGTTCAGAAAAAATACATCAACCGAAGGACACGTTTTTGTAGCACGAGGATTTTTTGTAAATGGGATTTAGCAGCTTGACCCCAAGCAGCCAAGCCATAGGATAGGTAGGGTAGTATCAATGAACGATAAATACTTAATAGAGTGTTAAAAGGGACGAGGTGCCGAAGACGGGCAATAACTCCAATAATTCTACTTATTTTAGTGCTACATTGTCAATGTGGTATTTCCAGCTCAAATGACTATCCAGTAAGACACCTAGATATTTTACATGATCCTTACACTCAAGGAAAGTAAGAATGTGATAACTATTATCAAACATTAGAATATTGACCGAATGGTCCATCTTACGTTGGTGAAGACGAAAGATAACAAAGTTTTATTTTTTAGCATTTAATGTTGGCTTATTTGCATTGAGCCAATCCGAGATTGTGACGAGTTCATTTTTGACCGTTTTTTCAAGAGATTTAAGATTTTTGTCGGCATACAACAAATTTGTGTCATCTGCAAAAAGGTAAAACGAAAATTTCGCTGAAGAGTTATGAAAATCATTAATATAAATTAGGAATAACAAAGGACCAATAACAGAGCCTTGTGGGACACCACATGACATCTAATTAATGGTTGATAAATTAGAATCTATTTCAGTCACTTGTGAACGGCCAAGAAGGTGCGAAGAAAACCAGTCGTTAATTGTGCCCCTGATACCATAGTGATCAAGTTTTTTTAGTAAGCTTGAATGATTGACGGTATCAAAGGCCTTTTTCTGAAATCAAAGAAGATGCCACAAGTAAATAATTTTAGGTCCATATTGTTTTGTGTGATATTGACAATGTCAATAACAGCGTGTTGTGTAGTATGCTTTTCACGAAAGCCATACTGTGATTTAAATAGGATATCGTTTTTATCAAGAAAGTTTTTTAGTTGTCAGTACATCAATTTTTTAAATATTCTATTAAAAATAGATAATAACGAAATAGGCCGATAATTTCCGGGTTCAGTTTCATCGTCACTTTTGTAGACAGGACACCTTTCGCTTGCTTTAATTTGGATGTAAAGACACCTTCTTGCACAGAGATGTTAAAAATGTTGGATAGAGGGCCAGAAATAATGTGTTTAGCACCGGACAAAATATGGACCGGACAAGAGTAAAGACCGTAAGTTTTATTTCTAGGAATAGATAGTATTTCACGTTCAATGTCTACTGGAGAGACTGCATCAAAAAAGAAGGAGTTAGGATACTTATTGGGTGACAAATAGTAAAACTGCAAGAAGAAGGTGATACGCGCGAATATTTTTTCACCAACGGTAGCCTGAGTATCTGGCCTTCCTAAGGGGCTAGGGAGATTTTAGATGGGGGAGGGTGGGGGGGGAAGAAGAAAAAGGAAGGGCGTTTCTCTCCTTCAGCTCTCTTCCTTTTTCGCTTCCATCTTTCCCCTTTTCCCTCAGAAACGCCTGATACTCAGGCTACACCAACGGAAGAGAAGTAATTGTTGAAAATATTAGAAATCTCAAGGGGATCAGTTGTTATGCCGTTGTTAAGGCGCTTTAGCGAAGAAATAGCCCGAGGTTTTTTCTTTTTGCCGTTAATAAGGCTATTTATGCCATTCCAGGTGTTCTTCATGTTATTCAAATTGTCAGCAAAGAATGCGTGATAATAATTCTTTTTACTCGCCCTAGTAAGAGCGGAAATTTTATTTCTACAGAGTTTATATTGTGCGAAATTCCCTGAATAAAAAAGGGAATTTTTCACTCTGATAGATTTTTTGAGGCCAATGGTTATCCACGGCTCAGAAAACTGCTTTAGCTTGCGTTTTGAGAGAGTTTTCATAGGAGCGTGTTTCTCGACAAGAACAGACAGTGTGTTATAGAAATTAGAAAAAGCAATGTCGACGACGAACTGGTCATCAAAATTGTTTTGGTTTAAGAGTTCCTCCGAAAGTTCAGAGTTAAAACTATTAACGGAGAAACCAACAAAATCTCTGCGCTTTTGTTTTTTCGACTTCAGCTTCTTAAAGAAAGTGTGGAAGACACAAAACTGTGAAAAATGGTCGCTGATATCAGAGACAATATTGCCCCTGGTGATATTAGCATCAACTTTGTTAGTCAAAATATTGTGGATTAAGGTGGCAGAGCTGTTATGCACACGAATTGGTTTATCAATAGTTGGTGTAAATGAAAAGCTTTGCAGAGAAAATAAAAATTTCTGAGCATAACGGGAGTTTTCGGCGTGAAGGAGGTTTATGTCGAAGTCGCCCATAATATAAACTGATTTGTTTGAAGCTATTACTTTCTCAAGAGTTTCGTCAAAATATCCTTGGAAGCGTTGCGGAGAATTATGCTGTCTATATACAATACCACAAATGATGTTACATTTTTGTGAGGAATGGATTTCAATCCATAGCGCCTGGAAAGCCTCATTTGATTTTTTTTCAGTAACTTTATAATTCAGAGATTCATTAATGTACAAGCAAACACCTCCAGAGGCGAGAGGTGCGGAGCGCATTCAAAAATATATCCAGGTATGTTTGGATTAAAATCCAAGCTTTTCCCACTGATTATTTTGGTTTCAGAAACTCCTATAATGCTGAAATCACAGTTCAATTCATCTAATAAATGGACCTGGAATTTTTGAAGGTTTCGCCAAGGCTCCTGACATTATTATGTAGAACAGAGACACATGAATCACTAGCACGTCTAGGAAGTTCAGTTTTAAATTTGTTCAAGCTATGTGGAGAGTAGTAACGGCTCTGGATACGATTGTAATAAAGATTATCATTATCAAGATTAAGGGTTTTAGCTGCATTGAGCCTAAAAAGGTCAAGATCGTAAATACTAGTAAGCTTTTTCAAATACTTTTTGGTCGGCAAATGAGAAGGTATGCAGTTATTAAATTGGCCATGAGCAAAGATAATATTTTGCCCAAAGTATGGACGCTCACGAAATAAAGAGTCAGTACTACGAGCCCCGAGCCCGTCTGATGGTTAATACTCTTTAATGAAACTAAGATTCATTAATAGTAGATTATACTTATCTAACTTGTAATGAATACGTATCCGATGCAAGAAGTCGTAGTGTATTAGTGGCCGAGATTTTAATCACACGAGAGCTCTCATCTTTTCTTAGATAAATGGTGGAGTTTTTAGCCCAACAAAATTGATAATGATTCCGCTCTTTGAATTTTTTCGCCTCAAATAACAGGTTCTGCTTCTTGGGGGTAAGATGATCGAAGATTCTCGCTCCGCCAACCTCGTTTTCAGCAGAAAAGCCGATACTTGTTGGGTTAACTTGGGAGGCACGTTGACGAACTTCCATAACTTTCCCTTTTGCCAAACGCCTGCCAAATTTACATACCACAGGTTTTGGACCTTCGCTTTCGTTCTCTGTTGATACACGATGCGCTATATCGATGTCAAGAATAGATACTTCCGCTTCCACTTCCTGGAAGAGTTTTACACAGAGAGAACTTGATTCCGGGGCAGTTTCACTTCAGTGTATTCAACTCCGGAAGACCAATTATTTTTACGTTGAACTGGTAACTGTACTCCTCGGCATCATGGCGTTAGCAACACGTTCCACTTGGGCAGTGAGTACATTAAGGCGGTGAAATATTTGCTTAAGCTGTCAGGTGAGACACTAGAGTTAGAAGCTGACAAGTCATCACACTCGTCGCTCAAGTATCGCAAACTCCGAGCAGTTTCGACGTTCGAGGCATTAGCGACTGCAGTGATTCTGTTTTCATTAACAGCCTCCGTGGCGGCAAACGATTCTTTCAAGGACTTAACTTCTTTGCTCAGAGCGACAACCTGCTGTTTAAGTAATTGGTTTTGTTGCTTTAGAGAAGCAATCGTCTCTTTAGGCATATTAATTAAGAGTATCAAGGTAAAATAGTTCAGAAATTAGGTGACAAAAACGTCTAAAGGGTCAGAAGAGACAGAGCTCAAAACTTCGCGTCCATCTTGTCTCCTGACCGCTGACTGCGGTAATCGAACTTAATCAAACTCACCCCAAAATTTTGACAATCGAACATAATCGAACATTTGAAAATCGAACACTGCAACAATCGAACATAAAATCAGTTTCATCTGGTTTCAAACAAGGTATCGCGTTCAAATAATTTAAGTTGTGTGTATTGGCTTCAATTTCAAACACGAGTACACAAAGATGTCACAGAGGGTGGAAAACGTGAAATTAGCAATTTTGGAAGAGATGGTTAAAGGCTATTACGAGTGCTCTTTCGCCGTCAATGTCGGTGAAAAAAGTATGGGTCCTTTTTTAATTATCGAAACTTTATCTTTCAATCTTTAATCTTTTTTTTATTTCACACCATGTAAGGCATTTACACAAGTGTACATAAGCAGGAGAACAAAGTAGCTGATAAATAATCATTAAGCTAAAAGACATTAAGTTCATTTGTGTTCAGTGTGTGATGGTATCCTAAGAATACCCGGTCGGTATTGTCCCGGGAAAACATTTCACATGGTTTTACCCTGCCGTCAGCTGTGCCGTTCATGTTCCCCAGTATTAACTGTGAATTTATCGAATTTGAATCACTTAAACAATGAAGATTTGTTTGAAACTGCTTCACATACATACTATGGAGATGTTTCCAATTCAAATGGAACTGGATGCAAAGGATGCGTTTTGTCTTTCTGCCGAACAAAATCGAACTAACTGCGTCGATTGAATTCGGTAATAAATTGAATTCACTGAAAAGGTCCAGTTGGATTACGTTCAATTACCGAACCAATCGAACAACAATCCGACCGACTGCGGGTTCGATTGAGTTTGATTGATTTTTGGTTCGGTTTCGTTCGATTAGCTATCCCTGGCTAAAAAGAGTTTTACTTTGCCCTTCGCAAACGTAAACGTTTTTGTCATCTCATCAAAGATACAAGATGAGGATATATCTTTTTGGGACAAAACGATTTAGGTAAGATTTTTATCTCGCTCAATAGCTAGAGAAATCGGGATTCAGAAAAAAAAACTCGTGACGCTGTTTCTCGTTACGCCGTTACTCAGTTAATTTTTATGCGATTTGGCGAGTGGCAGATTAGTGATATTGGTAATTATTATTTTGGATGCGTTACGTGGATTCTATTTGGTATTACCGTGCTGTACATTCCCAGTACTGAGCTCCGGACGATTTAATGAGAGTACAATAAGTTTTATTTGGCTGTAAGGAACATATAGTAAGAACTAGCACAGATGCATGGCTGGTATGTGGCCTTCTGTGCGAGAGGTTCCAAGTTCGATTCACATGTTTGACCTCAAATTCTTACAGCGACTTGTTTCCTTTCACCAAGAAGCTTTAATTACGTATATAAATTCGCGTAAAACGGAGCACTGACGAAGAACGGAGGGTACTAGATAAACACACCGTCAGCCTCACCAGTTAGTTAGATGATCACTATTTCTAACTGCCAACGTAAAATGTGGAAGTTCACTACTTACCTTGCTTTCTGTTGCTGTAGATTCGTAATATTAGTACCGGTTATATGGGATGCCATGGCATGGATTTTTATAGTAAATTACCGCTTTTTTAAATTTGAGTAAGTTGGTATCTCAACAGAGTTGATTTCTAAGAGTAATTTTACTAAATACGTGAAAAAGGAATAAGACTACTACTCGCCATTATGCACTACTGACATTCCACTGTTTACTTGTCGCTAGATTAGCGAGGTCTTGGGCTCCTGACATTAGATGATAATATTTGTTTCAAGAGTTAAGTAAAATTCGCAAGGTATTTCTAAGAGGAGTTACGTACTGTACTGAGAATTTCTCCGCAAATTCTACACTCTCGGCAGAAAGTGACAGAAGAAGAGGATATTGTGAAATTTGTAAATGGGTTAGAGGGTCGGAAGGGTGGGGGGGGGGGGGTGGGTAGTGGGGAGGTATAAGAAGTCGTTCGCACGAGCCCCAATTTAAACTTTTTTTTAATGTTCTCCCTTTTAAGAAGGATTTAAGAGTTAAAATACCTGGCTTTCTGATTCTTAATCTCCTGTTCTAAACATTTATTTTGCTACTGATGCTCTGTCAGATGTTAGTGCACCCAAAGTGTCTGAAGTCTCCCGCTGCCAGTTTTTCTGGGCAAAATTACAAGCTAGTCAAAAGGAACAACTATTGTACCAGTAGGAAACTTGCCTTAGTACTCTATTTCTCTCAAGTTGGTTTTTGAAGCCCCCGGTGAAGCTTTGCGTTTTCGAAGTTTCGCGGCTCATTTACCCTCTCACCAATAAGGCTATAAGATGAACTTGTGTGCGATTCTCAAAGTTCCTGTTTTCACCAGACTAGTCTTCTTTATCCTAATCCGAAATTTAGACCTCCAGAAAGGCGTGTGTTGCATTAATTACAATGAAATCAATCTTACTGACAGACTCTGCGAAGATGGAAAAACATGCGTTATGGATCACGCAACGCCCTCTGAGTTACTGGATTAATAATTAAAAAATGTTCATTTTTTAATGCCGGGGACCGAAAAATTCCGAAACCAATTACGAACTAGGCGTGCATTGAGCTGGGCAGCCCAGTTTATAAGCATGATTGGCCATATTGAAATTCAAGCGTATGATAGCGATGATTGACTTCCTCGCAAACTTGACCTCGTCGAAATATTTTTCCGTCCCGCCCTAACTCAGTAATTAATTATAAGAATTATAAGTACAATAAACATCACGGTTGGCGAGATACGACACTGGTTTGAGAAAGACGTTTATAATAAATGCTCGGCTGATGAAGCTAAGTATGGCATTATTCAGATAATCTCCTTCGATTTTTTTACTTGGTTCTGACATGTAACAGCTTTCGTAGTTTTTTTCCATTATAAATTATCTTTGCAGGGCAAAGTTCACATTGCTGAAGAACTCTGCATGGTTACAAAATAGCTTTTACTCCAGCTGGGGCTTGGACAAACTGCACTAGTTGTAATTATTTTCCGTCGAAACTAAGAATTATTAGAACCAAAACATCTTTTTTTGAACAATTTATAATTTGCTTTACCTTGAAAAAATAACAAGGCCAGGATTGTCTCTGTTTTCAAAATTTTGTAGTTTGAAATTTGGGAGAACACCGAGTTTACAACAGCCAGTTTTGTTCGTTTCTGCCTTCAGGATCTTTCATTATCCAACAATTAAGTAGTGGGTATCACTGGTTGGCATGAGATTGCGATCCAATCGGATTGCTTTAGACACGAAGTTCACCCATTGAGTTTTAAGTATAAATATAAAAGTATCTCTAGAAATCCACTGTTCACTGAAATTTAGTGCCCTTTAAGGAAATGTAGAAAGCAAAGTCCCTAAACATAAGTCTAAAAAATCTAAATGATTTCAGGCTAGGGAAAAACTGGATGTTAGCCTTAATACTGAATGGTAAATTGCTCTTGTAAATTGGTGATGTATTGCAGACCATGACGTGGATTTTTGTTTGGTAATACCGCGCTCGTAATATCGTCACTAAGCGCTCCCTATACTGACATCTTCGGCAGTTTAATCAGGGAAAACGAACCATATTGTGATATTGAAGCGGTAGCAGTTAGTGATATTAATAAGTAGTATATTAAATTTTGTGGCATGATACTGTATTTATATCGATACCAACTTCCTCACTTGGACCACTTGTTGATCAATTTTTGGAAAGTAGCAAAACACTTACATACGCCAGTGTGTAGGTGTTTCAATTTAGCGACTACTTAACTTTACGTAACAAATAAAAAGTTATTCCATGCGCAACTACTTCCGCCGTCTCTATACTTTCACAATACACGGCTCGATATTTCTCCCAGTCTCCGCTAACAAATTTAGAACTGTAACTCCGCAACAATTTCGAACTCACTAATCTGCTCTCGAAATTGTGACAAATTTCAAAACCTATCACAGCATGAGATTTTTTGCAAATGGCAGATGTAGTGTAGTTATTTTGTCTCGCCCTATTTTTGCTCTTAGGATAGGCTTGGAATCGCTCTCATCGCTCTCGTTTGCTCAAGCAAGATTAAGAACATGTACAGCCCGAGGGGGGGGGGGACTCGACATATGAAAGGGGTGGGGATGCTCGTCTTCTCGCTGAGGGCTGTAAATTTCGGATTTTGGTCTCACTTAGGGTGTTCTGGGCAAAACGCCATCATATTTTGCCGTGAGGGTCTCGTTTAGGGTTTTACGCGAAAAAATGTAAAAAAATATTTACTGTCTGTGTTTTAACATGGTCTCTTTTAGGGGTCAAAAAAAGCTTGAGCCACGCCCAGGTCGGTCTCCTTTAGGGGCTTAATTCAAAATTTCCAACGAGCATCCCCGCCCTTTTCGTATGCGGAGTCCCCCTCCCCCGGGACGTACAGGCAGTCTGGCGTAAATATGGCCACGAGCGTGACGTTCATTTGTCTCAAATATTACTTGCTAACCTCAACAAAAAAAAAAACTGCAAGTGTTTGATGTTGAGTTCAGCAAAGGTGGAGCACAAGAATAACCGCTCCTAGGAAAAACTTATAAAATTAGCCTGTTGTTGGACTGGAGCGGGGGAGATTTGGGTTAGGAGATTGCGTTCCCGCGAATGCTGAGGAGGCCTTGAAGATATGTCATTTCCATTTAACCCAAACAACTGAGAAATGAATTACAAATAACCAAGAAAATGCTGGATATAAAATAACATTATCTGTGGTGCAATTTATAATATTTGTTTTGTTATTGCTTTCTCGCTCTTTTATTTTGTATTCCTTGTTGTAAAGAAGCACAAGCCATGCTACATGATTTGCTACTTTGAAATATGGCTATCAGTGCACACTCACTAAGTTAAGAAAAACTTGTCGAAAGTTAGTTATGTATACTTAATAATATTTGTCCATACACTGTTTTTTGCGAATTTTCTCTCCCTGTATTTAGTAGAACCTAATGTATGTGAAATATTTAAAGATGTTTTTGTGTTCATTTCATTGGGGAAACAGTCTGCACAAAATATAAGATTTATTCTTAAAGTGATATTACTTTGACTCAAGAAACAGTATCTAACAATGAGTGCCAAATGGTTACAAGTAAACAAAATAAAACAATTTAAAAAATTATAGTGCAATGAAATTCATTGGTCTACTATCCACTTCACGGGTAAAGTAATTATCACTCTTTTGACTATCAGCTTTTAAATTTGTAGCTTGAGGGTTATTTTGGATCGACGGTACTTGATAGCTACCTTTAAATCTGCTGGAAAGCGTGGTTATATTTGATAGCAAAGCGTTTCCGCAATAAAATCAAATTTATGAAGATTTGACAACAAAACCCATGGCCATCACTATACTGAGTTCCCTGACTCTCCGCACTAGAAATAACGATTTTTAGCTTAACTAAGGTAATCTGAATTTCGTGATTTTTGCCATTTTTCGAAGCATTTTATTTGTTATTGGACGTACGACGCAATATTGGGTTGCACCGGTATTGTTACAGTAATTTTTACTTACATTTGAGGCATTGACGAAAAACCAAAAATAGCACACCCAATACGCAAATGACAGCGTAACGAAACTATAAATTAAAAAGCCACCTGCCCCAAAGTTCACTCTGAGTTTTCCATCTCACCAGTCAGTCGTAACGTTCGTTACTGTTGCTGTTACGTTCGTTGCAGTTACTGGCCATCATGAAGCCGTCTTTTGCAGTGATCGCTCTTCTCGTCTGTTTCCTTGGTGTTCTGGTGACAACTATTTCGTCACATGGGCCATTCGAATTGGCATCCGATAACCAGGAAGATGAAAGCAAATTACGTGTCTCTGAAGAAGCCGTAGAAGGTGACAGAATTGATCATGAAGACGAAGAAGCAGAAAGTGAAGATGTTGATGACGAAAATGAAGTGGATAATTCTGAAAGGTATTTTTTTTTATTATTTTACAAGCCACTCCCTGCACTATCGACCCTATGGTTGAGCTAAGTGAAATTACCGTTTTCAGTAGGAATTGTCTACATCTTATAGGATGGTTGGTGATGAAAGACAAAATGGACATAACGAATTACCAATATAAAAATTTCAAAATGTTTCTTTGGTTTCAGTGTAAACGCTATACCAGAAGCTGACCCAGTGGCTTGGGGACGTTACGGCCGTAAGGGCCGTTACGGCCATTACCGTCGTTACGGCCGTTACCGTCGTTACGGCCGCTACAACAAGTACCGGCCTCGCTATCCTCGCTATCGGTATGGTCGTTATCGAGGACGAAAGTACTATGGCTAAGGTTATTTTGGAAAGAAGATAGCAGCCAAAGCATTTTGCTCCCACCTAGCTGCTCTTTGAAGGTCTTATATCAGAAGTAAACCGTAAAGTAACTGTAAATCGAAGGAAGAAAATTGCATGTAACTTAAGTATTTTGTAAAATATGTCTGGTGACTGAAATAAAAAAATTTAATGACCAGAACAGCATATTTTTTTGAACAATTTAATGGGAAGATGTCTTGAAATGGGCGGCTTGGCAAATAACATCTGAACGGTAGGGATCTGACTGGTTTGCCAAAATAATTCCTTTCCAAATCAATCATAGCATTGCTTTTTTTGGTGCAACTCGAGCAATTCCGTTGGCAACAAGCATATATTTATTAAGCTACTAGCAGGTTTCGGGAAATCGATAAATTATCGGGCAGCTAGAGTAGGCTGAAAAAACAGTCGACATTTCGCGACGCTTCGACTGGTGCACGAAATGACGGCTGAGAAACGAGCGCAGAAATTCCACACTGATTACGCGTCACTACAAAGATCTGGGTAGTGCTTCTAATTGGTCGTCCGATCTCGAGTGGGAAATTTGCTTCAGCCAATCAGAGGCACAACCCATATCTGGGTTGTGACACGTCATAAGTATAGAATTTCTGCGCTCGTTTATGAGGCGTCATTTCGCTGGCGTTGCGAAATTTCGGCTGTTTCCTCAGGCTATTCAAAGAAATTAAAACATCCAAAACTGTCAATTTATAATACGTGCGTTCAAAACAACAAATCACATTCACTGTCCTTTCAGCTATAGATAAGATCTTTAAGGGGATTGTAGCTAAACAACTAGGGGACCGTCTATAACAGACCCTGAGAGCCTACGGTATGACTCTCAGCTGTCAGACTACATTAAGTATTAATACAATTGATCACTGGAGGATGGCGAAAGACAACAAACAGCTTGTTGGAACTTAAAAAACAGATATGCCTAAGACATTCGACTCCATAAATCCAGCTCTGTTACGTAGGAGTATGCGATCGTTATAACAAAGTGAGAGTGGCATCTCCGGCTATATTCACACTATACTGGATAGCTTTTGCGCATGCACCAAAACCATACGGCTTCTGTTCACACATAAGAACGCTGATTTCTGCGCGATATCTACGAGGGAAAGCTGCCCCGGCCCGCTTCGAACCCTAAAATGAAGATTCATATATGGGATAAGTGTCCATACTATGCCGCCTGAACAGCTTTTCGTGGCGGCCTATTTTTTTAAAGCTGACTATAAGAATCTGTACTGTTCAGACTATTATACTACTACATGAGAAATTTCTGTAATTTGATTGGCTTAGAGCAGTAGTATTTCAACTTAATTTGAAATACCTACATGTGAAAATTAGAAACCTTTTTGGGGTAGTAGTATAAACAAATAATAGCATGATTTGTACGTGACATTTGGCGTAAATACCACTCGTGATATTTCAAAATTGTCGCAAATTTCACTCGCCTAACGGCTCTTTAAATTACGTATAACAATTTTGAAATATCACTTGTGGTATTTATGCCAAATATCATCACTACAAATCATGCTATTACCTATACAAATAATAAAAGATCTTAATGAACTGAGTCTCCCATTAAATTTGGGTTTTCGAAAAGTTCATTAGCTGAGCAGTAGCTGAGATGTTTGAATGCAGTCTTCATTTATAGTTTTTTCAAGGTCCTGTTGAGAATTGGAAGAATGGTGTCGTCAGTAAATGTTTCTAAGCAATTAGGCACGTCACTAAGCAATTGGGCGTGTCACTTACGTAAAGCAATAAAATCTAACTTGCTTTCTTCTCTCCAACTGGATTTTGAGCTAGTTTGACTCTCTTAGATGTTCGAAAATCCTATGATAGGCAAGCAAGCAATAAATTTTACAAAATATGTTCCGAAAATTCTCAAGTCGTCTTAAGAACAGATGTTTTCCGAAAAGTGACGTTAGGTGCCCCTGAAATATTAATTGGAAGGATAACTGTGCCACAGAAGGCCCTCAATCTTATTCTGCTGCAAACTGTCTCTTGGACATTAAACAAAAATTTGGCCTTAAACAACTGGTAAATTCACCAACCAGAAGGCAGAATATTACTACTGATGCCTCTGTGGTTAAGAAACTGCCAGGTAACTGCTGTTATAAGTGATTAGGATATGGTACTCTTCAATCTTCTGGTATAACCTGCAAGGAAAAGGTTGCAGGAGCGGAAAGTCTTCATTAGGAGCAAAGCTGACGTAGCGAAAATCAAACTAGACATGTCAACTTTTCCGCAGTACTTTCTCTCGTACCTGTCGAACAACAGGGGAAAAATTTGAATCTACTATGTTGACCACGTTACAAAACAACGTTCCTAACAAAGTAACCTTAAGTCGTTATATGGTTTATATCCGTCTCACCGTCGGCTTTGTCCGAAGAAACACAAGCTATACAACAGAGAAAAAAAATTAATAAACCTGATAACTGGGCTAACTTAAATGTCCCTAGAAAGGCCCTGCTCGAAGCGTTAAAATCTGAGGACCAATATACATCTGAGTTCCTCGTAGATGCCCGTAAAACCAGTCCTAAAGTTTTTTGGACCCATATTTTAAAGAAAGTGAGGAACAAAGAGGTTATAGACTGACTTATATGGAGGTAAAACATAAATAACATCTATAATACCACCCCCAACAGGATGTTAGGCTAGACGAAAGACCTGGTGTGGACTGTTCCAGGCGTTCAGATTGTGGGGACAGCTCAAAGAGATGTGGGCAGAAAAAAAAAAGCGAGGAGATGGAATAGGGATTCTCAAGGGGTTTAGGCCTAGGTCAAAAGTGTGTTCGGGGCATATGATTGATTGCCAATATCTCTCGCTAGGAGACCTAGAACTATAAAAAAATGAAATTTTCTCCAAAAGTAAATCCTGAGGTCCTCTTGTGCCTGAACATTTGATCGGGGTCACGTGACATGTCACGAGTCACCGCCGCCTGGTTAGCTCAGTTGGGAGAGCGTCGGTCTGCCGAGCGGGAGGTCGCGGGTTCAAACCCAGGCCGGACCTGCACTCAGCGTCTTTAAATGACTGAGAAGAAAGTGCTGCCTTTGTAATGACATCTGCAAATGGTTAGAATTTCTAGTCTTCTCGGATAAGGACGAAAAACTGTAGGTCCCGTCTCACAGCACTTTCACTGATTTGTTCTTGTGGGACATAAAAGAACCCACATCGCTATTTGAAAAGAGTAGGGGTCGTAGACCCCGGTGATGTGGCCAACCTTTACGGGTTGTGGGATTGGGTAGTGATGGCACCTCGCATGGGATCTGAGTCCCGTTCGTGCACATTCCCTCTGGGCAGGCCTGTGTCCAGAAAAGCTGGAAAATAAATAAATAAATAAATAAATAGATCACTCACATAATTCCATATATTGCCTCAAATCTTAATTTTTCATGTGCCATGTGTAAGGTCAAATTATTGCAAACAAACAAGTTTAAAGTTTGCCATAACCAAAATCTAGGAAGAGATTCCTACCAACATAAAATCAGTCAGCTACTACCACTTCAAAAAAACAATACAATCAAATTCTGCTTAACTCTCAAAGGTTGCAATGTAAAATGATTGTTTACTCACATAATCGTCCATAACTGCCATGGCACCTAGTGCACATATTTAAGTATTTTCATTTATAATGGTATGTTATTATAGTAAAAAATCAACGAAGCAAGGAAGCGAGCGGGTAAAGTTGGATTTAAATAGATTCATCGACTTGTATTTACGCAAATCAACGGAAAATTGATTCCAAATAAATGCGCCCTATAAAGAGGACTCCCTGATATCTTAGGTGGTCCTTACTTTCAGACTTTTTTGGCAAAGGCATTCAGATGCCATACTGTTATACACCTTGCGCATCAAGAAATGGTCTATTGTACTGGGTCTAATTCACCAAAACAATAGCCTTTTGTCCTAGGTGATGCCGCCGAAAACAGACCGAACAGTCTGTGCAAGATCGTTTAACCTTCGGCGTGACAAATTTGTAATACAAGGGGGGGGGGGGGGGGGAGGAGAGAGGTTTTTTGCTTAGACGCGATGCTATTTTAAGTGGGGTACTGAGGGGAAAGTTTCGCCACGAGGCGCTCATTGTCAAGTAAAACATAGGGGCGTAAACGTTTTCTGTTTATTCATCTTACATGTAACTACTATTAGACATGATCAATTTACAAGTGAGATTTACTGCGGCACACAACGAAGTGTATATTTTGCGGGTTGAGCGGGAAAACCTTTTCACTTTTGATCGCATCGTGCGCTGTGAACAAAAACATATGATTTCAGAAATACTTCACACAGAACGTTCTTAAACCGTTATTAAAACAAGCTTATTATTTGCACGTCCTATATTCAAAGGTGCGATCTATCTTTCTAGTGCAAGAAACTTAAAGGGACTGGTTCACGATAATGCGCATGTGTGAGTTCTGACAGTAGCTGATTGTTTTTAAACCAGTCGGAAGCGAGTTAGATGCACGCAAGTAAATTTACAAAATTCAAATTCATTGTTCGCGACCCGAGAGTATTTCCGGGCATTTGGTTTGATTTTATATATCTCCATAAATTATTCAAGTTTATTCTTTGCTACTCCTCAGATATATGTTGCAGCCGATAAGAATAAGATTTACAGCCCTGTCCTGCTTTGAAACAAACATTTACCAGTGTATTTTTACGAGGTCGTACCCACGCTACCAAAGCAGTCACCGATCGGCAAACAAAATTTGTAAATAAACATTTTATTACTGTTCTCTCAGTTCGCCTTATATAACCCAGAAATACCTACAAATAGCGCCTGACCGGTGACAAAAACACACAACGTATGAGCATACAGATTATCCTTCGTTTTGAGCATACATTTCAATTGCTTATCAGCAAATGAACAAATTCATTCGTGTCGCTGATCGTGTCACTGTTCCGCAAAACAAACGTTATCGATTAGAACACATAAAGAAACTAGATTATAAACAAAATGTTCAGGCAATAATTTATTTTAAAACCATCAATTCTTAAACATATACGATCGTAAAGCAAAGATACAAAGAACATTTCAAGTGTACCAGATCGGTGAAGATCGCGCGGCCTGTTGCGGTATAACTACAGGTCGGAGGCAAAAATCAAATCAAAGTTGAACGAACTCATGCCTTTACCCACTCTCCAAGTGTCGTGTATTCTTTTCGTAAGCCACACACTACTCCTAAAACCATACCAGATCGATAGGCTAAGCTTCTCTATCTCCAAAGACTCTTGAGAACGTCCTGTTGCCGGACGGCCACAATGCTCTTCTCGGAACCTCCATGATCAAAACATTATTTTTTGCGTCTTCTTAAAACTTAACCATTCAAAGAACACAACCACACGTTAATCACCACTACCGAAGTATAACTAGGCCAGTCAAAGCGACGGATGTCGGAATAAAACGAAGAATTTTCAATGATTGTACCACTAATGGCGATTTCGAATGTGGTGCTGACCCGACAAATTTATTCCGAAGAGACAAACGGCGCGCATGCGCATAACCGTGATCGCGTCCCTTTAATTCGGCGTATGAAAAGTCTGCCTTCTCACCTTAATTAGCTCTTAGAGTAGTGGGCCGGAGCTTAAAGTCACAACTGGGAAACGTTACTATCCCGGCTGAGCGGTTTTGGAGGATTTGAAGTGTCAGAGATACTTCTGCGCCCGGAGCCTTCAAAACAACGCCGCAATAATAAACGTAGGGCTGTATCAAATATTTTTTCATTATTTGGAGGGTCGATGGGGCAATAAACTGTCTTACACGCTACAACTGCGCTGGTTACTGAATTTCTTTGAGGACTACTTTACATAATGTATGTGTTTCCAATATGTGTTGTAAGCGTCTCTTCGATATAATGTACACTCTATTAAGACAGAGTGATAGGCGAGACGTACGAGAGGACCTTTGTCTTATTCCTTAAAACAAGACTTATGATTTTGTTGTGTTCAGGCTCAATTGGTATATGCATATTTGCGCACATTTCTAGGGCTATGTTCGCCTTACGCTTGATTTTATCTCTGGAGGAGCCAGCCACCGGAAGATTAGAGTAATCTGCGTGCATCTGTGCGTCACTAAACAATAATATAAACAAGTCAGTAGCCTAGCAGGGTCGTTAATTTACATCTTAAGTAATAAATTTAGGATAGTGCCTTGCGGTATGCCGCAACTGAGGGTTCTTATTTTGAGGTTTGCCCTTCGACCACGCAACTTCGTGCTTGGTCACTAAGGTATGAAATAAACCAGCGCATTCTGGAATCCGTCGCTCCGTAACTTATGCAGTTTTCGAACAAGAATTGGAGCACTTTCCTAACATTTGATTTGATTGTCTTTCCTATTAATCTTCTCTGGGCAAAATTCACCTTACTTTGAAACTTCCGTCCACAAAGAGACGTTCCGTCCAGCACAGGCCCTTGAACAACAGCCATTTTTGTCTGTAACTTCAAGATCTTTCATCATCCATTCGCAAGAGTGTGGATATCGCTGGTTGGCTCGACAAAGCGAACCAATCAGATTGCTTACAACATGAAGATATATGAGTGTATACGGAATAAAAATGGAATGAACTCTAGACATCCATTGTTTGGAAGTTTCTTGCACTGTAACGCGTACCTCCTAGGCTATTCAGATGAGTGTGACATTTCCTGAGAGAGCGGCATAGCTCGTTCTGGTATCCACCCAGAAGCCGATTTTTTAATCAAATCTTTCTCTGCATAGTTCTCTTTCCAGATTACAGTCTTCAAGAACAACATCCTTTTATTCGTCAATTGTCTTGCTAAACTGATGGTTAGAGTGATTTTACTTGAACGG
The DNA here is from genome assembly GCA_964035705.1 of Porites rus. Lineage (NCBI taxonomy): Eukaryota > Metazoa > Cnidaria > Anthozoa > Scleractinia > Poritidae > Porites > Porites rus. The sequence goes on from OZ037992.1 coordinate 53,788,263, forward strand.
TGAAACAGATACTAACAGGGACTTTCTTACAGACAAATGTATAGAAAATTTAAAAAAGTGGTTCTAGGTCTTCGAGTGAATGTAACGCCCTCAAATTTTTTCAGGAGAATCCTTAGAAGTGAAGCTTTAGTTTACAAGTCATATTCTTTTCAGAACAGCCGTTCTACGGAAATTATTCGACATTAGATTCTCATACAATCACTGTAATTTTTCACGCGTTTGCCTACTCGTCAAGATGGCGTCGAAAAACGTGACAAGGTCTATTTCCAAAATCACCCATACGGCCAGCCGGTTCTCATTTTTAGTGCGAGCTGTCAGTGTGGTCGAGTGTTTAAATAAACTTTAATGGAGATACGCTTCAACATAATAACAAATTTATTATCATTATTTTTTGTTATTTAATGGTTCCAGTTATAACGATGTGTAATCTTATAAAGCGTCTGATACGCGCGACAATACTAAGTACTCCTGCAAGCGATGTTCATGAACGATGAAAACAAACACCACGGACAAGCGATTAAAATTGCAAGAGAGACTACTAACAATCAATAAAAGAAATATAATTCGGTAAAACATTTACAGAGACAACAATTTTCATTCACGAAGACAAGTATTAAAGTGTCTCTAAAAATCCTGAGTCTTTAAGCTTAAAACTTAAGCTTAAGTTTATTCTGTTTTACTTTCAGCCGGCCTCCCGGTGTTTGTTTTTTGTCAAAGATGAACTCCTCGTACAGCCAAATTTATAACTAAATATTCTTGGGAATTTTTTTTTATTTGCCGTGAGAAAATATATCTGAAGGCCTTTTAAAGTTCCGAAAGCTTATATCAAACCTGATATTAGATCAGATCATTGGCTCAAATCTCAACAAACGTGCAAGAACTTGCCGCATAAACTGTGCTCGACTTCATGAAATTAGATATAACAAAAACAAACATCAAGTACAAATACAATAATTATTCAGGCTTACCATTATTACCATAGTTGCTTGAGACTTTTAAACCCTCTTACGCATTGAGCAAGGTGAAAGACGAAAACGATGCAATCCGAAATCGGATTACCCAATTTTGACAAGCGACGCATTTCTCAACCAAAAACCCAGCTGTATTTCATTTTGTACATCCAGTGGAAAAAGATAGTTAAAAACATCACAAGTTGACACAAACCTCTGTCAGCTTTAGCTGTCAAAGTAAACATCTTTCAAGATGCTGCATAAATTTTCCGCATGAACTCACCTGTCAAATTTTGACCAATCAGAGTACAAAAATTGGACGTAGAGCGTGACCAACGCGTGACCATGGTAA
>OZ037992.1:53794564-53834564 GCA_964035705.1 Porites rus
AAAAATGGTGATCTTCCTTTATAAACCTGATGAAGACTTATCTGGTATTGACCAGTCGAAATATTGTTCTGATCAGTCCTTGCAGTTGTCTTTTTGACAATTATTTATGCTTTTTGTACTATTATAGTTAACTTTTTCTTTTCCTTTCTTTAATGTAAATGAGAAGCTGCAAACTCGAAGACTTAAGGTATCAGCCACCCTTAAAATTGCCATTTTTCCATATTTGAGATTTCAACGTTTTCAAATAGGTATGCTTGAGAGCTTTCTTTTAAGAAAAAAATCAGAAGAAAATATTATTTCTGTCGAAAGATATCGGGGGTAAAAGATTTTTTCTCGTTACTTATCTTTATTGATCGTTGACAAGATCTCTCATACCCGTGTCATATATCAATTAACTTGCCTGTGGACTAGTAACGTGATACCGAGTGCTTCGACACAACACGTGCAAATTGTCTTCGGGTTGTTTATAGACTTTAGTATTATTCTCCGTGGATATTTAGCGTTTGCTTTAGTAAAAATGCCGCCAAAAAAAAAGAAAAGGTCGTGTCCGTTTTCGTCATCGAAACCGAGAGCGAAAAAGAAACCGAAGAGCGAGTTTGACAAAGAATGGGCCGCAAAATTGGCAGAGAGCGATAAGGGCTCATTTTATCAGCAAGAGAAGTGGCTCGAGGAGTTGGATATTCAGAAAAGCCAAAATGCTGCAGTTACTGAGAGTGCAAACTGCTCCAAAATCCAGCTTGAAGAACCAGATGAAGAAAGCCAATTAAGCTCATCGACCCCATCTGCTGATGGAACGTGGAAAAAAGCGGTCGAGCTATCGTATCGAGCGGAAAAGCTGCTTGAGAAACTAAACGAGTCTGTATCTTGTCGATTTTGCCAGGGAAGAGTCCAAGTCATGGAAATGTAACGACTAAGCATGGACTTGGTTCTACCTGGAGAATTCAGTGCGAGAATGAGAGCCGTCCGTCGCACAAGACAAATTCTGTTTTTAATTCTTCCGAGAAGAGCAGAGCGTTTGAAATAAACCGGGCCTCAGTTCTTGGCCTTCGAGCAATCGGTGGTGAGCATTCGGCGGCTTCAAAGTTTTTTAGTTTCCTCGGCCTGGCGCCGATCAACAAAAATGCCTGGGCGGATCATACAAAAAAGATCGAAAGAGAGGCAAAACTTTTGCTTGAGAAGGAATTAAACCGTGCTTCTCGTGGTGTAAAAGAGTGGAAGTTTTCCAACGGAGAATTAAACTGTTCACTTGCTTGCCGCGAAAGTTTGTTCCTGTTACATGTTACCTGTCAAAGTCCTATTGTTAGAGAAAATTGATCCCTCTCTGATATCAATCAGAATAAACATTTAGGTGTTATAATCTCATTCCAGGTAGGATGCCGCCAAAAATGTATTTTCTATTTTATCTCCGAACGCAAATTTTGCTGATCGACTCGTACGTTTTGAACTCCAAGTCGGCAGCTTTTCAATCAATTTGGCTAAAATTTGGCCAGAGTGATGACATAGATCTCTTCTACAAAACCGTGTCTGCGAATTTTAATACTCCTTTTCATTTTAAAGCTAGAGCTTTTTTTCCACAGGGAGTGTTGACTAATTGCCTTCCCCAACTTCATTTGCTAATAAAAGAAAAACAAACGCACTTGTCAAAAATCTGAGACACGGTTTTTTAGTGGAACGTGTTGAGAAGCGAATGCGGTGTTAATTGTTTTCTTCCGTTTATTTGCGGCGGGAGTGGAACATGATTTATAGAGACGTGTACTTTTACTTAAAGCGTTCCAATTTCGAAACACATTTAAGTAAATCGTTTTTGTTAGTTCAAATCCATAATCTGGAATTATTAAGCTTTTAAAAAATATATGGTTTACAGGGGTTTTTATAAAAACAACTAACGCTACAGCGATCCGCGCGCGGACGGTCCTGAAGGGTGGCTGATACCTTAAACACAGTTCCTCAATTTATGTAACCTCAATAATATTCCTTCTATACTGTATTCTGCCCTTTCTCTCTTCCTGTATTATCAAAATAACATGAATAAAGATGTTAGAGAGTGTAACCGTTCCTGGCATGAACTGTTCAAAAAACTTATTTAAGAAAATAAAGTAATATAAGATTTTATAATAATTTTAAGATGTGTTCATTTTAGCCTGGGGGTTATTAGGATTTTGGATCTTTTTTGTGAGAAAAGAGTTACAGGTTCATTTTTTCAAGCATTTTGTTACTAAAGCTATAGTATTGCGTTGCCGGACTTTGTTTTGTTAAACACAAATTTTTGATAATTGGTCTTGCACCTGAGGACACAACGTCGAGATAATCAGGACATAACTTTTCAGATATTAAACGAAACCAAAAACAGGAACAATACGTCCGTAACGTAGGTTAGAGCCTAACAAAAATACGTATTAAACACAAACTGCACCAAATTTCAGTTTGAGTTTACCATCACAGTTAAGCATAGATGTCCTTGCTGTTGGGATGAAAGTCATATTGCAGGCCACTATGAAGTCCTTTGCTATGATTACTCTTCTCGCCTGTTTCCTTGGTGTTCTGATAACAACTGTTGCATCAGATGAAAAAAACAGAAAACCAGGAAGATGAGACTAAATTACCCGCTCCTGAGGAAGCAGTAGAGAACGAAGAAGTTGATGAAGAAGGCGAGGAAGAAGAAATTGAAGATGCTGACAATGAAGGCAATGATCCTGAAAGGTAACACATTTATTTTTAGACCACTCCTGGATCGATCGACGCTAAAGTTAAGCAAAGTCAGGTGACGTTTTCAGACGGTATAAACTACCTACACTGGTAAGGAAAAAAGTGATAGCCAATGGATTAAGTTTACCAGTTAGCGATTCACGCCTTCCATTTCTTTTAAACTTTGAAGATTGTTTTAGCTTGTGTTACGTTAAAGCGACACCCCATTACAGACACAGACTCGTTAAGTCATGACACCTGGCAGTACGCAACAATTTGATCAGACAATGATTTTCCACCTTAACTAGTGAGCTCTAAAGTTGGCCTTGATGTTATGAGAGTGATTTTCAGTTTCCGAAAACAAGCATCGAATAGGATTTAAAAGGCCGTTTCCGAGTCGTCTCAAGCCTTTGTTTCAAAGCGAGTGAGTGCGACGCCATTGATGTGAAATGAAATGCTTTTTTTCTGTTCTCATGAAAATAAACTGACTCATTTTTGCACTTCCTTGTTTGCTTGATAGAAATTGCATGGTGAATTTTAAGCGTGGTGTGGTAAATATATGAGAAAGATGTTTTTCAGTTAGTGACACAGACGTCTTGGAAAAACAAATCCGAGAACTCCCAATACTTCGAACTACCACTGAGCTAAGGACGCTATAAGTCCTATAGGTTCTTGAAGATTGTTTTTTTTCTTGTTCATGAACTGTGTAGGTTTCGATTTCTTCCGATGTATTTCCTTGCAACATTTTTTTCCCCTTGAAATCAGTCTGCAGGAGGATATTTTTAACTTTTTTCTGTAATAGCCCATGTTCCTCTTCCCCGGCCTCATCCTCAATAATCAAATGGTCCTCGGGCCCTTAATATATTATATCAATTGCTGAAAACAAGCCATAGTACACAAATATACTATACTCGTAGTTCAAACAGACTGAACAGACTCGGGCTGTCCTGATAAGCGAGGAAAAGAAGATTAAGAACTGATGTATAAATAACCTAAGAAATCAATTATTCCTATATTTTCAGTGTCAAGTCTATGCTAGAAGACCCAGTAGCAGCCCCTAAGACTTTTTGGCGCCGCCACGTCAAATATACCCGTCCACGAGTCCGCTCCCGCAACTATAACTATCGCCCATGGCGTCGATCATATGAGACCCGTCGGCGATACCGGTACCGCCGGTCATCTAGCCGCAGGCGACGCTACTGGGGATAAAGTGTGGACGCAGTGCCTGAGGTCGTGTTTTAAAGAACTTTGTCCATCTTCCCAACACTGAAAAAAATAAATAACTGTAAACTGATCGAAGTAGATTATACGTAACCTTATATTTACCACTTTGCATGGAATGTTGCTTGAGATGAACATTAAATAAACATTGCACATGAAAGTAGATTTCAATAAAGGTTGCAAATGATATCCCATCAATATGGTTCTTAACTGAATAGCAAGAAAAATATTGAGACTGAAAATGAAAAGACAGATTAAACTTTTTCTTTTTCTTAAACGAACGCTACTGGACCAGCCTGAAGCAGGTAGAATAAGTCAGCGCTTTAATTTTTATTTTCACTTTTATTCTGTTGACTTTGCAACACGGTTCAGCTGAAATGCCGCACTACATTTTGCTCGCTAAATCAAGTTTAGCCTAAGAACTTGGAGTTTCTAGAACTTCGCTTTACTAGTAAAAAATCAAAATTCAGAAACGCTGTTTCTGCCCGCTACCTATGTGGATGTAGGAAACTGTTTGCCACGCGTTTTATTTTCCGCAAATGTGGCAACAGTATCATCGCTCTTCCCTCTAGCCTAGCCGTAATTCTTCGAGGTAATACCCTGTCTATCCGTTTTTACGGCTCTAACTTAGAAATGAGTACCTGTGCCTGTACACGAAAGATGTGGTTTATTTTAAGTTCCCTATTGTCTTCTTGGTCATTTAATCAAATAAAACTTCAACATGAAACTTTAAATGAATTGCCAAAAATCTGGTTTTTTTATTGATGCTTGGAAATACGGCATTTGTGCTGCTAGTTCGCGCTTGCCCGGGGTTGGTACTTGCCCTTGACTGGAGAGCACACTATGTAACTGCACTCTGACAAACGGCTGAAGAATATGTTTAACCTCCAGTTACGAGAGCAGCTGTGCTAAACGAGGAAAAATTGTCTAAAAGTCGCTTCACCCTGAGTTGAAGCTCCTCATCTTTCGTGCCTCCAATCTGGCCAGGGCTATGGAAAGTTTTCAGGAATTTTGCGTCAAACTCGCCACGCGCAATCTTTACTAATAATCTTTGTGAAAAGTAACACGGTAGATACAATATCATCCTCAGGAAAACGCGTCACATGATTTCATGCCACGCATGCAATTCAGACTTCTTCCTTGAATTACATCGTGCGTCATGTGCCTAATTACAATTCCTAATATCCATTTACCACTTACAGTGACATTGCAAAATACGACTCGGTGTTTTATCATCAATCAGGAGCACCCAACGGCCAATTATGTTTCCAAATACTACGTCAGAAGTGTCTCAAATGGTTTTCTCTATGCTTTAGCAGCCTGTTACGTTTCACGGTTAATTTGGAGGTTGCTGCCTTAAAAGACTCAAAACCATCTACCTGTTCGGATGTCTTAAGGGAACTTTTGTCGTCTAGAAAGTTTTAGGAGGCTTTTTCGTCTCATCTGAAAAAGTCATTGCGCGCCCCTTATCAATGTTGATAAGTATACTTCCTTACGAAATATAACGAAAGTTTCTACACTGATTGGCAACAATACAGTTGGTGGCAATTGACTTTCCCAAAAATTGACTACTTATGGTCAAATGATCACAGATTAATTATATGCGGTTTTCAAGGGAAAATTGCTTTCATCTTTCATATTTGAAGCACAAAAATACATGCATATAGCGTAAAAGGAACCATTGCAGTTGCCTAGACAAACATTTTAGACTTCCTGGGTACGCCGGAAACCGTACAAACTTAGAGGGCTGAAAATAACCAGGATGAGTGTACTAAGAATTCTTGGACACTGCGTCCAAATGCGGACCATACTTCGGACCAAAATTAACCAAGCCATTTTCCTCGCTGTGGCGAATTTTAGCTATACTATTACTTCACTTTGAAACAGTTTTCTGTAACAATATATATGGTTCTAAAAAAGTAACAGGTGTCATAAAATGAAATAACAGTTTGGTCGTTTAACATTTCAACATTTTCCGTTGAAACCAGCATTTCCATAGCGACGGATTAATAATCTTGATTGCGTCATTTTGGCTTTTCAAACCGCAAAGTAATTTTCAAACACATAGTTTAAACTTCTGATTCATTAAAAAAAAAATACAAAAGAAACTCATATCTATTTAACCTGAATTTCATCTAATTACGTCGAGTCGTTATTACTCCCTCGAGGGAGTAACAACGACTTGAAGTAATCGGATGAAATTCAGGCTAATATCTATTGAGTGTGTGTGCTTTTTTGCAGTCCACAGTTAGGTTTTAAACTCAAATTTTCTCGGAAAAAGTCATGCAGATCTATTTGATGTCTCATTATTAGTGTTGCAAATGTATCTTTAAAAACATTCTTTAAGAAATGTCCATTTGAGTACATGAATTAACTACGTTTTGGCGTCATATGCTAATAGGATCTTCAAGTACTTATTAAGTATCAAGGCTTTTCAACTTTAAAGCTATCGAGCCTTAACTGAATTGCTTCCATGAGGTGCGGGCTGCTTTTGGTAATATATTATCCTGTTAAAACATGTTTTTCTGTGCAATAGTCTCATCGCACTTTTTCTTTTTTTGCCAAGCGTTATAACATTTTGCACTTATAACTGACTATTTTCATACAAAAAAGCTGTGATTGCGTTTACTAATAGCTATATAGGTAAGGTAGCGATCGATTTACCGTATTTGAGAATAAGAATGAACGGAATTCTCTAACATGCGCATGAATTCGCAGCACTGGTTACCAAAGTTTTTTCTTTATTTACATGATAGAATCTACATAATATCGGCCAGGTATGATCCGCAAAACATTTCAGTCTCACCTGGTTATCCTTTGACCCTGGACTTTTTCCACTTCGTCAATCGTCAACAGAGGTGAAGCGCTCGATTCGACTTGCATGTTTGGCGCAATGTTTCAAAGAATATTGGTGAGAGTTAAGACTTTTTTCCGAGCAAACTAAACTTTTAAGAATGAAATATTGAACGGAGAGCGCGTTTGTATGTTGAACACATAATAGATTGTTCACTATCCAATCAGGGTTAAAAGAGCCCTCTTTTTCTGAATCGTCTTGTAGTTTTTGCGACAGGTATTTCATAGGTTTGTCAATAGACAGAGAATTACAATTTCGCAAAGAAATGCGACATGTTCTGGATGATTGAGAAACAACATTCCTTCACTTTTTTCGAATTGGGAACTCAATGTCTTAATTGCTTATTTTTTAAAAGAGACAAAAGCTAAACAACTAACTCTTAATCGCATTTTTTTTTTTATACAATACCTGCTCTTATTAGTTGAACATTTCAGTTTGCATAATCAACCGCGTGTTAGACAACTATGACTAAGAAATGGTTCTCTTATGGAGGTCAGTTTTCCAACAAACTACAGATACAACGGATTGCATTTCAAAAAGTATGGTGTGAAGAAATGACGGAGGAACAGATTATGAACTCCACGTTGATGAGCAGAACTGCCATTATTGGTGTACGCAATATCTACGATTATCCTGATACCTTATTGGAAATGAACGATTTGTTCAAGCGAAGATTATAACAAAATACGTTCTTTGTATCATCTGAAGAAGGACCTACCTATGAACCAAGACCTAAGTTAGAGAGACAATTTGGTAGACTACACCGTCAAGTAATGATGTAACCATTAGCCATTTCTTTATTATTATTATTTCTTGTGTACAATGATATACTCTTTGACGTGAATAAAATAATTAGCGATGAAATACTGTGTCGTGTAAATTTCTTTGCCTTTGGAAAATCGGGTCCACAAATTAAAATAAATAAAATGGGTTGAACCCGGGGTTCGAATCTGGGTTTCTGTTGCCACAACTCAGCGACCTAAACCAACAGCAGCATACCATCGCGTGCAGACAACACTCGTTTATCTTGTTTCTTTTCCAATCGCCTTAAAGCCCAAAAACGTACATTAAGTTCTTGTTTACTTCAAAGAAGTCTTTCTGCATTTGTGTTGTTAAGGCAGAAAATCGTTCAATGTTTGATGCGTTCATGGTAAAGGGCGCCATAGACTACGAGCAGCCTCTCTTTTTTCTTAGTCCGTCGTGCAAAAACCGACGAGACTCGCAAATGACCACGCGCTTGAGTGAAGGCGCGAGACGGGAGAGGCTTTGAGTATTCGAATTACGATCACGCGCTTACCCGGAGATATGACCTTCTAATGCTTCTGTTTTCCGACAAACATTCCTGCAGTGCTTCAGCCATCATTTTCGATTGTTGACAGGTTGTTGTCAAAGCTTCACTCATCCGCCAATCATATTTTTGAGTTGTGAGGCCAACGCATATTTCATTGGCTCTGGCTTTGCGGGCAGTCTCTTTTTTCTTCTCGGGCTGCCGCCCTCGTTTCGCGCGTCTCCCGGCTTTGCCCCTCCCGCGCACGTGCACTGCTCTCACTAAATCTGCGGAAAAAGAGAGACTGCTCGCAGTGTAAGGGCGCCATTTTCACGCATACTAAAATCCTATACGTGACGTCATCTGCTCTGTGATTGGTTCAAAGTCCTGAGTGCGAATGACCTCCAGACGTCATCTGCTCTGTGATTCGTTCAAAGTACTGAATAGGAATGAGCTCCATTGTTCCATTTGTTCTCTAAAGCTTAAACAAAAGAATACTGCTCTTTGATTGGTTACATGTCATATCAACGCCCTTCACTACTACCGTTGCCAAAGTTCAGTAGATAAGTTTTCCATCGCAGTTGGACATAGCTGTCCTCGCTGTCGAAGTATAACTCTAGGCCACCATGAAGTCCTTTGCAGTGATTGGCCTTCTCGCCTGTTTCATTGGCGCTTTGATGACAACTGTTCCGTCGGAGGAAACTTTAGAAACACCTGAGAACCAGGAAAATAACGGTGAATTAGGCGCCCTTGAGGAAACCGTTGAGAATGATGAAGTTGATAAAGAAGGCGACGAAAGTGAAGACGGTGATGATGAAATGGATGATCCTGAAAGGTAACTAATCCAGGCCACGCTACGGCACCTGTTCTTCAGTATAAAACTAGTAGAGGTCAAGGTAAAGAAACCTTATTTTATGTCGGTAGCTCGAAATAGTCACCTGACTAACAAACCTGAGGCCGATGTTGCGCTCATTTTTAACCTCCTCTCTCCATTAGCGCTCCGTTTTACGGGTATTTAAAGCTACTTAAAAGTACATGGAAAGCAAAGAAGTAGCAGGAAGGACTTGTGGTCACTCCTGGGAATCGAACTCGGGAACTCTCCCGTATCCGGTCATTTCTTTCCATCGTTCCAAGTCAGATCGTTCCAATCAATAGTCAGATCGTTCCACAAGATAGTCAGCTCGTTCCACAAAAAAGTCAGTTCGTTCCTCATATGTTTTATCTATTTTCTAAACGTGTGAATGTTATCCGAGCGATCGGAACATGGATGAAAGTCTTTTCAGAACTCTTTACATAATGTTGAGAAAGTACTACGTAACCTGCTTGTTTGTTGTTTGTAAAGTAGTTTTAGATTAAACAGCGAGAGAAACCTGTCACGGTTTACGTCGGTTTCCGGCGCCACTTGTCGAGTTCGAATTCCGGCGTGACATTCGAGTTCGCTAACATGCCGAATTCGCTGGGTATGTTAGTTCACAGTTTAGAGTTTGTTTGTATCCATAAACCACGAGCAATATCTATAATTTATACCCCTTAACCCTGTTGCCGTAAAAAGATATGAAGCTTTTGATAACCGCAATACGGCAATCACTGTGCGGCTTTTTAATTATAAGATTTCGTTTCCCGAATTGTCACGCGTTTATAGAAATGATCTGAAGGGAAACAAAAATTACTTAGAGTTAGCGGCGGTGTTCTTACATTATTTTTACATAAGCTCGGATTCCTTTGTTCTTTTCGAACTCGCGAATCAACTGTCTGAAAAGCTTTGTGAGGCTTTGATTGTTTAAAGGCAAGAGCGCGGCTAATGAACACCTAATTAAAATGCGAGGGGATTAAGTGACCTATCCCCCTTACATATTAATACATAATCCCCTCCCATTTCAATTAGCTTTTCTTAAAGAGAAAAAATTAACAAATGTTTATTGGAAATATTAAACACGACGCTATAATTACTAAAATCATTTTGCATCTTCGATGAGAGACACCTACGTTTACGTTTGCGAAGGGGAAGTAATGAGAGAAAAAAAAACGAAAAAAGTTAGGAGCGAATACACAGAAAAATCGAGCAAACCGTGGCCACAGCTTGAAACCTAACCTATCTTCATTTTCATCTTATGATAAGGTTTTAATGAGTTTATGATACTGTTGAGGTTTAATTCAAAATGCGACCGAGTTTAGTCTGCAACACAGTCATTGGTGGTTTTCACAGCTGGTCACGCCATCAAAATTAAAATGGAAACCCAGTGTGAGGAGGCCCAGTGTCGCAAAAAGAAAAACCCTTTTGAACCGAAAATTTGTATGTGTGAAGGTTTTAAGGTGCTGTAATACCACATGAAAGTAGAAACTCAGAAGAAGCGATAGTTTCTTAGTTTGAATTTTTGTGACGTCCTGTGAAAACCTAGAATAGTTTGTGTCGTCACGCAACGCTCCTCCCACAAACAGGCTGTTAAATATGCTAACATTGCGAAGTGGCGAGAACATTGACGCTCTTGACAAAATGAGATCCACTTCATTTTGACACCCGTTCATAAATATAATAATAACGCAAGCGCTAACTTGTGCACGTCCATGCTTCTCTCGCACTGAAGTAGCGGTATCAGTGACGTCGATCGGACTTGCTCCTATCCTTGGTTTGAAAACTGCAAATTATGGCCCCCAATAATTTCTTGAAAAGAGAAAACTGTTTCCTCCTTAGCGGCCATGGCAAATAAAAAGGATCAAGTGGGACATGCGCATTTCTTTTAATGATAAAGGGATCTTTGAAGCCAAAGATTCAGACGCTTAGAAGAATTTAAAGTGGCTTCCCTTGTCTATGAGGCGTGATATGCACACTATTAATTTGACTTTTAACTACTTGAAGGGATCACCCCCAATGTTTTTGAAAGATTATTTTAAGGTTTTTAGAACAATCCAAAACACGAGGGGAAGTGAGCACAACTTGCTGCTTCCCAAAGTCAGAACTGAGACGGCAAGGAAATCTTTTTACTTTCATGAATCTAAACTTTTTATTAATATTGCAAGTGAAGTAAAGGATTCTAAGTCAGTTGTGATTTTTAAAACTCGTATTTTGGAATTATATAGATCAAACGTTTTTTAGTTACTTCTTAAGTTCTTGTATTAGTTTAGCTTTTAAATGCATTTTAATTACGGTATTTTAGCTTTTTTAAACAATTGTTTTAATCTAGTTGTATTTTTAACTTTTAGTGTATTTTAGTTACTGTAATTTAGGCTATTTTTATATATACATATTTATTATTATTATTATTATCTTTTCTCTTTTCAGGGCCCTCGTTAATAGCAGCATTTTATGCTGAAGAGATAACCCTGCCTAAATAACATTTATTATTATTATTATTAATAATGAAAAAATTTTATTGACAACAATGCTAATTATTATTATTATTATTATTATTATTTTTATTATTATTATTTTTTAATTTCATTCGACTCTGCTTTTGTTGCGCGCTGTTTGTAGAGTTTTCTGTTAAATGTAGGACAAGTCTAAATAGTGTAATTTAATGTAGCTTTTACGTATACGTAAAATTCAATCTTTAGTCGTTAGCAGGGATGCATTTAACAAAAATACTAGAAATTTAAGTTAATTTGGATTTACTGGGAAATACAATAGCAGAGGTATCCTGCCCAAACTTTTCCATACAATGCACTTTATGATGACAAGTCTGTCTTAGTAACCCATACTTTAAAGCCGCCATAAACCTTAAAACATAATTTATTTATTTGTCTTTCGCACGTCGTGCAAATATATATCTTCTGAACACTCGGAGGGAAAAATCAAAAGCACATAGAACACATCAGTGTAGCAATTTTAAAAGTGAGACAATATATTTGCCAACCATCTTAGCTAATCACTTTTTTAATGAAACGACAGGACAGCTGCTCATAAAAGAATATGAATTTGCTAGTTTTTTGGTTTCCTGAGCACTTATTTTTCTGGTGGTGAACAAAACACTCATCCCAAGTTCATGGACTACCCCCATGGACTACCCTTATGGACAACCCCTAAAATGGACTACGCCGCTGTGGTTTGGTGACTTCCCTCTCTAGTCTTCAATCGTTTTTTTTCCTCTTAAATATTTCACCCGCGCTCTTCTATGAACGCCTGGAACAGCCTAATATTTTCTTCTCTAGATCAAAAAATGTGCCGTTTATACATTTTTAGATAACCATAAATGTTTTGTGAAATTTAAGTAGAAGATTAGCGAAGATTGCCAACATGTTCGCTTTTTTTTATGAAAGTCACCTCAGTTCTGTCACTGGACTTTTCGTCTTCGGCGGCTAATTTCTAATAGGCCCAGGCAGAAAATCGAAAATCTTAAATAATTCCCAAACTTGGTCGCATTTTGAAATTTAAACCACAGCAGCGTTATACTAGATATGTCTTATTCTGTTTTCAAGGACCTTTAGAAAACGAGACAAACGAGATAATTGACTAGAGAAAGAAGCGTGAAAACGCTTTTTTGGAAGAAAATATTTTTTAATTCCCGCAGCGATTTTCGAAATCGCGAAGCGCAATATATTTAGTTTCTACCAAAGCCGTCATGAATAAGCAGTGTAATGCCGTCACAACTAAAAATAAATTTAGTTTGTATCGCAAAAGCCGTGAAAAAAAAAAATGGATCGGAAAAATTAATAAAATCACTAAGAAACCGTCTCGCGGGAGCTTTGTTAAACAAACCGTTGGTACGGTTTATTTAACCTAACCTGGAAAAGGAGACGTCTGCACGCAGAATACATTTCATCCTACATGTAGTTGTGATTTCCAGAACGGACCTCGGGAGCCTCATTGCCGTAATATCTTCTACATTAGGAAACCACAGCAGAATCGCCCTGCTCGCGTGCTAACTTTCCGCTCCAATTATCACTATACAGTACCAGTGAATTGTTTCAAAATTTAAAGCGGCCGAAACTTATTTCCATCAGCGCGTAGTTAGTTAGTTAAGCAATAATAATGCACAGCACTGTAAATAACACGGTTCTAGAATATCTGACGGCTTCGCGTTTTGTTCGTCGCTGCATGCGATTTAATCGCTTATAACCTAACAGAAAATGTAAATGTACCTGAAGGAAATACCGAGTATTACCTTACCTTAACGCTGTGATGTGTGTAAATTTGTCTTTTGCTATGGTGTTAGACAATACGACTTCTCCTGACTATCAATTGTGCGTCAAAACAAGCGCGATAATGAAATAGTCGAAATGCCATGGTGTAGCACTTTATGACAAAGTTTTAAGAGAGCGTCCATCTGAAAACCATGCAGAGTGGTCTACAGGCCATCTCTCCGATCCCCTTCATATTTGGCACACTTATGCACCTTAACTAACTGACTTAGGATGTGGAACAGTTTAGCCCAAAATTCTATTGTTTTGGAAAAATGTCAATCAAACGGTTTAACGGTTAAATGGACTAAAATTTTCATGCAGAAATGACCTCTTGTTTGATCACCTCGTGCACGAAAAATAATCAACCAAATGAAATGATTTTTTTTCAAAGGATTGCTTGCACCCTAAACATAAGAAAAATGGTCACTTAACTATTCAATTCTGTTTCGTCTTAGTAAGAGAAAAACTCAAATAAATCAAGTAAAACTGGCACCAGTGAAGTATGGTCTCAAAAGCGACTCTTTAAAGAAATGCGGCGCTGTTTTAATGAAGTTTAAAGCCATCTTGAGTGAATCAAAGAAACATTCTTACCATATGTAGCAAAAAATGTTTGTAAAGTTACTATTTATTACTGTTATTTACATTCCGAAAGTGACTATTATTTTAACGCTAATGCAAATGAGGCCAACTATAAAATCTTGATTTAGCTGATATTTATCAACTTTATCCGACGGGTGACAGAAAAAATACTTTTATTGACATTATTACATTAAAATAATCCCGTATCGCTTAAAACAAATTGTGTTTATGTAAAATTCGAGTTAGTTCACCTCGCGATACAATGTAATTTTGACCAAAACACACCGAAACTGAGATTATGGCAACACTAACAAATGACTTGGATTTCTAAACACGAGCAGCTTACAGTTAAATCGAATAGGGCGATTTAGTGAATTTGTCTCTTACCTTCTTTTTTTCAATATAAAACGCTCATGTTGTCGTCATAACCTCTAGCAATGAAACAGCAAAACAGACGGGATCAAAATAAAGATAAACGACAGGCCGTATAAACTAACAGATTTGATCCGCGGAATCAACTTCAGTCTACACTTCTGCCTTTGTTTATCAAGTACTTGAATAAAAATGAACATAAGTCTTCTTTTTGTCCTGAGTTGAAACGAAACTATAGATTTTGTTCTGAATAGGAGCTAGCAAAACGTTTGACCAGAACAACAGAAGGAAATGATTGCGTGACGTTAGACGTGTGGTGACTGCAGGTGCAGATCACATGATATCAGATTTCACACTTTCGATCCTGATGGCTGAGTGTTCTTTTAAGTGTTATTCTAGTAAAGAATGCGGTGTGTCCAGACGATACTCTGCACAAACAGCTATTGTGCCATTAAAAACGCGTACAAAAGACGTTTTACCTCACCTGAGAGGTTGCTACAAAACAACGGCTGAAGGAGTAGATTTTGAGTGGAGACTCTGCCTCTACCGAGCAGGACTCTTCCAGGAAGACGGAGATTGTTTAACTATTTGTCCCTTACACAGAGATGAGTTCGGATTAGGCTGGCGACCAAGCAAAGCATGCAAATATCCACTGCATGACAGCAAACAAAAACCGACCAGAGGAATTACTAAACGTTTATCGGAAGAAATATATCAGAAATGGAATGTGTTGTGTCAAATCGGACAAGGTTAGCTCATATTTAGTTTATTTGACATTGTTTAATTTAAAGACTAAGTTCGCAAAAAATCTCACTTCCTTCTTCGGATCTTTTAGGTATTTGCATGAAATGTTTGGACATGCACTCGAAGTTTGAACCATCTACGAGTTCGACATGTCAGGTAAGTACACATTACGTCATGATAAACCTTACGACAACTTGATCGTGGTTTTACGTATATTTACATAAACTATTACGGCAGTAAAGCATATAGTTAATTGAGTGGAATGGTTATGAAACCCGTCAGACTCCTTTGTTATATGTTTTTGTGGACCTGAAAGTGCACAACGTTCAAAAGAATTCCTATAATTTTGATTGTATTGACCAATAAAAACGTTGCATTAATTTATTCCGTAACAATTTGCCAACAGAAAACAAAGGATTGTGCATGGGTGCTTCCAACATAAACTGCAGCACTGTTGTTTTTATCATTGATGTTTGCCGCTTTTCATAACCAGTCTCCTCTAATAACTATGAGTAAAGTTAGTAACAAAAAATGGTTTATTAGTTGGATTAAAAAAGGTTTCTATTAGAGGGCCACGCAGGTGTATCAGCTTTGGCCGCTTAGAATGTAAGTCTCTTTCTTGTTCCACTACGCCCTTTTGCTTAACGACGCGGGGGACAATGAAAACTCGTTTATGTGATTTTCCCGGTTGTCCCGGGAAAGAGGGTTACTCTTCCTGCCAAGTCAACTTAAGCGAACGTTGTTAAGGAAAAAAAACAACAGACAAACCAAAAATAAGAAACAAGACACGAGCCAAAAAGAGCTTATACATCAGGGTGATTGTCTCCTCTTGACGGAATCGACCCCACTAGGCGCGTAACCCTTCCTGCTTAGTCAAATTTTTGATTCTCATTTAAAGGGTTGGCCAAGTTTTGTAAGGAAACCAAGGAAGAGTTGGCTCGCCCATGGTAGCTCGGCGTTTAAAACTTCTACGCAAGGAACGTTTTCACCATATAAACAGGGAACGTAGGTAAATTTAAAACATAGGCAACAATCAATTTAATTGAATTGAAATTCGGGAAACTATAAGAAAAGAGTGCTCCTTGAACAAGATAAAATTTAGCTATAAAATAAACACTTATAAATCAATGCAAAGGGCTTGGCATATAAAAAGTGTAAGGGGCAAAAACAGAAGAAAGCTGACACTTTTTCTTTTCCTCTATACAAAACGAAATTGGTCAAGAATATAAGAAAGCCAGAAAGTGAAGTGTTTGAGGATGACATCGCTGAGGAACTTGAAACCAGTTTGTCTAGACCAAGACGTGTGCAGGTGGGTAGTGTCAGGTGCATGTACTATACTCTATTATTTTAATACAGAAAGCCCAAACAAGTGATGATGATCAAGTGATGCGCTCCCTGCATATGGAATTGACTTGTTCATGAAAAATCTAAACCGAAATTCATCGTTTGTGTTGGGGACACCTGCGCGTCACGACAAAGGGCTAAATTTTATTTATTTTTTAAGGTTCAACCAGGAGAATACTATAGACTGGTGAGTCACCTTGATGATATCATGACTCCAATTCCTGCATTGATGCGATCGCTATGTCTAGATGAGGAAGAGGAAGAAGAATACCTTCCAACACCTACACCAAATCGCGGGCTGGAAGTTCTAAATCAGCATATTGAAAGATTAAGCGGTGGAAGAATTAGTCCGGTGCGCTTTTAACTCACCCAGCCAATTCAAGATGTCGCTAGAAGCACACGCTCCTACATAAGACGCAAGTCAAAAGAAGTAGTAGGAACAACACTAGAATGTATTGCACCAGGGCAGTCTAATGAACTTCTCGCATTGGTCGCAAATCCAACGCCAATAGAACCTGAATCAGTAAACAACATTATGGCGACCCTGCTTTCACTTTATGAAGGCGCGACATCTTGGTATACAAAAATGACAATCTTGTCTGTTTTTGCGCAGCACTACACTAAAACGCAACTGAAAGAACTGGTTCCAGGCCTCACAACCTGGCGAATTGATCAAGCAAGAAAGCATGCTGTGGTTGTTGGTGCAGGCCATTCTGAAGTTAGAGAACCTGTGATGCGTTATCGTCTTGAAGGAGAGAAAGTCGACCACTTCCTGGATTTTATAAGTAGCCCTCACTACCTTCAGGATGTAGCCTATGGTACAAGGAAGATAAAAATGTCATCTGGAGAATGTTTGGAGATACCTGACTAGTGCGCACTGTTATTAGTTCCAGAATGGTCAAACTATATCAGTTGTATTGCAGTGAAGTTGGCTTTCAACCTCTTGGTAGATCGACCCTATTTTCTATCCTTAAGGTAAAGAAAAAATAACTAGAGTAGTCTGAACTATTAACTGTGATTTTGGTCAGAATTAACAAGAGTGTAAAATAGCGGCTGCAAGTACTCTAGACTCTTTGGTTGTGGGAAGAAGGATAAAAAGCCACGTTATGCAGTGATGTGTTACCAAATTTTTTCTTTCACAGATATGTGCAGCTTCCCAGAAAAAGTCCCTTGCCGGCCTTGATAACGTCACAAGCGAAGGTGCATCAGCATTTGATACATTGGAAAAGGTTGTAGAAACTATGACATCTCTAGGTACGCTTAACCTACCACCTGTATGTTAGTAACCAACCCCACCGTCTATTCTGCTTTTATGCCCTATTTAATTTTTGGTCGCTTGTAGATGACTTTGCTAGGTGAGATTTAGAGTACAAGCCGATTTTTTTGTACTTGCTGTAGGTTCATCTCTCCAGTGGGCTGATAACGTTAGACAAAGGGTACGAGCAGCTAAACGATACTTAAAAGCTGATTACAAACTTCACGTGTTGGAGGAAAGTCCCTGTGCTGATCACTGTATACGATTCGCCCTATCATCCGATGATGTCCAGTACAAAACGGCCTGTGACCATGAACACACTATGCAGTGTGATCGATGTTTAGATTGTGCTAACTAGAAAGTGGTGATATTTCGTTTAGGTAAAAAATACAGTTGCATACTATTAGACATATGCCAAATATTTATGACTTTAAGGAAAACGCGACCCGCACTTTTTGTTGCAAACATTAAGGTTGGCACCCTTGTCCCTAG
Source organism: Porites rus (assembly GCA_964035705.1). Taxonomy (NCBI): domain Eukaryota; kingdom Metazoa; phylum Cnidaria; class Anthozoa; order Scleractinia; family Poritidae; genus Porites; species Porites rus. Next base: position 53,812,496 of record OZ037992.1, read on the forward strand.
CGTCTGTTACACGGGAAAAAAGAAACAACGACATCAAGAGCAAACAAACAAAAAAGTAGAAGTTTGTCGCTTACGACAAGTGCCTTAACCTTTGTCTAAGGCTTTCTTCATTGTACGATACATTGTTAACAGCCAATGCACAAGAGAAGTGAAAAAGCGCGAACAATTAGTATTCATTCCCTTTGCATTCTTCCGTGTACTCATCTCGCTTGATGAAATCTCCAAAAGAGCATTTTCTGTAATGTTGTCATTATTTCAAAATCAATTTTTTTTTCAGTTACCAGGAACAGAAAGAAGAGCTCAAATATGACATCGAGAAAGCCACTGAAAGAATTATGGACTGGAAATCGCACATAGTGAGAGCTACCAACCAAGAAAAAGCCAAAATAAACATTATTGATAATCTTACTGAGCGGCAGGTGCTAGTGGTGATGGATTGGGCCATGAAATGGCTCCCAAGAAGCTACAGAGAAACCCAGGCAGAATGGTTTGGGAAAAAAGGAGTCAGTTGGCATGTGTCGGCCTGCATAACAAGACCTGATAACGAGGAAGCGGAGTTTGACGTAAACAAATTTGCTTTCTGATTCTAATTATCTTTAAACTTCAAAGCACATTTGCATTTGTCAGAAAAAAATCAGTTTCATTCCTTACGAACAAGCCATAAACGCACGTGTAATGCTTTTTTTTTTTCGTGCTAGCTGCTCTATAGAGGCATAGTTTTTGCGGAAGATGAAGTGAAAGATATATATTTTTTGCCCCAGTCCGTTGGAGTGCATGTAAAATAAACAGACATGTGCTCCGTATGTGGACGGAAACGCAGATCTAGTGAAGTGTTGTACGTGAGACAACGGGAATCAATTGCAGATCTAGGGGGAGGCTGGGTCCCTGGGGGACTCGGGCAACCACCTTCTTCTTAGGTCAAACTGAGGCCGCAAGGCGGACATGATATATATGTTCTGGATAAGCAGAGACTCTCTGCTAAGTTGAAGGTGTGAATCCGCTAGTGAAAATACAGGTCCACTCAGGTTTAAGTTTGAACCGTGGGCGCATGTTTTCCCCACCCAGGATTATAAATATACCGCTGGTTACATGTAACTTTTCATGGATTAGCACCCCGTTTAGAGGAGAGAGACAGAGAATTTACGTCATTTCACTCGGAAATTTGAAAAGATCGGGGTTCCTGGGTCTTCTTGTTTTTTTTTTTCTGAGTTGTCGTTACTCGAGGTGAGCCGGGAGAGCAATGAAGGCGTTTGTAATCGATAGGCTACAGTTAACGTTACATTCAAAATTTTTAATGCTCAGTTTGTTGCAATCTTTTTGTATTTTTTTCTTTCCAAAGGTTCGGACTTTTGTTCACATTCTTGATAAAGGCAACCAAATTAGTTTGCAGTCTTATCAATTCTGGAAGACCTTGTTCAGCAGCTTAAGCGGTTGTCCCCACTTCTGAAAGAACTATTTTTACGAAGTGACAACGCTGGCTGTTACCACAACGCTGCGTTACTTATCAGTGCGCCAACCATTACAAGAACAGGGGGGTTGGACCTTAAGAATTACAGCTTTAGTGAGGCGAACAGCGGGAAAGATGTCTGCGACAGAAAGATCGCACCCCTCAAAGCACACATCGGAAGATATCTTAATGAAGGTGATAAATAGTTTGAGGGCTATTAAAAATTAATAAGAGGCTGTAAAAATAGTAAAGTTATTTGTATTTCCGAAGACCACAAAAAGTCCGACGAGCAACAAAAAACGTATTGCGTTTTAATTGGCCCGCCAACGGTTCACAGCACCCTTCTTTTCACAGTTTTTACGGATAATTCTGTCTTGTTTTAGGTCACGATGTTATAACAGCGCGTCAATTAAAGGAAGCTATTGACTCCTATGGGGGAATAAAGGGCTGCCGAGCATCAGTGATTGAATTAAACACAAGAAAACAAACAACTAACGCGCCCAAGTTAAGTGGTATTAGCCAGTTAAACAACTTCGAATATACTGAAGATGGTGGAATGACTGTCTCGAAGGCGTCTAAAGTTAGAGAGGGTAGGAAAATTTCCAAACAAGAGCTTGGTAAGGTGGGCCAGCCACAGAGTGAGACAGGGGTGAAAGTAATATTGCCTTTTTGTGATCCAGTTAACGCTACCGGGTTGTTAACGAAAGCTTCGACGCGGCCGCCTGGTGACCAAACCAAACAGACCGTCGTTTCTCCTACAAATGACGAGGGCCTTCCTTGGTTCACTTGCCCCGAACAGGGCTGTATCAAGACGTTCAGAACAAATCAAACCCTTCAGAGACACTTGGACTTTGGCCGCCATGAGATAAAACTCCACGAAGAGTCACAATATGACCAGATCAGACACAAATGGGCTGAGCATTGCCTAAGTTTGAAACCACAAAATCCCTCCTATGCCTTAACGGCCAGTTCGTCCTTTGGAGTAACGGAAGAAAATGTTTTGTCTATGGGGTGGACGCAGACTAAATCAAAGCGAAGAAGCAGGTTTTCTGTTAAAGTTAAGAACTATCTGCTCGAGCAGTTCATGATTGGTGAAGAAACTGGTCGGAAAGTCACCCCTGCCGAAGCTTCAGCACGAATGCGCACAGTACGTACCGAGGAGGGAGCTCGGATATTTGGCAAAGACGAGTGGCTCACTCCCCAACAAGTTAATAGCTATTTTTCGAGGTTGGCTGCAATGAAAAAATCGATAAGCAACCAGCAGCATTGGTTAGTCTCGAAGAAGAAGATGCTGAGGCAATAGTCGAGCGTTCAGAAAGATGCCACCTGCGCAGAAGGGTTCTCAACCAGCTAACGCTCTAAATTCAGTCTACCAGTAACTGTTTGCATCTTACTACACTGTCCAACTTATGTGAAACTGATTATGTCTGTATTGTTAGAAAAATTAAATCAGACTTAAGCTTGTAAATAGGCGAATATTTGCTTTTGAAAGAGCGGTTGTTCATGTAGAAATTTCCCTCCAAAAAAAGAGAGAGAGATGAGAGAAGAGAAGAGTGCACAACCCTTGAACCATTTTCACCGCAGGTAAATTGTTAATTGCGCTAAGACTTAAAAACTTTTCACAGAACTTGTGATAGCTTGACCTTGACAGCTCCCGTTATGAGAAATGAAAGGACTGACTAATAGTTGCTGTCCACAGGTGTTGAGAGTGGTATTCATATGCATCGATAGCAATGAATCGCAATATATCTTATCTCTACTCTCCCAACCCTAGATTAGCACAATACATAGAGTTGCGATATTATAATAATAATAACTTTAATTATACAGCGCTCATATAGCGCTCATATATCCTGAGCTCATGGTGCTGACTCTGATTCTGTTAGTCATAACAGAATCAGGGACGTTATTGAGATGAACAATGGACAGGTAAATGTTTGACAAACACGAAAAATGTTGCGTAAAAGATGGTGGTGTGAGATTTACGTAAGCGGAATAATGCGTTCATATGGACTACAATAAAAATTACAGTTTTAATCAAGCAGGAATTTTTGCTGGGTGGCGGTGTGTCAGAATGCCACGCTATCATTAGCCTGCGATCGTGATTGCTGATCGCAGATTAGGCTGCCATCACTGTCTGGGAACCCATTCTACCATGCAGGCAGGTTCTGGCCGAGGAGCGACTGGGCACAAGTAGAACAAAATGGCGGCAAGTGCAATACCTGGTTCCTTGACCTCTATAATTTTAATCTTTAGCCAAACTGGACATGAATGCAAGCCTTAAAGAACTGTGCGTGGATATACAATTGAAAAGGAAGACCGAACTATTGGAGAAAAGTTCAAACTTTACGATTTTAGGTAATCAGACTTACGAGTCTGGCTTGACTCCTCCGTCGATCAACGTCGGCAGGTATCTTGCACTTCAGTTTCCAAACTGCAGGACTTCGAACAGAGGCAGTATGTAGGTGTAATTTATATATGAAGTTAATTTAGTAGTCAATAATTTTGTATGAAGTCCCTAGATCTGTCTTTGTCCTTTACAAACCTTTATTTTTTTTCTATACTTGAAATGAAACCTGTTGTCTTCCGGTGTTATTCCCAACGCACACATAGCGAACTTTTGACCGATAAAATTGTATGTGGCATTTAACTTTACACAGTTTTCTTCGCATCTTCGCTTTGTATAATGGAAATAAAAAAAGATAAGTGTTATTTCAACTTTATAAACAACGCCGCAACTTCAATAATTTTACCACAAAATCCTTACTGTCACACGTAGTCCAAAAAGGCTAATTTTAAAATTATGTCTACTACTAAAATACAAAACGCCTGAACTTAATTATACAATTACGGGAATAACAAGTTATTACTATATCTAACATGATGATTTGATCGGGAAATGGTCAATACATTAGTAGAAACTTTGGTGTGAAAGTGGGTAAAAAATTTAATCCTTTTTGAATAATACCTGTCGTGGATCTTTTCGATCGCAATATCTTCTACAAGTTATGGAATTTTGTAACAATATTGCACACATGGTTTTATCACCTCAATATGTAAACCTACCTAGAATATAAACAAAATCCGTTATGTTCACTGTAGACGGATTTTTTTATAATGCATGGTTTTCACATGGACTCTCTCTTAACTTTAAAACTTGTTACCATCTGATGTACACCTGTATAGTCTATGTTTGTTAGCTCTACCTAAAGAATCACTGGGTTACACTGCACCCATGGGTGTGCCACCTAAAGTGCAGCCTATGTTTGTTAGCTCTGCCTAAAGAATCACTGGGTTACACTGCACCCATGGGTGTGCCACCTAAAGTGCAGCCTATGTTTGTTAGCTCTACCTAAAGAATCACTGGGTTACACTGCACCCATGGGTGTGCCACCTAAAGTGCAGCCTATGTTTGTTAGCTCTGCCTAAAGAATCACTGGGTTACACTGCACCCATGGTTGTTCCACCTAAAGTGCAGCCTATGTTTGTTAGCTCTGCCCAAAGAATCACTGGGTTACACTGCACCCATGGGTGTGCCACCTAAAGTGCAGCCTATGTTTGTTAGCTCTGCCTAAAGAATCACTGGGTTACACTGCACCCATGGTTGTGCCACCTAAAGTGCAGCCTATGTTTGTTAGCTCTACCTAAAGAATCACTGGCTTACACTGTGCTCACGGACGTTTGCCTCGCGCTCTTTTTAAAGACGAAAAAGCTATAGTCTGTTTCGCCAAAAATCAAGCTTTGTTTCCCCTAAAAATTTGACACCGTATTAGGGCCCCGAAAGACGTTAAAAGTTCCTCCATAATAGAATAGTGTTTTGCTAGAGTTAACAAACGTTTGGCTTACATGAGTTTCAATATAAAGATGTAAAAACCAGGAGCCCATCAAATTTGATGGGCTCCTTCAAAAACTTATCAGCATAATTATAGCACACAAACATTGTCATCAAACTCCTGGCATGTAGCCTGAATAAGCCAAGCAAATATGAATAAAGCATATAACGAGAAATATTCGTCAAATGGTCTCGTTAAGTAAATTATACTTCACTTTGCGAAAGAAATTTATTGCTTATATCCGTGTTACGCATCGAAAAAGCGAGGAGTCATCGCACGACATTAGGTAACAGAGGTAATACTCACGAGTTTCACGAATTCCAATTCCACGATTTTGGCCGAGTAACAAATTTAAAACTTCAATTCTTACCTTACAGTGGTCGGTTCATTTACCTTACATTTGCCTACACTAATAAACAGGAACAAAACGATGAAATCCGGCACTCTTCTTTCAGAAGTAGCAAGCCGCATGAAGTAAAATCCACCGATATGCGCTGCATTCTCACTACAAATATAAACATTTGTCGTGAAGAAAATACGACGACGAGGAAAAAATGCCAGATCTTCGCCTCGGCAATGTATTCCAGCTACCAAGCCGGCGTATCTCCAGAAGGTGGACTCGAAGTGGGAAAAACCTTGTGATTTTTTTAGGAGCCCTTTGCGCGCAAACTAATTTATTCTGGCGCAAAATGAAGATTAAGAAAATGTATCTGAAATCTAATACACGACAAGAAAATTTTCGCACTTTCGAAGAGCGCGACATATTAAATGGGATTAAGTCGGATTAGCTGCCCGCGGAGAAAACATCCCTGTGTGGAATGGTACTTCCAGTAAAAAACCTCTGTGTCCTCTCATGAAATCAAAGAAGATGCCACAAGTAAATAATTTTAGGTCCATATTGTTTTGTGTGATATTGACAATGTCAATAACAGCGTGTTGTGTAGTATGCTTTTCACGAAGGCCATACTGTGATTTAAATAGGATATCGTTTTTATCAAGAACGTTTTTTAGTTGTCAGTACATCAATTTTTTAAATATTCTATTAAAAATAGATAATAACGAAATAGGCCGATAATTTCCGGGTTCAGTTTCATCGTCACTTTTGTAGACAGGACACCTTTCGCTTGCTTTGATTTGGATGTAAAGACACCTTCTTGCACAGAGATGTTAAAAATGTTGGATAGAGGGCCAGAAATAATGTGTTTAGCACCGGACAAAATATGGATCGGACAAGAGTAAAGACCGTAAGTTTTATTTCTAGGAATAGATAGTATTTCACGTTCAATGTCTACTGGAGAAGACTGCATCAAAAAAGAAGGAGTTAGGATACTTCAGTTGGGTGACAAATAGTAAAACTGCAAGAAGAAGGTGGTACGCGCGAATATTTTTTCACCAACGGTAGCCTGAGTATCTGGCCTTCCTAAGGGGCTAGGGAGATTTTAGATTGGGGAGGGTGGGGGGGAGAAGAAAAAGGAAGGGCGTTTCTCTCCTTCAGCTCTCTTCCTTTATCGCTTCCATCTTTCCCCTTTTCCCTCAGAAACGCCTGATACTTAGGCTACACCAACGGAAGAGAAGTAATTGTTGAAAATATTAGAAATCTCAAGGGGATCAGTTGTTATGCCGTTGTTAAGGCGCTTTAGCGAAGAAATAGCCCGAGATTTTTTCTTTTTGCCGTTAATAAGGCTATTTATGCCATTCCAGGTGTTCTTCATGTTATTCAAATTGTCAGCAAAGAATGCGTGATAATAATTCTTTTTACTCGCCCTAGTAAGAGCGGAAATTTTATTTCTACAGAGTTTATATTGTGCGAAATTCCCTGAATGAAAAAAAGAATTTTTCACTCTGATAGATTTTTTGAGGCCAATGGTTATCCACGGCTCAGAAAAACTGCTTTAACTTGCGTTTTTGAGAGAGTTTTCATAGGAGCGTGTTTCTCGACAAGAACAGACAGTGTGTTATAGAAATTAGAAAAAGCAATGTCGACGACGAACTGTTCATCAAAATTGTTTTGGTTTAAGAGTTCCTCCGAAAGTTCAGAGTTAAAACTATTAACGGAGAAACCAGAAAAATCTCTGCGCTTTTGTTTTTTCGACTTCAGCTTCTTAAAGAAAGTGTGGGAGACACAAAACTGTGAAAAATGGTATCAGATATCAGAGACAATATTGCCCCTGGTGATATTAGCATCAACTTGTTAGTCAAAATATTGTCGATTAAGGTGGCAGAGCTGTTATGCACACGAATTGGTTTATCAATAGTTGGTGTAAATGAAAAGCTTTGCAGAGAAAGTAAAAATTCCTGAGCATAACGGGAGCTTTCAGCGTGAAGGAGGTTTATGTTGAAGTCGCCCATGATATAAACTGATTTGTTTGAAGCTATTACTTTCTCAAGAGTTTCGTCAAAATATCCTTGGAAGCGTTGCGGAGAATTATGCTGTCTATATACAATACCATAAATGATGTTACATTTTTGTGAGGAATGGATTTCAATCCATAGCGCCTGGAAAGCCTCATTTGATGTTTTTTCAGTAACTTTATACTTCAGAGATTCATTAATGTACAAGCCAACAAGTCCAGAGGCGAGAGGTGCGGAGCACATTCAAAAATATATCCAGGTATGTTTGGATTAAAATCCAAGCTTTTCCCACTGATTATTTTGGTTTCAGAAACTCCTATAATGCTGAAATCACAGTTCAATTCATCTAATAAATGGACCTGGAATTTTTGAAGGTTTCGCCAATGCTCCTGACATTATTATGTAGAACAGAGACACATGAATCACTAGCACGTCTAGGAAGTTCAGTTTTAAATTTGTTGAAGCTATGTGGAGAGTAGTAACGGCTCTGGATACGATTGTAATAAAGATTATCATTATCAAGATTAAGGGTTTTAGCTGCATTGAGCCTAAAAAAATCAAGATCGTAAATACTAGTAAGCTTTTCCAAATACTTTTTGGTCGGCAAATGAGAAGGTATGCAGTTATTAAATTGGCCATGAGCAAAGATAATATTTTGCCCAAAGTATGGACGCTCACGAAATAAAGAGTGAGTATTACGAGCGGTCTGATGGTTAATACTCTTAAATGAAACTAAGATTCATTGATAGTAGATTATACTTATCTAACTTGTAATGAATACGTATCCGATGCAAGAAGTCGTAGTGTATTAGTGTCCGAGATTTTAATCACACGAGAGCTCTCATCGTTTCTTAGATAAATGGTGGGGTTTTTAGCCCAACAAAATTGATAATGATTCCGCTCTTTGAATTTTTTCGCCTCAAATAACAGGTTCTGCTTCTTGGGGGTAAGATGATCGAAGATTCTCGCTCCGCCAACCTCGTTTTCAGCAGAAAAGCCGATACTTGTTGGGTTAACTTGGGAGGCACGTTGACGAACTTCCATAACTTTCCCTTTCGCCAAAGGCCTGCCAAATTTACATACCACAGGTTTTGGACCTTCGCTTTCGTTCCTTGTTGATACACGACGCGCTATATCGATGTCAAGAATAGATACTTCAGCTCCCATTTCCTGGAAGAGTTTTACACAGAGAGAACTTGATTCCGAGGCAGTTTCACTTCAGTGTATTCAACTCCGGAAGACCAATTATTTTTACGTTGAACTGGTAACTGTACTGCTCGGCATCATGGCGTTAGCAACACGTTCCACTTGGGCAGTGAGTACATTAAGGCGGTGAAATATTTGCTTAAGCTGTACCGAGACACTAGAGTTAGAAGCTGACAAGTCATCACACTCGTCGCTCAAGTATCGCAAACTCCGAGCAGTTTCGACGTTCGAGGCATTAGCGACTGCAGTGATTTTGTTTTCATTAACAGCCTCCGTGGCGGCAAACGATTCTTTCAAGGACTTAACTTCTTTGCACAGAGCGACAACCTGCTGTTTAAGTAATTGGTTTTGTTGCTTTAGAGAAGCAATCGTCTTTTTAGGCATATTAATTAAGAGTATCAAGGTAAAATAGTTCAGAAATTAGGTGGCAAAAACGTCTAAAGGGTCAGAAGAGACAGAGCTCAAAACTTCGCGTCCATCTTGTCTCCTGACCGCTGACTGCGGTAATCGAACTTAATCAAACTCACCCCAAAATTTTGACAATCGAACATAATCGAACATTTGAAAATCGAACACTGCAACAATCGAACATAAAACCAGTTTCATCTGGTTTCAAACAAGGTATTGCGTTCAAATAATTTAAGTTGTGTGTATTGGCTTCAATTTCAAACACGAGTACACAAAGATGTCACAGAGGGTGGAAAACGTGAAATTAGCAATTTTGGAAGAGATGGTTAAAGGCTATTACGAGTGCTCTTTCGCCGTCAATGTCCGTGAAGAAAGTATCGGTCCTTTTTTAATTATCGAAACTTTATCTTTCAATCTTTAATCTTTTTTTTATTTCACACCATGTAAGGCATTTACACAAGTGTACATAAGCAGGAGAACAAAGTAGCTGATAAATAATCATTAAGCTAAAAGACATTAAGTTCATTTGTGTTCAGTGTGTGATGGTATCCTAAGAATACCCGGTCGGTATTGTCCCGGGAAAACATTTCACATGGTTTTACCGAGCCGTCAGCTGTGCCGTCCATGTTCCCCAGTATTAACTGTGAATTTATCGAATTTGAATCACTTAAACAATGAAGATTTGTTTGAAACTGCTTTACATACATACTATGGAGATGTTTCCAATTCAAATGGAACTGGATGCAGAGGATGCGTTTTGTCTTTCTGCCGAACAAAATCGAACTAACTGCGTCGATTGAATTCGGTAATAAATCGAATTCACTGAAAAGGTCCAGTTGGATTACGTTCAATTACCGAACCAATCGAACAACAATCCGACCGACTGCGGGTTCGATTGAGTTCGATTGATTTTTGGTTCGGTTTCGTTCGATTAGCTATCCCTGGCTAAAAAGAGTTTTACTTTGCCCTTCGCAAACGTAAACGTTTTTGTCATCTCGTCAAAGATACAAGATGAGGATATATCTTTTTGGGACAAAACGATTTAGGTAAGATTTTTATCTCGCTCAATAGCTAGAGAAATCGGGATTCAGAAAAAAAAAAAAACTCGTGACGCTGTTTCTCGTTACGCCGTTACTCAGTTAATGTTTATGCGATTTGGCGAGTGGCAGATTAGTGATATTGGTAATAAATATTTTGGATGCGTTACGTGGATTCTATTTGGTATTACTGTGCTGTACATTCCCAGTACTGAGTTTTGGACGATTTAATGAGAGTACAATAAGTTTTATTTGGCTGTAAGGAACATATAGTAAGAACTAGCACAGATGCATTGCTGGTATGTGGCCTTCTGTGCGAGAGGTTCCAAGTTCGATTCACATGTTTGACCTCAAATTCTTACAGCGACTTTTTTCCTTTCACCAAGAAGCTTTAATTACGTATATAAATTCGCGTAAAACGGAGCACTGATGAAGAACGGAGGGTAATAGATAAACACACCGTCAGCCTCACCAGTTAGTTAGATGATCACTATTTCTAACTGCCAACGTAAAATGCGGAAGTTCACTACTTACCTTGGTTTCTGTTGCTGTAGATTCGTGATATTAGTACTGGTTATATGGGATGCCATGGCATGGATTTTTATAGTAAATTACTGCTTTTTGTAAATTTGAGTAAGTTTGTATCTCAACAGAGTTGATTTCTAAGCGTGCATTGAGCTGGGCAGTCCAGTTTATAAGCATGATTGGCCATATTGAAATTCAAGCGTATGATGGCGATGATTGCCTTCCTCGCAAACTTGACCTCGTCGAAATATTTTTCCGTCCCGCCCTAGCTCAGTAATTAATTATAAGAATTATAAGTACAATAAATATCACGGTTGGCGAGATACGACACTGGTTTGAGAAAGAGGTTTATAATAAATGCTCGGCTGATGAAGCTAAGTATGGCATTATTCAGATAATCTCCTTCGATTTTTTTACTTGGTTCTGACATGTAACAGCTTTCGTAGTTTTTTTCCATTATAATTTATCTTTGCAGGGCAAAGTTCACATTGCTGAAGAACTCTGCATGGTTACAAAATAGCTTTTAGTCCAGCTGGGGCTTGGACAAACTGCACTATTTGTAATTATTTTCCGTCGAAACTAAGAATTATTAGAACCAAAACATCTGTTTTTGAACAATTTATAATTTGCTTTACCTTGAAAAAATAACAAGGCCAGGATTGTCTCTGTTTTCAAAATTTTGTAGTTTGAAATTTGGGAGAACACCGAGTTTACAACAGCCATTTTTGTTCGTTTCTGCCCTCAGGATCTTTCATTATCCAACAATTAAGTAGTGGGTATCACTGGTTGGCATGAGATTGCGATCCAATCAGATTGCTTTAGACACGAAGTTCACCCATTGAGTTTTAAGTATAAATATAAAAGTATCTCTAGAAATCCACTGTTCACTGAAATTTAGTGCCCTTTAAGGAAATGTAGAAAGCAAAGTCTCTAAACATAAGTCTAAAAAATCTAAATGATTTCAGGCTAGGGAAAAACTGGATGTTAGCCTTAATACTGAATGGTAAATTGCTCTTGTAAATTGGTGATGTATTGCAGACCATGACGTGGATTTTTGTTTGGTAATACCACGCTCATAATATCGTCACTAAGCGCTCCCTATACTGACTCTTCGGCAGTTTAATCAGGGAAAACGAACCATATTGTGATATTAAAGCGGTAGCAGTTAGTGATATTAATAAGTAGTATATTGAATTTTGTGGCATGATACTGTATTTATATCGATACCAACTTCCTCACTTGGACCACTTGTTGATCAATTTTTGGAAAGTAGGAAAACACTTACATACGTCAGTGTGTACGTGTTTCAATTTAGCGACTACTTAACTTTACGTAACAAATAAAAAGTTGTTCCATGCGCAACTACTTCCGCCGTCTCTATACTTTCACAATACACGGCTCGATATTTCTCCCAGTCTCCGCTAACAAATTTAGAACTGTAACTCCGCAACAATTTCGAACTCACTAATCTGCTCTCGAAATTGTGACAAATTTCAAAACCTATCACAGCATGATATTTTTTGCAAATGGCAGATGTAGTGTAGTTATTTTGTCTCGCCCTATTTTTGCTCTTAGGATAGGCTTGGAATCGCTCTCATCGCTCTCGTTTGCTCAAGCAAGATTAAGAACATGTACAGCCCGAAACATGTAAAGCTGGAGCCACGCCCAGGTCGGTCTCCTTTAGGGGCTTAATTCAAAATTCCCAACGAGCATCCCCGCCCCTTTCGTATGCGGAGTCCCCCTCCCCCGGGACGTACAGGCAGTCTGGCGTAAATATGGCCACGAGCGTGACGTTCATTTGTCTCAAATATTACTTGCTAACCTCAACAAAAAAAAAAACTGCAAGTGTTTGATGTTGAGTTCAGCAAAGGTGGAGCACAAGAATAACCGCTCCTAGGAAAAACTTATACAATTAGCCTGTTGTTGGACTGGAGCGGGGGAGATTTGGGTTAGGAGATTGCGTTCCCGCGAATGCTGAGGAGGCCTTGAAGATATGTCATTTCCATTTAACCCAAACAACTGAGAAATGAATTACAAATAACCAAGAAAATGCTGGATATAAAATAACATTATCTGTGGTGCAATTTATAATATTTGTTTTGTTATTGCTTTCTCGCTCTTTTATTTTGTATTCCTTGTTGTAAAGAAGCACAGACAATGAGTGCCAAATGGTTACAAGTAAACAAAATAAAACAATTTAAAAAATTATAGTGCAATGAAATTCATTGGTCTACTATCCACTTCACGGGTAAAGTAATTATCACTCTTTTGACTATCAGCTTTTAAATTTGTAGCTTGAGGGTTATTTTGGATCGACGGTATTTGATAGCTGCCTTTAAATCTGCTGGAAGGCGTGGTTATATTTGATAGCAAAGCGTTTCCGCAATAAAATCAAATTTATGAAGATTTGACAACAAAACCCATGGCCATCACTATACTGAGTTCCCTGACTCTCCGCACTAGAAATAACGATTTTTAGCTTAACTAAGGTAATCTGAATTTCGTGATTTTTGCCATTTTTCGAAGCATTTTATTTGTTATTGGACGTACGACGCAATATTGGGTTGCACCGGTATTGTTACAGTAATTTTTACTTACATTTGAGGCATTGACGAAAAACCAAAAATAGCACACCCAATACTCAAATGACAGCGTAACGAAACTATAAATTAAAAAGCCACCTGCCCCAAAGTTCACTCTGAGTTTTCCATCTCACCAGTCAGTCGTAACGTTCGTTACTGTTGCTGTTACGTTCGTTGCAGTTACTGGCCATCATGAAGTCGTCTTTTGCAGTGATCGCTCTTCTCGTCTGTTTCCTTGGTGTTCTGGTGACAACTATTTCGTCACATGGGCCATTCGAATTGGCATCCGATAACCAGGAAGATGAAAGCAAATTACGTGTCTCTGAAGAAGCCGTAGAAGGTGACAGAATTGATCAAGAAGACGAAGAAGAAGAAAGTGAAGATGTTGATGACGAAAATGAAGTGGATAATTCTGAAAGGTATTTTTTTGATTATTTTACAAGCCACTCCCTGCACTATCGACCCTATAGTTGAGCTAAGTGAAATTACCGTTTTCAGTAGGAATTGTCTACATCTTATAGGATGGTTGGTGATAAAAGACAAAATGGACATAACGAATTACCAATATAAAAATTTCAAAATGTTTCTTTGGTTTCAGTGTAAACGCTATACCAGAAGCTGACCCAGTGGCTTGGGGACGTTACAGCCGTAAGGGCCGTTACGGCCGTTACCGTGGTTACGGCCGTTACCGTGGTTACGGCCGCTACAACAAGTACCGGCCTCGCTATCGTCGCTATCGGTATGGTCGTTATCGAGGACGGAAGTACCATGGCTAAGGTTATTTTGGAAAGAAGATAGCAGCCAAAGCATTTTGCTCCCACCTAGCTGCTCTTTGAAGGTCTTATATCAGAAGTAAACCGTAAAGTAACTGTAAATTGAAGGAAGAAAATTGCATGTAACTTAAGTATTTTGTAAAATATGTCTGGTGACTGAAATAAAAAAATTTAATGACCAGAACAGCATATTTTTTTGAACAATTTAATGGGAAGATGTCTTGAAATGGGCGGCTTGGCAAATAACATCTGAACGGTAGGGATCTGACTGGTTTGCCAAATAATTCCTTTCCAAACCAATCATAGCGTTGCTTTTTTTGGTGCAACTCGAGCAATTCCGTTGGCAACAAGCATATATTTATTAAGCTACTAGCAGGTTTCGGGAAATCGATAAATTATCGGGCAGCTAGAGTAGGCTGAAAAAACAGTCGACATTTCGCGACGCTTCGACTGGTGCACGAAATGACGGCTGAGAAACGAGCGCAGAAATTCCACACTGATTACGCGTCACTACAAAGATCTGGGTAGTGCTTCTAATTGGTCGTCCGATCTCGAGTGGGAAATTTGCTTCAGCCAATCAGAGGCACAACCCATATCTGGGTTGTGACACGTCATAAGTATAGAATTTCTGCGCTCGTTTATGAGGCGTCATTTCGCTGGCGTTGCGAAATTTCGGCTGTTTCCTCAGGCTATTCAAAGAAATTAAAACATCCAAAACAGTCAATTTATAATACGTGCGTTCAAAACAACAAATCACATTCACTGTCCTTTCAGCTATAGATAAGATCTTTAAGGGGATTGTAGCTAAACAACTAGGGGACCGTCTATAACAGACCCTGAGAGCCTACGGTATGACTCTCAGCTGTCAGACTACATTAAGTATTAATACAATTGATCACTGGAGGATGGCGAAAGACAACAAACAGCTTGTTGGAACTTAAAAAACAGATATGCCTAAGACATTCGACTCCATAAATCCAGCTCTGTTACGTAGGAGTATGCGATCGTTATAACAAAGTGAGAGTGGCATCTCCGGCTATATTCACACTATACTGGATAGCTTTTGCGCATGCACCAAAACCATACGGCTTCTGTTCACACATAAGAACGCTGATTTCTGCGCGATATCTACGAGGGAAAGCTGCCCCGGCCCGCTTCGAACCCTAAAATGAAGATTCATATATGGGATAAGTGTCCATACTATGCCGCCTGAACAGCTTTTCGTGGCGGCCTATTTTTTTAAAGCTGACTATAAGAATCTGTACTGTTCAGACTATTATACTACTACATGAGAAATTTCTGTAATTTGATTGGCTTAGAGCAGTAGTATTTCAACTTAATTTGAAATACCTACATGTGAAAATTAGAAACCTTTTTGGGGTAGTAGTATAAACAAATAATAGCATGATTTGTACGTGACATTTGGCGTAAATACCACTCGTGATATTTCAAAATTGTCGCAAATTTCACTCGCCTAACGGCTCTTTAAATTACGTATAACAATTTTGAAATATCACTTGTGGTATTTATGCCAAATATCATCACTACAAATCATGCTATTACCTATACAAATAATAAAAGATCTTAATGAACTGAGTCTCGCATTAAATTTGGGTTTTCGAAAAGTTCATTAGCTGAGCAGTAGCTGAGATGTTTGAATGCAGTCTTCATTTATAGTTTTTTCAAGGTCCTGTTGAGAATTGGAAGAATGGTGTCGTCAGTAAATGTTTCTAAGCAATTAGGCACGTCACTAAGCAATTGGGCGTGTCACTTACGTAAAGCAATAAAATCTAACTTGCTTTCTTCTCTCCAACTGGATTTTGAGCTAGTTTGACTCTCTTAGATGTTCGAAAATCCTATGATAGGCAAGCAAGCAATAAATTTTACAAAATATGTTCCGAAAATTCTCAAGTCGTCTTAAGAACAGATGTTTTCCGAAAAGTGACGTTAGGTGCCCCTGAAATATTAATTGGAAGGATAACTGTGCCACAGAAGGCCCTCAATCTTATTCTGCTGCAAACTGTTTCTTGGACATTAAACAAAAATTTGGCCTTAAACAACTGGTAAATTCACCAACCAGAATGCAGAATATTACTACTGATGCCTCTGTGGTTAAGAAACTGCCAGGTAACTGCTGTTATAAGTGATTAGGATATGGTACTCTTCAATCTTCTGGTATAACCTGCAAGGAAAAGGTTGCAGGAGCGGAAAGTCTTCATTAGGAGCAAAGCTGACGTAGCGAAAATCAAACTAGACATGTCAACTTTTCCGCAGTACTTTCTCTCGTACCTGTCGAACAACAGGGGAAAAATTTGAATCTACTATGTTGACCACGTTACAAAACAACGTTCCTAACAAAGTAACCTTAAGTCGTTATATGGTTTATATCCGTCTCACCGTCGGCTTTGTCCGAAGAAACACAAGCTATACAACAGAGAAAAAAAATTAATAAACCTGATAACTGGGCTAACTTAAATGTCCCTAGAAAGGCCCTGCTCGAAGCGTTAAAATCTGAGGACCAATATACATCTGAGTTCCTCGTAGATGCCCGTAAAACCAGTCCTAAAGTTTTTTGGACCCATATTTTAAAGAAAGTGAGGAACAAAGAGGTTATAGACTGACTTATATGGAGGTAAAACATAAATAACATCTATAATACCACCCCCAACAGGATGTTAGGCTAGACGAAAGACCTGGTGTGGACTGTTCCAGGCGTTCAGATTGTGGGGACAGCTCAAAGAGATGTGGGCAGAAAAAAAAAAGCGAGGAGATGGAATAGGGATTCTCAAGGGGTTTAGGCCTAGGTCAAAAGTGTGTTCGGGGCATATGATTGATTGCCAATATCTCTCGCTAGGAGACCTAGAACTATAAAAAAATGAAATTTTCTCCAAAAGTAAATCCTGAGGTCCTCTTGTGTCTGAACATTTGATCGGGGTCACGTGACATGTCACGAGTCACCGCCGCCTGGTTAGCTCAGTTGGGAGAGCGTCGGTCTGCCGAGCGGGAGGTCGCGGGTTCAAACCCAGGCCGGACCTGCACTCAGCGTCTTTAAATGACTGAGAAGAAAGTGCTGCCTTTGTAATGACATCTGCAAATGGTTAGAATTTCTAGTCTTCTCGGATAAGGACGAAAAACTGTAGGTCCCGTCTCACAGCACTTTCACTGATTTGTTCTTGTGGGACATAAAAGAACCCACATCGCTATTTGAAAAGAGTAGGGGTCGTAGACCCCGGTGATGTGGCCAACCTTTACGGGTTGTGGGATTGGGTAGTGATGGCACCTCGCATGGGATCTGAGTCCCGTTCGTGCACATTCCCTCTGGGCAGGCCTGTGTCCAGAAAAGCTGGAAAATAAATAAATAAATAAATAAATAGATCACTCACATAATTCCATATATTGCCTCAAATCTTAATTTTTCATGTGCCATGTGTAAGGTCAAATTATTGCAAACAAACAAGTTTAAAGTTTGCCATAACCAAAATCTAGGAAGAGATTCCTACCAACATAAAATCAGTCAGCTACTACCACTTCAAAAAAACAATACAATCAAATTCTGCTTAACTCTCAAAGGTTGCAATGTAAAATGATTGTTTACTCACATAATCGTCCATAACTGCCATGGCACCTAGTGCACATATTTAAGTATTTTCATTTATAATGGTATGTTATTATAGTAAAAAATCAACGAAGCAAGGAAGCGAGCGGGTAAAGTTGGATTTAAATAGATTCATCGACTTGTATTTACGCAAATCAACGGAAAATTGATTCCAAATAAATGCGCCCTATAAAGAGGACTCCCTGATATCTTAGGTGGTCCTTACTTTCAGACTTTTTTGGCAAAGGCATTCAGATGCCATACTGTTATACACCTTGCGCATCAAGAAATGGTCTATTGTACTGGGTCTAATTCACCAAAACAATAGCCTTTTGTCCTAGGTGATGCCGCCGAAAACAGACCGAACAGTCTGTGCAAGATCGTTTAACCTTCGGCGTGACAAATTTGTAATACTAGGGGGGGGGGGGGGAGGAGAGAGGTTTTTTGCTTAGACGCGATGCTATTTTAAGTGGGGTACTGAGGGGAAAGTTTCGCCACGAGGCGCTCATTGTCAAGTAAAACATAGGGGCGTAAACGTTTTCT
Source organism: Porites rus (assembly GCA_964035705.1). Taxonomy (NCBI): domain Eukaryota; kingdom Metazoa; phylum Cnidaria; class Anthozoa; order Scleractinia; family Poritidae; genus Porites; species Porites rus. The sequence goes on from OZ037992.1 coordinate 53,830,797, forward strand.
GTTTATTCATCTTACATGTAACTACTATTAGACATGATCAATTTACAAGTGAGATTTACTGCGGCACACAACGAAGTGTATATTTTGCGGGTCGAGCGGGAAAACCTTTTCACTTTTGATCGCATCGTGCGCTGTGAACAAAAACATATGATTTCAGAAATACTTCACACAGAACGTTCTTAAACCGTTATTAAAACAAGCTTATTATTTGCACGTCCTATATTCAAAGGTGCGATCTATCTTTCTAGTGCAAGAAACTTAAAGGGACTGGTTCACGATAATGCGCATGTGTGAGTTCTGACAGTAGCTGATTGTTTTTAAACCAGTCGGAAGCGAGTTAGATGCACGCAAGTAAATTTACAAAATTCAAATTCATTGTTCGCGACCCGAGAGTATTTCCGGGCATTTGGTTTGATTTTATATATCTCCATAAATTATTCAAGTTTATTCTTTGCTACTCCTCAGATATATGTTGCAGCCGATAAGAATAAGATTTACAGCCCTGTCCTGCTTTGAAACAAACATTTACCAGTGTATTTTTACGAGGTCGTACCCACGCTACCAAAGCAGTCACCGATCGGCAAACAAAATTTGTAAATAAACATTTTATTACTGTTCTCTCAGTTCGCCTTATATAACCCAGAAATACCTACAAATAGCGCCTGACCGGTGACAAAAACACACAACGTATGAGCATACAGATTATCCTTCGTTTTGAGCATACATTTCAATTGCTTATCAGCAAATGAACAAATTCATTCGTGTCGCTGATCGTGTCACTGTTCCGCAAAACAAACGTTATCGATTAGAACACATAAAGAAACTAGATTATAAACAAAATGTTCAGGCAATAATTTATTTTAAAACCATCAATTCTTAAACATATACGATCGTAAAGCAAAGATACAAAGAACATTTCAAGTGTACCAGATCGGTGAAGATCGCGCGGCCTGTTGCGGTATAACTACAGGTCGGAGGCAAAAATCAAATCAAAGTTGAACGAACTCATGCCTTTACCCACTCTCCAAGTGTCGTGTATTCTTTTCGTAAGCCACACACTACTCCTAAAACCATACCAGATCGATAGGCTAAGCTTCTCTATCTCCAAAGACTCTTGAGAACGTCCTGTTGCCGGACGGCCACAATGCTCTTCTCGGAACCTCCATGATCAAAACATTATTTTTTGCGTCTTCTTAAAACTTAACCAGTCAAAGAACACAACCACACGTTAATCACCACTACCGAAGTATAACTAGGCCAGTCAAAGCGACGGATGTCGGAATAAAACGAAGAATTTTCAATGATTGTACCACTAATGGCGATTTCGAATGTGGTGCTGACCCGACAAATTTATTCCGAAGAGACAAACGGCGCGCATGCGCATAACCGTGATCGCGTCCCTTTAATTCGGCGTATGAAAAGTCTGCCTTCTCACCTTAATTAGCTCTTAGAGTAGTGGGCCGGAGCTTAAAGTCACAACTGGGAAACGTTACTATCCCGGCTGAGCGGTTTTGGAGGATTTGAAGTGTCAGAGATACTTCTGCGCCCGGAGCCTTCAAAACAACGCCGCAATAATAAACGTAGGGCTGTATCAAATATTTTTTCATTATTTGGAGGGTCGATGGGGCAATAAACTGTCTTACACGCTACAACTGCGCTGGTTACTGAATTTCTTTGAGGACTACTTTACATAATGTATGTGTTTCCAATATGTGTTGTAAGCGTCTCTTCGATATAATGTACACTCTATTAAGACAGAGTGATAGGCGAGACGTACGAGAGGACCTTTGTCTTATTCCTTAAAACAAGACTTATGATTTTGTTGTGTTCAGGCTCAATTGGTATATGCATATTTGCGCACATTTCTAGGGCTATGTTCGCCTTACGCTTGATTTTATCTCTGGAGGAGCCAGCCACCGGAAGATTAGAGTAATCTGCGTGCATCTGTGCGTCACTAAACAATAATATAAACAAGTCAGTAGCCTAGCAGAGTCGTTAATTTACATCTTAAGTAATAAATTTAGGATAGTGCCTTGCGGTATGCCGCAACTGAGGGTTCTTATTTTGAGGTTTGCCCTTCGACCACGCAACTTCGTGCTTGGTCACTAAGGTATGAAATAAACCAGCGCATTCTGGAATCCGTCGCTCCGTAACTTATGCAGTTTTCGAACAAGAATTGGAGCACTTTCCTAACATTTGATTTGATTGTCTTTCCTATTAATCTTCTCTGGGCAAAATTCACCTTACTTTGAAACTTCCGTCCACAAAGAGACGTTCCGTCCAGCACAGGCCCTTGAACAACAGCCATTTTTGTCTGTAACTTCAAGATCTTTCATCATCCATTCGCAAGAGTGTGGATATCGCTGGTTGGCTCGACAAAGCGAACCAATCAGATTGCTTACAACATGAAGATATATGAGTGTATACGGAATAAAAATGGAATGAACTCTAGACATCCATTGTTTGGAAGTTTCTTGCACTGTAACGCGTACCTCCTAGGCTATTCAGATGAGTGTGACATTTCCTGAGAGAGCGGCATAGCTCGTTCTGGTATCCACCCAGAAGCCGATTTTTTAATCAAATCTTTCTCTGCATAGTTCTCTTTCCAGATTACAGTCTTCAAGAACAACATCCTTTTATTCGTCAATTGTCTTGCTAAACTGATGGTTAGAGTGATTTTACTTGAACGGTGAAACAGATACTAACAGGGACTTTCTTACAGACAAATGTATAGAAAATTTAAAAAAGTGGTTCTAGGTCTTCGAGTGAATGTAACGCCCTCAAATTTTTTCAGGAGAATCCTTAGAAGTGAAGCTTTAGTTTACAAGTCATATTCTTTTCAGAACAGCCGTTCTACGGAAATTATTCGACATTAGATTCTCATACAATCACTGTAATTTTTCACGCGTTTGCCTACTCGTCAAGATGGCGTCGAAAAACGTGACAAGGTCTATTTCCAAAATCACCCATACGGCCAGCCGGTTCTCATTTTTAGTGCGAGCTGTCAGTGTGGTCGAGTGTTTAAATAAACTTTAATGGAGATACGCTTCAACATAATAACAAATTTATTATCATTATTTTTTGTTATTTAATGGTTCCAGTTATAACGATGTGTAATCTTATAAAGCGTCTGATACGCGCGACAATACTAAGTACTCCTGCAAGCGATGTTCATGAACGATGAAAACAAACACCACGGACAAGCGATTAAAATTGCAAGAGAGACTACTAACAATCAATAAAAGAAATATAATTCGGTAAAACATTTACAGAGACAACAATTTTCATTCACGAAGACAAGTATTAAAGTGTCTCTAAAAATCCTGAGTCTTTAAGCTTAAAGCTTAAGCTTAAGTTTATTCTGTTTTACTTTCAGCCGGCCTCCCGGTGTTTGTTTTTTGTCAAAGATGAACTCCTCGTACAGCCAAATTTATAACTAAATATTCTTGGGAATTTTTTTTTATTTGCCGTGAGAAAATATATCTGAAGGCCTTTTAAAGTTCCGAAAGCTTATATCAAACCTGATATTAGATCAGATCATTGGCTCAAATCTCAACAAACGTGCAAGAACTTGCCGCATAAACTGTGCTCGACTTCATGAAATTAGATATAACAAAAACAAACATCAAGTACAAATACAATAATTATTCAGGCTTACCATTATTACCATAGTTGCTTGAGACTTTTAAACCCTCTTACGCATTGAGCAAGGTGAAAGACGAAAACGATGCAATCCGAAATCGGATTACCCAATTTTGACAAGCGACG
>OZ037992.1:53839564-53882064 GCA_964035705.1 Porites rus
GCGTGTTTTGACCATCTGTCACGTGAAATTTTACGCAAAGCATAGCGCTCGAGCAAAAGCGTTTTGACCTCTCGTTGTAGTTAGTCGTTGTGCTAGTTATACTAGCTAATAATTAGGTGTTTCAAATTCATCGATTCGAAACTTTCAGGAAGGTTCGGAACCATTAAAATTTTGGTTACTATTTGGCAAATGGCAGGCTGCACTAACTACATTATTTATTTCCAAAAAATGGTGATCTTCCTTTATAAACCTGATGAAGACTTATCTGGTATTGACCAGTCGAAATATTGTTCTGATCAGTCCTTGCAGTTGTCTTTTTGACAATTATTTATGCTTTTTGTACTATTATAGTTAACTTTTTCTTTTCCTTTCTTTAATGTAAATGAGAAGCTGCAAACTCGAAGACTTAAGGTATCAGCCACCCTTAAAATTGCCATTTTTCCATATTTGAGATTTCAACGTTTTCAAATAGGTATGCTTGAGAGCTTTCTTTTAAGAAAAAAATCAGAAGAAAATATTATTTCTGTCGAAAGATATCGGGGGTAAAAGATTTTTTCTCGTTACTTATCTTTATTGATCGTTGACAAGATCTCTCATACCCGTGTCATATATCAATTAACTTGCCTGTGGACTAGTAACGTGATACCGAGTGCTTCGACACAACACGTGCAAATTGTCTTCGGGTTGTTTATAGACTTTAGTATTATTCTCCGTGGATATTTAGCGTTTGCTTTAGTAAAAATGCCGCCAAAAAAAAAGAAAAGGTCGTGTCCGTTTTCGTCATCGAAACCGAGAGCGAAAAAGAAACCGAAGAGCGAGTTTGACAAAGAATGGGCCGCAAAATTGGCAGAGAGCGATAAGGGCTCATTTTATCAGCAAGAGAAGTGGCTCGAGGAGTTGGATATTCAGAAAAGCCAAAATGCTGCAGTTACTGAGAGTGCAAACTGCTCCAAAATCCAGCTTGAAGAACCAGATGAAGAAAGCCAATTAAGCTCATCGACCCCATCTGCTGATGGAACGTGGAAAAAAGCGGTCGAGCTATCGTATCGAGCGGAAAAGCTGCTTGAGAAACTAAACGAGTCTGTATCTTGTCGATTTTGCCAGGGAAGAGTCCAAGTCATGGAAATGTAACGACTAAGCATGGACTTGGTTCTACCTGGAGAATTCAGTGCGAGAATGAGAGCCGTCCGTCGCACAAGACAAATTCTGTTTTTAATTCTTCCGAGAAGAGCAGAGCGTTTGAAATAAACCGGGCCTCAGTTCTTGGCCTTCGAGCAATCGGTGGTGAGCATTCGGCGGCTTCAAAGTTTTTTAGTTTCCTCGGCCTGGCGCCGATCAACAAAAATGCCTGGGCGGATCATACAAAAAAGATCGAAAGAGAGGCAAAACTTTTGCTTGAGAAGGAATTAAACCGTGCTTCTCGTGGTGTAAAAGAGTGGAAGTTTTCCAACGGAGAATTAAACTGTTCACTTGCTTGCCGCGAAAGTTTGTTCCTGTTACATGTTACCTGTCAAAGTCCTATTGTTAGAGAAAATTGATCCCTCTCTGATATCAATCAGAATAAACATTTAGGTGTTATAATCTCATTCCAGGTAGGATGCCGCCAAAAATGTATTTTCTATTTTATCTCCGAACGCAAATTTTGCTGATCGACTCGTACGTTTTGAACTCCAAGTCGGCAGCTTTTCAATCAATTTGGCTAAAATTTGGCCAGAGTGATGACATAGATCTCTTCTACAAAACCGTGTCTGCGAATTTTAATACTCCTTTTCATTTTAAAGCTAGAGCTTTTTTTCCACAGGGAGTGTTGACTAATTGCCTTCCCCAACTTCATTTGCTAATAAAAGAAAAACAAACGCACTTGTCAAAAATCTGAGACACGGTTTTTTAGTGGAACGTGTTGAGAAGCGAATGCGGTGTTAATTGTTTTCTTCCGTTTATTTGCGGCGGGAGTGGAACATGATTTATAGAGACGTGTACTTTTACTTAAAGCGTTCCAGTTTCGAAACACATTTAAGTAAATCGTTTTTGTTAGTTCAAATCCATAATCTGGAATTATTAAGCTTTTAAAAAATATATGGTTTACAGGGGTTTTTATAAAAACAACTAACGCTACAGCGATCCGCGCGCGGACGGTCCTGAAGGGTGGCTGATACCTTAAACACAGTTCCTCAATTTATGTAACCTCAATAATATTCCTTCTATACTGTATTCTGCCCTTTCTCTCTTCCTGTATTATCAAAATAGCATGAATAAAGATGTTAGAGAGTGTAACCGTTCCTGGCATGAACTGTTCAAAAAACTTATTTAAGAAAATAAAGTAATATAAGATTTTATAATAATTTTAAGATGTGTTCATTTTAGCCTGGGGGTTATTAGGATTTTGGATCTTTTTTGTGAGAAAAGAGTTACAGGTTCATTTTTTCAAGCATTTTGTTACTAAAGCTATAGTATTGCGTTGCCGGACTTTGTTTTGTTAAACACAAATTTTTGATAATTGGTCTTGCACCTGAGGACACAACGTCGAGATAATCAGGACATAACTTTTCAGATATTAAACGAAACCAAAAACAGGAACAATACGTCCGTAACGTAGGTTAGAGCCTAACAAAAATACGTATTAAACACAAACTGCACCAAATTTCAGTTTGAGTTTACCATCACAGTTAAGCATAGATGTCCTTGCTGTTGGGATGAAAGTCATATTGCAGGCCACTATGAAGTCCTTTGCTATGATTACTCTTCTCGCCTGTTTCCTTGGTGTTCTGATAACAACTGTTGCATCAGATGAAAAAAACAGAAAACCAGGAAGATGAGACTAAATTACCCGCTCCTGAGGAAGCAGTAGAGAACGAAGAAGTTGATGAAGAAGGCGAGGAAGAAGAAATTGAAGATGCTGACAATGAAGGCAATGATCCTGAAAGGTAACACATTTATTTTTAGACCACTCCTGGATCGATCGACGCTAAAGTTAAGCAAAGTCAGGTGACGTTTTCAGACGGTATAAACTACCTACACTGGTAAGGAAAAAAGTGATAGCCAATGGATTAAGTTTACCAGTTAGCGATTCACGCCTTCCATTTCTTTTAAACTTTGAAGATTGTTTTAGCTTGTGTTACGTTAAAGCGACACCCCATTACAGACACAGACTCGTTAAGTCATGACACCTGGCAGTACGCAACAATTTGATCAGACAATGATTTTCCACCTTAACTAGTGAGCTCTAAAGTTGGCCTTGATGTTATGAGAGTGATTTTCAGTTTCCGAAAACAAGCATCGAATAGGATTTAAAAGGCCGTTTCCGAGTCGTCTCAAGCCTTTGTTTCAAAGCGAGTGAGTGCGACGCCATTGATGTGAAATGAAATGCTTTTTTTCTGTTCTCATGAAAATAAACTGACTCATTTTTGCACTTCCTTGTTTGCTTGATAGAAATTGCATGGTGAATTTTAAGCGTGGTGTGGTAAATATATGAGAAAGATGTTTTTCAGTTAGTGACACAGACGTCTTGGAAAAACAAATCCGAGAACTCCCAATACTTCGAACTACCACTGAGCTAAGGACGCTATAAGTCCTATAGGTTCTTGAAGATTGTTTTTTTTCTTGTTCATGAACTGTGTAGGTTTCGATTTCTTCCGATGTATTTCCTTGCAACATTTTTTTCCCCTTGAAATCAGTCTGCAGGAGGATATTTTTAACTTTTTTCTGTAATAGCCCATGTTCCTCTTCCCCGGCCTCATCCTCAATAATCAAATGGTCCTCGGGCCCTTAATATATTATATCAATTGCTGAAAACAAGCCATAGTACACAAATATACTATACTCGTAGTTCAAACAGACTGAACAGACTCGGGCTGTCCTGATAAGCGAGGAAAAGAAGATTAAGAACTGATGTATAAATAACCTAAGAAATCAATTATTCCTATATTTTCAGTGTCAAGTCTATGCTAGAAGACCCAGTAGCAGCCCCTAAGACTTTTTGGCGCCGCCACGTCAAATATACCCGTCCACGAGTCCGCTCCCGCAACTATAACTATCGCCCATGGCGTCGATCATATGAGACCCGTCGGCGATACCGGTACCGCCGGTCATCTAGCCGCAGGCGACGCTACTGGGGATAAAGTGTGGACGCAGTGCCTGAGGTCGTGCTTTAAAGAACTTTGTCCATCTTCCCAACACTGAAAAAAATAAATAACTGTAAACTGATCGAAGTAGATTATACGTAACCTTATATTTACCACTTTGCATGGAATGTTGCTTGAGATGAACATTAAATAAACATTGCACATGAAAGTAGATTTCAATAAAGGTTGCAAATGATATCCCATCAATATGGTTCTTAACTGAATAGCAAGAAAAATATTGAGACTGAAAATGAAAAGACAGATTAAACTTTTTCTTTTTCTTAAACGAACGCTACTGGACCAGCCTGAAGCAGGTAGAATAAGTCAGCGCTTTAATTTTTATTTTCACTTTTATTCTGTTGACTTTGCAACACGGTTCAGCTGAAATGCCGCACTACATTTTGCTCGCTAAATCAAGTTTAGCCTAAGAACTTGGAGTTTCTAGAACTTCGCTTTACTAGTAAAAAATCAAAATTCAGAAACGCTGTTTCTGCCCGCTACCTATGTGGATGTAGGAAACTGTTTGCCACGCGTTTTATTTTCCGCAAATGTGGCAACGGTATCATCGCTCTTCCCTCTAGCCTAGCCGTAATTCTTCGAGGTAATACCCTGTCTATCCGTTTTTACGGCTCTAACTTAGAAATGAGTACCTGTGCCTGTACACGAAAGATGTGGTTTATTTTAAGTTCCCTATTGTCTTCTTGGTCATTTAATCAAATAAAACTTCAACATGAAACTTTAAATGAATTGCCAAAAATCTGGTTTTTTTATTGATGCTTGGAAATACGGCATTTGTGCTGCTAGTTCGCGCTTGCCCGGGGTTGGTACTTGCCCTTGACTGGAGAGCACACTATGTAACTGCACTCTGACAAACGGCTGAAGAATATGTTTAACCTCCAGTTACGAGAGCAGCTGTGCTAAACGAGAAAAAATTGTCTAAAAGTCGCTTCACCCTGAGTTGAAGCTCCTCATCTTTCGTGCCTCCAATCTGGCCAGGGCTATGGAAAGTTTTCAGGAATATTGCGTCAAACTCGCCACGCGCAATCTTTACTAATAATCTTTGTGAAAAGTAACACGGTAGATACAATATCATCCTCAGGAAAACGCGTCACATGATTTCATGCCACGCATGCAATTCAGACTTCTTCCTTGAATTACATCGTGCGTCATGTGCCTAATTACAATTCCTAATATCCATTTACCACTTACAGTGACATTGCAAAATACGACTCGGTGTTTTATCATCAATCAGGAGCACCCAACGGCCAATTATGTTTCCAAATACTACGTCAGAAGTGTCTCAAATGGTTTTCTCTATGCTTTAGCAGCCTGTTACGTTTCACGGTTAATTTGGAGGTTGCTGCCTTAAAAGACTCAAAACCATCTACCTGTTCGGATGTCTTAAGGGAACTTTTGTCGTCTAGAAAGTTTTAGGAGGCTTTTTCGTCTCATCTGAAAAAGTCATTGCGCGCCCCTTATCAATGTTGATAAGTATACTTCCTTACGAAATATAACGAAAGTTTCTACACTGATTGGCAACAATACAGTTGGTGGCAATTGACTTTCCCAAAAATTGACTACTTATGGTCAAATGATCACAGATTAATTATATGCGGTTTTCAAGGGAAAATTGCTTTCATCTTTCATATTTGAAGCACAAAAATACATGCATATAGCGTAAAAGGAACCATTGCAGTTGCCTAGACAAACATTTTAGACTTCTTGGGTACGCCGGAAACCGTACAAACTTAGAGGGCTGAAAATAACCAGGATGAGTGTACTAAGAATTCTTGGACACTGCGTCGAAATGCGGACCATACTTCGGACCAAAATTAACCAAGCCATTTTCCTCGCTGTGGCGAATTTTAGCTATACTATTACTTCACTTTGAAACAGTTTTCTGTAACAATATATATGGTTCTAAAAAAGTAACAGGTGTCATAAAATGAAATAACAGTTTGGTCGTTTAACATTTCAACATTTTCCGTTGAAACCAGCATTTCCATAGCGACGGATTAATAATCTTGATTGCGTCATTTTGGCTTTTCAAACCGCAAAGTAATTTTCAAACACATAGTTTAAACTTCTGATTCATTAAAAAAAAAATACAAAAGAAACTCATATCTATTTAACCTGAATTTCATCTAATTACGTCGAGTCGTTATTACTCCCTCGAGGGAGTAACAACGACTTGAAGTAATCGGATGAAATTCAGGCTAATATCTATTGAGTGTGTGTGCTTTTTTGCAGTCCACAGTTAGGTTTTAAACTCAAATTTTCTCGGAAAAAGTCATGCAGATCTATTTGATGTCTCATTATTAGTGTTGCAAATGTATCTTTAAAAACATTCTTTAAGAAATGTCCATTTGAGTACATGAATTAACTACGTTTTGGCGTCATATGCTAATAGGATCTTCAAGTACTTATTAAGTATCAAGGCTTTTCAACTTTAAAGCTATCGAGCCTTAACTGAATTGCTTCCATGAGGTGCGGGCTGCTTTTGGTAATATATTATCCTGTTAAAACATGTTTTTCTGTGCAATAGTCTCATCGCACTTTTTCTTTTTTTGCCAAGCGTTATAACATTTTGCACTTATAACTGACTATTTTCATACAAAAAAGCTGTGATTGCGTTTACTAATAGCTATATAGGTAAGGTAGCGATCGATTTACCGTATTTGAGAATAAGAATGAACGGAATTCTCTAACATGCGCATGAATTCGCAGCACTGGTTGCCAAAGTTTTTTCTTTATTTACATGATAGAATCTACATAATGTCGGCCAGGTATGATCCGCAAAACATTTCAGTCTCACCTGGTTATCCTTTGACCCTGGACTTTTTCCACTTCGTCAATCGTCAACAGAGGTGAAGCGCTCGATTCGACTTGCATGTTTGGCGCAATGTTTCAAAGAATATTGGTGAGAGTTAAGACTTTTTTCCGAGCAAACTAAACTTTTAAGAATGAAATATTGAACGGAGAGCGCGTTTGTATGTTGAACACATAATAGATTGTTCACTATCCAATCAGGGTTAAAAGAGCCCTCTTTTTCTGAATCGTCTTGTAGTTTTTGCGACAGGTATTTCATAGGTTTGTCAATAGACAGAGAATTACAATTTCGCAAAGAAATGCGACATGTTCTGGATGATTGAGAAACAACATTCCTTCACTTTTTTCGAATTGGGAACTCAATGTCTTAATTGCTTATTTTTTAAAAGAGACAAAAGCTAAACAACTAACTCTTAATCGCATTTTTTTTTTTATACAATACCTGCTCTTATTAGTTGAACATTTCAGTTTGCATAATCAACCGCGTGTTAGACAACTATGACTAAGAAATGGTTCTCTTATGGAGGTCAGTTTTCCAACAAACTACAGATACAACGGATTGCATTTCAAAAAGTATGGTGTGAAGAAATGACGGAGGAACAGATTATGAACTCCACGTTGATGAGCAGAACTGCCATTATTGGTGTACGCAATATCTACGATTATCCTGATACCTTATTGGAAATGAACGATTTGTTCAAGCGAAGATTATAACAAAATACGTTCTTTGTATCATCTGAAGAAGGACCTACCTATGAACCAAGACCTAAGTTAGAGAGACAATTTGGTAGACTACACCGTCAAGTAATGATGTAACCATTAGCCATTTCTTTATTATTATTATTTCTTGTGTACAATGATATACTCTTTGACGTGAATAAAATAATTAGCGATGAAATACTGTGTCGTGTAAATTTCTTTGCCTTTGGAAAATCGGGTCCACAAATTAAAATAAATAAAATGGGTTGAACCCGGGGTTCGAATCTGGGTTTCTGTTGCCACAACTCAGCGACCTAAACCAACAGCAGCATACCATCGCGTGCAGACAACACTCGTTTATCTTGTTTCTTTTCCAATCGCCTTAAAGCCCAAAAACGTACATTAAGTTCTTGTTTACTTCAAAGAAGTCTTTCTGCATTTGTGTTGTTAAGGCAGAAAATCGTTCAATGTTTGATGCGTTCATGGTAAAGGGCGCCATAGACTACGAGCAGCCTCTCTTTTTTCTTAGTCCGTCGTGCAAAAACCGACGAGACTCGCAAATGACCACGCGCTTGAGTGAAGGCGCGAGACGGGAGAGGCTTTGAGTATTCGAATTACGATCACGCGCTTACCCGGAGATATGACCTTCTAATGCTTCTGTTTTCCGACAAACATTCCTGCAGTGCTTCAGCCATCATTTTCGATTGTTGACAGGTTGTTGTCAAAACTTCACTCATCCGCCAATCATATTTTTGAGTTGTGAGGCCAACGCATATTTCATTGGCTCTGGCTTTGCGGGCAGTCTCTTTTTTCTTCTCGGGCTGCCGCCCTCGTTTCGCGCGTCTCCCGGCTTTGCCCCTCCCGCGCACGTGCACTGCTCTCACTAAATCTGCGGAAAAAGAGAGACTGCTCGCAGTGTAAGGGCGCCATTTTCACGCATACTAAAATCCTATACGTGATGTCATCTGCTCTGTGATTGGTTCAAAGTCCTGAGTGCGAATGACCTCCAGACGTCATCTGCTCTGTGATTCGTTCAAAGTACTGAATAGGAATGAGCTCCATTGTTCCATTTGTTCTCTAAAGCTTAAACAAAAGAATACTGCTCTTTGATTGGTTACATGTCATATCAACGCCCTTCACTACTACCGTTGCCAAAGTTCAGTAGATAAGTTTTCCATCGCAGTTGGACATAGCTGTCCTCGCTGTCGAAGTATAACTCTAGGCCACCATGAAGTCCTTTGCAGTGATTGGCCTTCTCGCCTGTTTCATTGGCGCTTTGATGACAACTGTTCCGTCGGAGGAAACTTTAGAAACACCTGAGAACCAGGAAAATAACGGTGAATTAGGCGCCCTTGAGGAAACCGTTGAGAATGATGAAGTTGATAAAGAAGGCGACGAAAGTGAAGACGGTGATGATGAAATGGATGATCCTGAAAGGTAACTAATCCAGGCCACGCTACGGCACCTGTTCTTCAGTATAAAACTAGTAGAGGTCAAGGTAAAGAAACCTTATTTTATGTCGGTAGCTCGAAATAGTCACCTGACTAACAAACCTGAGGCCGATGTTGCGCTCATTTTTAACCTCCTCTCTCCATTAGCGCTCCGTTTTACGGGTATTTAAAGCTACTTAAAAGTACATGGAAAGCAAAGAAGTAGCAGGAAGGACTTGTGGTCACTCCTGGGAATCGAACTCGGGAACTCTCCCGTATCCGGTCATTTCTTTCCATCGTTCCAAGTCAGATCGTTCCAATCAATAGTCAGATCGTTCCACAAGATAGTCAGCTCGTTCCACAAAAAAGTCAGTTCGTTCCTCATATGTTTTATCTATTTTCTAAACGTGTGAATGTTATCCGAGCGATCGGAACATGGATGAAAGTCTTTTCAGAACTCTTTACATAATGTTGAGAAAGTACTACGTAACCTGCTTGTTTGTTGTTTGTAAAGTAGTTTTAGATTAAACAGCGAGAGAAACCTGTCACGGTTTACGTCGGTTTCCGGCGCCACTTGTCGAGTTCGAATTCCGGCGTGACATTCGAGTTCGCTAACATGCCGAATTCGCTGGGTATGTTAGTTCACAGTTTAGAGTTTGTTTGTATCCATAAACCACGAGCAATATCTATAATTTATACCCCTTAACCCTGTTGCCGTAAAAAGATATGAAGCTTTTGATAACCGCAATACGGCAATCACTGTGCGGCTTTTTAATTATAAGATTTCGTTTCCCGAATTGTCACGCGTTTATAGAAATGATCTGAAGGGAAACAAAAATTACTTAGAGTTAGCGGCGGTGTTCTTACATTATTTTTACATAAGCTCGGATTCCTTTGTTCTTTTCGAACTCGCGAATCAACTGTCTGAAAAGCTTTGTGAGGCTTTGATTGTTTAAAGGCAAGAGCGCGGCTAATGAACACCTAATTAAAATGCGAGGGGATTAAGTGACCTATCCCCCTTGCATATTAATACATAATCCCCTCCCATTTCAATTAGCTTTTCTTAAAGAGAAAAAATTAACAAATGTTTATTGGAAATATTAAACACGACGCTATAATTACTAAAATCATTTTGCATCTTCGATGAGAGACACCTACGTTTACGTTTGCGAAGGGGAAGTAATGAGAGAAAAAAAAACGAAAAAAGTTAGGAGCGAATACACAGAAAAATCGAGCAAACCGTGGCCACAGCTTGAAACCTAACCTATCTTCATTTTCATCTTATGATAAGGTTTTAATGAGTTTATGATACTGTTGAGGTTTAATTCAAAATGCGACCGAGTTTAGTCTGCAACACAGTCATTGGTGGTTTTCACAGCTGGTCACGCCATCAAAATTAAAATGGAAACCCAGTGTGAGGAGGCCCAGTGTCGCAAAAAGAAAAACCCTTTTGAACCGAAAATTTGTATGTGTGAAGGTTTTAAGGTGCTGTAATACCACATGAAAGTAGAAACTCAGAAGAAGCGATAGTTTCTTAGTTTGAATTTTTGTGACGTCCTGTGAAAACCTAGAATAGTTTGTGTCGTCACGCAACGCTCCTCCCACAAACAGGCTGTTAAATATGCTAACATTGCGAAGTGGCGAGAACATTGACGCTCTTGACAAAATGAGATCCACTTCATTTTGACACCCGTTCATAAATATAATAATAACGCAAGCGCTAACTTGTGCACGTCCATGCTTCTCTCGCACTGAAGTAGCGGTATCAGTGACGTCGATCGGACTTGCTCCTATCCTTGGTTTGAAAACTGCAAATTATGGCCCCCAATAATTTCTTGAAAAGAGAAAACTGTTTCCTCCTTAGCGGCCATGGCAAATAAAAAGGATCAAGTGGGACATGCGCATTTCTTTTAATGATAAAGGGATCTTTGAAGCCAAAGATTCAGACGCTTAGAAGAATTTAAAGTGGCTTCCCTTGTCTATGAGGCGTGATATGCACACTATTAATTTGACTTTTAAGTGCTTGAAGGGATCACCCCCAATGTTTTTGAAAGATTATTTTAAGGTTTTTAGAACAATCCAAAACACGAGGGGAAGTGAGCACAACTTGCTGCTTCCCAAAGTCAGAACTGAGACGGCAAGGAAATCTTTTTACTTTCATGAATCTAAACTTTTTATTAATATTGCAAGTGAAGTAAAGGATTCTAAGTCAGTTGTGATTTTTAAAACTCGTATTTTGGAATTATATAGATCAAACGTTTTTTAGTTACTTCTTAAGTTCTTGTATTAGTTTAGCTTTTAAATGCATTTTAATTACGGTATTTTAGCTTTTTTAAACAATTGTTTTAATCTAGTTGTATTTTTAACTTTTAGTGTATTTTAGTTACTGTAATTTAGGCTATTTTTATATATACATATTTATTATTATTATTATTATCTTTTCTCTTTTCAGGGCCCTCGTTAATAGCAGCATTTTATGCTGAAGAGATAACCCTGCCTAAATAACATTTATTATTATTATTATTAATAATGAAAAAATTTTATTGACAACAATGCTAATTATTATTATTATTATTATTATTATTATTTTTATTATTATTATTTTTTAATTTCATTCGACTCTGCTTTTGTTGCGCGCTGTTTGTAGAGTTTTCTGTTAAATGTAGGACAAGTCTAAATAGTGTAATTTAATGTAGCTTTTACGTATACGTAAAATTCAATCTTTAGTCGTTAGCAGGGATGCATTTAACAAAAATACTAGAAATTTAAGTTAATTTGGATTTACTGGGAAATACAATAGCAGAGGTATCCTGCCCAAACTTTTCCATACAATGCACTTTATGATGACAAGTCTGTCTTAGTAACCCATACTTTAAAGCCGCCATAAACCTTAAAACATAATTTATTTATTTGTCTTTCGCACGTCGTGCAAATATATATCTTCTGAACACTCGGAGGGAAAAATCAAAAGCACATAGAACACATCAGTGTAGCAATTTTAAAAGTGAGACAATATATTTGCCAACCATCTTAGCTAATCACTTTTTTAATGAAACGACAGGACAGCTGCTCATAAAAGAATATGAATTTGCTAGTTTTTTGGTTTCCTGAGCACTTATTTTTCTGGTGGTGAACAAAACACTCATCCCAAGTTCATGGACTACCCCCATGGACTACCCTTATGGACAACCCCTAAAATGGACTACGCCGCTGTGGTTTGGTGACTTCCCTCTCTAGTCTTCAATCGTTTTTTTTCCTCTTAAATATTTCACCCGCGCTCTTCTATGAACGCCTGGAACAGCCTAATATTTTCTTCTCTAGATCAAAAAATGTGCCGTTTATACATTTTTAGATAACCATAAATGTTTTGTGAAATTTAAGTAGAAGATTAGCGAAGATTGCCAACATGTTCGCTTTTTTTATGAAAGTCACCTCAGTTCTGTCACTGGACTTTTCGTCTTCGGCGGCTAATTTCTAATAGGCCCAGGCAGAAAATCGAAAATCTTAAATAATTCCCAAACTTGGTCGCATTTTGAAATTTAAACCACAGCAGCGTTATACTAGATATGTCTTATTCTGTTTTCAAGGACCTTTAGAAAACGAGACAAACGAGATAATTGACTAGAGAAAGAAGCGTGAAAACGCTTTTTTGGAAGAAAATATTTTTTAATTCCCGCAGCGATTTTCGAAATCGCGAAGCGCAATATATTTAGTTTCTACCAAAGCCGTCATGAATAAGCAGTGTAATGCCGTCACAACTAAAAATAAATTTAGTTTGTATCGCAAAAGCCGTGAAAAAAAAAAATGGATCGGAAAAATTAATAAAATCACTAAGAAACCGTCTCGCGGGAGCTTTGTTAAACAAACCGTTGGTACGGTTTATTTAACCTAACCTGGAAAAGGAGACGTCTGCACGCAGAATACATTTCATCCTACATGTAGTTGTGATTTCCAGAACGAACCTCGGGAGCCTCATTGCCGTAATATCTTCTACATTAGGAAACCACAGCAGAATCGCCCTGCTCGCGTGCTAACTTTCCGTTCCAATTATCACTATACAGTACCAGTGAATTGTTTCAAAATTTAAAGCGGCCGAAACTTATTTCCATCAGCGCGTAGTTAGTTAGTTAAGCAATAATAATGCACAGCACTGTAAATAACACGGTTCTAGAATATCTGACGGCTTCGCGTTTTGTTCGTCGCTGCATGCGATTTAATCGCTTATAACCTAACAGAAAATGTAAATGTACCTGAAGGAAATACCGAGTATTACCTTACCTTAACGCTGTGATGTGTGTAAATTTGTCTTTTGCTATGGTGTTAGACAATACGACTTCTCCTGACTATCAATTGTGCGTCAAAACAAGCGCGATAATGAAATAGTCGAAATGCCATGGTGTAGCACTTTATGACAAAGTTTTAAGAGAGCGTCCATCTGAAAACCATGCAGAGTGGTCTACAGGCCATCTCTCCGATCCCCTTCATATTTGGCACACTTATGCACCTTAACTAACTGACTTAGGATGTGGAACAGTTTAGCCCAAAATTCTATTGTTTTGGAAAAATGTCAATCAAACGGTTTAACGGTTAAATGGACTAAAATTTTCATGCAGAAATGACCTCTTGTTTGATCACCTCGTGCACGAAAAATAATCAACCAAATGAAATGATTTTTTTTCAAAGGATTGCTTGCACCCTAAACATAAGAAAAATGGTCACTTAACTATTCAATTCTGTTTCGTCTTAGTAAGAGAAAAACTCAAATAAATCAAGTAAAACTGGCACCAGTGAAGTATGGTCTCAAAAGCGACTCTTTAAAGAAATGCGGCGCTGTTTTAATGAAGTTTAAAGCCATCTTGAGTGAATCAAAGAAACATTCTTACCATATGTAGCAAAAAATGTTTGTAAAGTTACTATTTATTACTGTTATTTACATTCCGAAAGTGACTATTATTTTAACGCTAATGCAAATGAGGCCAACTATAAAATCTTGATTTAGCTGATATTTATCAACTTTATCCGACGGGTGACAGAAAAAATACTTTTATTGACATTATTACATTAAAATAATCCCGTATCGCTTAAAACAAATTGTGTTTATGTAAAATTCGAGTTAGTTCACCTCGCGATACAATGTAATTTTGACCAAAACACACCGAAACTGAGATTATGGCAACACTAACAAATGACTTGGATTTCTAAACACGAGCAGCTTACAGTTAAATCGAATAGGGCGATTTAGTGAATTTGTCTCTTACCTTCTTTTTTTCAATATAAAACGCTCATGTTGTCGTCATAACCTCTAGCAATGAAACAGCAAAACAGACGGGATCAAAATAAAGATAAACGACAGGCCGTATAAACTAACAGATTTGATCCGCGGAATCAACTTCAGTCTACACTTCTGCCTTTGTTTACCAAGTACTTGAATAAAAATGAACATAAGTCTTCTTTTTGTCCTGAGTTGAAACGAAACTATAGATTTTGTTCTGAATAGGAGCTAGCAAAACGTTTGACCAGAACAACAGAAGGAAATGATTGCGTGACGTTAGACGTGTGGTGACTGCAGGTGCAGATCACATGATATCAGATTTCACACTTTCGATCCTGATGGCTGAGTGTTCTTTTAAGTGTTATTCTAGTAAAGAATGCGGTGTGTCCAGACGATACTCTGCACAAACAGCTATTGTGCCATTAAAAACGCGTACAAAAGACGTTTTACCTCACCTGAGAGGTTGCTACAAAACAACGGCTGAAGGAGTAGATTTTGAGTGGAGACTCTGCCTCTACCGAGCAGGACTCTTCCAGGAAGACGGAGATTGTTTAACTATTTGTCCCTTACACAGAGATGAGTTCGGATTAGGCTGGCGACCAAGCAAAGTATGCAAATATCCACTGCATGACAGCAAACAAAAACCGACCAGAGGAATTACTAAACGTTTATCGGAAGAAATATATCAGAAATGGAATGTGTTGTGTCAAATCGGACAAGGTTAGCTCATATTTAGTTTATTTGACATTGTTTAATTTAAAGACTAAGTTCGCAAAAAATCTCACTTCCTTCTTCGGATCTTTTAGGTATTTGCATGAAATGTTTGGACATGCACTCGAAGTTTGAACCATCTACGAGTTCGACATGTCAGGTAAGTACACATTACGTCATGATAAACCTTACGACAACTTGATCGTGGTTTTACGTATATTTACATAAACTATTACGGCAGTAAAGCATATAGTTAATTGAGTGGAATGGTTATGAAACCCGTCAGACTCCTTTGTTATATGTTTTTGTGGACCTGAAAGTGCACAACGTTCAAAAGAATTCCTATAATTTTGATTGTATTGACCAATAAAAACGTTGCATTAATTTATTCCGTAACAATTTGCCAACAGAAAACAAAGGATTGTGCATGGGTGCTTCCAACATAAACTGCAGCACTGTTGTTTTTATCATTGATGTTTGCCGCTTTTCATAACCAGTCTCCTCTAATAATTATGAGTAAAGTTAGTAACAAAAAATGGTTTATTAGTTGGATTAAAAAAGGTTTCTATTAGAGGGCCACGCAGGTGTATCAGCTTTGGCCGCTTAGAATGTAAGTCTCTTTCTTGTTCCACTACGCCCTTTTGCTTAACGACGCGGGGGACAATGAAAACTCGTTTATGTGATTTTCCCGGTTGTCCCGGGAAAGAGGGTTACTCTTCCTGCCAAGTCAACTTAAGCGAACGTTGTTAAGGAAAAAAAACAACAGACAAACCAAAAATAAGAAACAAGACACGAGCCAAAAAGAGCTTATACATCAGGGTGATTGTCTCCTCTTGACGGAATCGACCCCACTAGGCGCGTAACCCTTCCTGCTTAGTCAAATTTTTGATTCTCATTTAAAGGGTTGGCCAAGTTTTGTAAGGAAACCAAGGAAGAGTTGGCTCGCCCATGGTAGCTCGGCGTTTAAAACTTCTACGCAAGGAACGTTTTCACCATATAAACAGGGAACGTAGGTAAATTTAAAACATAGGCAACAATCAATTTAATTGAATTGAAATTCGGGAAACTATAAGAAAAGAGTGCTCCTTGAACAAGATAAAATTTAGCTATAAAATAAACACTTATAAATCAATGCAAAGGGCTTGGCATATAAAAAGTGTAAGGGGCAAAAACAGAAGAAAGCTGACACTTTTTCTTTTCCTCTATACAAAACGAAATTGGTCAAGAATATAAGAAAGCCAGAAAGTGAAGTGTTTGAGGATGACATCGCTGAGGAACTTGAAACCAGTTTGTCTAGACCAAGACGTGTGCAGGTGGGTAGTGTCAGGTGCATGTACTATACTCTATTATTTTAATACAGAAAGCCCAAACAAGTGATGATGATCAAGTGATGCGCTCCCTGCATATGGAATTGACTTGTTCATGAAAAATCTAAACCGAAATTCATCGTTTGTGTTGGGGACACCTGCGCGTCACGACAAAGGGCTAAATTTTATTTATTTTTTAAGGTTCAACCAGGAGAATACTATAGACTGGTGAGTCACCTTGATGATATCATGACTCCAATTCCTGCATTGATGCGATCGCTATGTCTAGATGAGGAAGAGGAAGAAGAATACCTTCCAACACCTACACCAAATCGCGGGCTGGAAGTTCTAAATCAGCATATTGAAAGATTAAGCGGTGGAAGAATTAGTCCGGTGCGCTTTTAACTCACCCAGCCAATTCAAGATGTCGCTAGAAGCACACGCTCCTACATAAGACGCAAGTCAAAAGAAGTAGTAGGAACAACACTAGAATGTATTGCACCAGGGCAGTCTAATGAACTTCTCGCATTGGTCGCAAATCCAACGCCAATAGAACCTGAATCAGTAAACAACATTATGGCGACCCTGCTTTCACTTTATGAAGGCGCGACATCTTGGTATACAAAAATGACAATCTTGTCTGTTTTTGCGCAGCACTACACTAAAACGCAACTGAAAGAACTGGTTCCAGGCCTCACAACCTGGCGAATTGATCAAGCAAGAAAGCATGCTGTGGTTGTTGGTGCAGGCCATTCTGAAGTTAGAGAACCTGTGATGCGTTATCGTCTTGAAGGAGAGAAAGTCGACCACTTCCTGGATTTTATAAGTAGCCCTCACTACCTTCAGGATGTAGCCTATGGTACAAGGAAGATAAAAATGTCATCTGGAGAATGTTTGGAGATACCTGACTAGTGCGCACTGTTATTAGTTCCAGAATGGTCAAACTATATCAGTTGTATTGCAGTGAAGTTGGCTTTCAACCTCTTGGTAGATCGACCCTATTTTCTATCCTTAAGGTAAAGAAAAAATAACTAGAGTAGTCTGAACTATTAACTGTGATTTTGGTCAGAATTAACAAGAGTGTAAAATAGCGGCTGCAAGTACTCTAGACTCTTTGGTTGTGGGAAGAAGGATAAAAAGCCACGTTATACAGTGATGTGTTACCAAATTTTTTCTTTCACAGATATGTGCAGCTTCCCAGAAAAAGTCCCTTGCCGGCCTTGATAACGTCACAAGCGAAGGTGCATCAGCATTTGATACATTGGAAAAGGTTGTAGAAACTATGACATCTCTAGGTACGCTTAACCTACCACCTGTATGTTAGTAACCAACCCCACCGTCTATTCTGCTTTTATGCCCTATTTAATTTTTGGTCGCTTGTAGATGACTTTGCTAGGTGAGATTTAGAGTACAAGCCGATTTTTTTGTACTTGCTGTAGGTTCATCTCTCCAGTGGGCTGATAACGTTAGACAAAGGGTACGAGCAGCTAAACGATACTTAAAAGCTGATTACAAACTTCACGTGTTGGAGGAAAGTCCCTGTG
Organism: Porites rus; assembly: GCA_964035705.1. Taxonomy (NCBI): domain Eukaryota; kingdom Metazoa; phylum Cnidaria; class Anthozoa; order Scleractinia; family Poritidae; genus Porites; species Porites rus. The sequence goes on from OZ037992.1 coordinate 53,857,478, forward strand.
CTGATCACTGTATACGATTCGCCCTATCATCCGATGATGTCCAGTACAAAACGGCCTGTGACCATGAACACACTATGCAGTGTGATCGATGTTTAGATTGTGCTAACTAGAAAGTGGTGATATTTCGTTTAGGTAAAAAATACAGTTGCATACTATTAGACATATGCCAAATATTTATGACTTTAAGGAAAACGCGACCCGCACTTTTTGTTGCAAACATTAAGGTTGGCACCCTTGTCCCTAGCGTCTGTTACACGGGAAAAAAGAAACAACGACATCAAGAGCAAACAAACAAAAAAGTAGAAGTTTGTCGCTTACGACAAGTGCCTTAACCTTTGTCTAAGGCTTTCTTCATTGTACGATACATTGTTAACAGCCAATGCACAAGAGAAGTGAAAAAGCGCGAACAATTAGTATTCATTCCCTTTGCATTCTTCCGTGTACTCATCTCGCTTGATGAAATCTCCAAAAGAGCATTTTCTGTAATGTTGTCATTATTTCAAAATCAATTTTTTTTTCAGTTACCAGGAACAGAAAGAAGAGCTCAAATATGACATCGAGAAAGCCACTGAAAGAATTATGGACTGGAAATCGCACATAGTGAGAGCTACCAACCAAGAAAAAGCCAAAATAAACATTATTGATAATCTTACTGAGCGGCAGGTGCTAGTGGTGATGGATTGGGCCATGAAATGGCTCCCAAGAAGCTACAGAGAAACCCAGGCAGAATGGTTTGGGAAAAAAGGAGTCAGTTGGCATGTGTCGGCCTGCATAACAAGACCTGATAACGAGGAAGCGGAGTTTGACGTAAACAAATTTGCTTTCTGATTCTAATTATCTTTAAACTTCAAAGCACATTTGCATTTGTCAGAAAAAAATCAGTTTCATTCCTTACGAACAAGCCATAAACGCACGTGTAATGCTTTTTTTTTTTCGTGCTAGCTGCTCTATAGAGGCATAGTTTTTGCGGAAGATGAAGTGAAAGATATATATTTTTTGCCCCAGTCCGTTGGAGTGCATGTAAAATAAACAGACATGTGCTCCGTATGTGGACGGAAACGCAGATCTAGTGAAGTGTTGTACGTGAGACAACGGGAATCAATTGCAGATCTAGGGGGAGGCTGGGTCCCTGGGGGACTCGGGCAACCACCTTCTTCTTAGGTCAAACTGAGGCCGCAAGGCGGACATGATATATATGTTCTGGATAAGCAGAGACTCTCTGCTAAGTTGAAGGTGTGAATCCGCTAGTGAAAATACAGGTCCACTCAGGTTTAAGTTTGAACCGTGGGCGCATGTTTTCCCCACCCAGGATTATAAATATACCGCTGGTTACATGTAACTTTTCATGGATTAGCACCCCGTTTAGAGGAGAGAGACAGAGAATTTACGTCATTTCACTCGGAAATTTGAAAAGATCGGGGTTCCTGGGTCTTCTTGTTTTTTTTTTTCTGAGTTGTCGTTACTCGAGGTGAGCCGGGAGAGCAATGAAGGCGTTTGTAATCGATAGGCTACAGTTAACGTTACATTCAAAATTTTTAATGCTCAGTTTGTTGCAATCTTTTTGTATTTTTTTCTTTCCAAAGGTTCGGACTTTTGTTCACATTCTTGATAAAGGCAACCAAATTAGTTTGCAGTCTTATCAATTCTGGAAGACCTTGTTCAGCAGCTTAAGCGGTTGTCCCCACTTCTGAAAGAACTATTTTTACGAAGTGACAACGCTGGCTGTTACCACAACGCTGCGTTACTTATCAGTGCGCCAACCATTACAAGAACAGGGGGGTTGGACCTTAAGAATTACAGCTTTAGTGAGGCGAACAGCGGGAAAGATGTCTGCGACAGAAAGATCGCACCCCTCAAAGCACACATCGGAAGATATCTTAATGAAGGTGATAAATAGTTTGAGGGCTATTAAAAATTAATAAGAGGCTGTAAAAATAGTAAAGTTATTTGTATTTCCGAAGACCACAAAAAGTCCGACGAGCAACAAAAAACGTATTGCGTTTTAATTGGCCCGCCAACGGTTCACAGCACCCTTCTTTTCACAGTTTTTACGGATAATTCTGTCTTGTTTTAGGTCACGATGTTATAACAGCGCGTCAATTAAAGGAAGCTATTGACTCCTATGGGGGAATAAAGGGCTGCCGAGCATCAGTGATTGAATTAAACACAAGAAAACAAACAACTAACGCGCCCAAGTTAAGTGGTATTAGCCAGTTAAACAACTTCGAATATACTGAAGATGGTGGAATGACTGTCTCGAAGGCGTCTAAAGTTAGAGAGGGTAGGAAAATTTCCAAACAAGAGCTTGGTAAGGTGGGCCAGCCACAGAGTGAGACAGGGGTGAAAGTAATATTGCCTTTTTGTGATCCAGTTAACGCTACCGGGTTGTTAACGAAAGCTTCGACGCGGCCGCCTGGTGACCAAACCAAACAGACCGTCGTTTCTCCTACAAATGACGAGGGCCTTCCTTGGTTCACTTGCCCCGAACAGGGCTGTATCAAGACGTTCAGAACAAATCAAACCCTTCAGAGATACTTGGACTTTGGCCGCCATGAGATAAAACTCCACGAAGAGTCACAATATGACCAGATCAGACACAAATGGGCTGAGCATTGCCTAAGTTTGAAACCACAAAATCCCTCCTATGCCTTAACGGCCAGTTCGTCCTTTGGAGTAACGGAAGAAAATGTTTTGTCTATGGGGTGGACGCAGACTAAATCAAAGCGAAGAAGCAGGTTTTCTGTTAAAGTTAAGAACTATCTGCTCGAGCAGTTCATGATTGGTGAAGAAACTGGTCGGAAAGTCACCCCTGCCGAAGCTTCAGCACGAATGCGCACAGTACGTACCGAGGAGGGAGCTCGGATATTTGGCAAAGACGAGTGGCTCACTCCCCAACAAGTTAATAGCTATTTTTCGAGGTTGGCTGCAATGAAAAAATCGATAAGCAACCAGCAGCATTGGTTAGTCTCGAAGAAGAAGATGCTGAGGCAATAGTCGAGCGTTCAGAAAGATGCCACCTGCGCAGAAGGGTTCTCAACCAGCTAACGCTCTAAATTCAGTCTACCAGTAACTGTTTGCATCTTACTACACTGTCCAACTTATGTGAAACTGATTATGTCTGTATTGTTAGAAAAATTAAATCAGACTTAAGCTTGTAAATAGGCGAATATTTGCTTTTGAAAGAGCGGTTGTTCATGTAGAAATTTCCCTCCAAAAAAAGAGAGAGAGATGAGAGAAGAGAAGAGTGCACAACCCTTGAACCATTTTCACCGCAGGTAAATTGTTAATTGCGCTAAGACTTAAAAACTTTTCACAGAACTTGTGATAGCTTGACCTTGACAGCTCCCGTTATGAGAAATGAAAGGACTGACTAATAGTTGCTGTCCACAGGTGTTGAGAGTGGTATTCATGTGCATCGATAGCAATGAATCGCAATATATCTTATCTCTACTCTCCCAACCCTAGATTAGCACAATACATAGAGTTGCGATATTATAATAATAATAACTTTAATTATACAGCGCTCATATAGCGCTCATATCCTGAGCTCATGGTGCTGACTCTGATTCTGTTAGTCATAACAGAATCAGGGACGTTATTGAGATGAACAATGGACAGGTAAATGTTTGACAAACACGAAAAATGTTGCGTAAAAGATGGTGGTGTGAGATTTACGTAAGCGGAATAATGCGTTCATATGGACTACAATAAAAATTACAGTTTTAATCAAGCAGGAATTTTTGCTGGGTGGCGGTGTGTCAGAATGCCACGCTATCATTAGCCTGCGATCGTGATTGCTGATCGCAGATTAGGCTGCCATCACTGTCTGGGAACCCATTCTACCATGCAGGCAGGTTCTGGCCGAGGAGCGACTGGGCACAAGTAGAACAAAATGGCGGCAAGTGCAATACCTGGTTCCTTGACCTCTATAATTTTAATCTTTAGCCAAACTGGACATGAATGCAAGCCTTAAAGAACTGTGCGTGGATATACAATTGAAAAGGAAGACCGAACTATTGGAGAAAAGTTCAAACTTTACGATTTTAGGTAATCAGACTTACGAGTCTGGCTTGACTCCTCCGTCGATCAACGTCGGCAGGTATCTTGCACTTCAGTTTCCAAACTGCAGGACTTCGAACAGAGGCAGTATGTAGGTGTAATTTATATATGAAGTTAATTTAGTAGTCAATAATTTTGTATGAAGTCCCTAGATCTGTCTTTGTCCTTTACAAACCTTTATTTTTTTTCTATACTTGAAATGAAACCTGTTGTCTTCCGGTGTTATTCCCAACGCACACATAGCGAACTTTTGACCGATAAAATTGTATGTGGCATTTAACTTTACACAGTTTTCTTCGCATCTTCGCTTTGTATAATGGAAATAAAAAAAGATAAGTGTTATTTCAACTTTATAAACAACGCCGCAACTTCAATAATTTTACCACAAAATCCTTACTGTCACACGTAGTCCAAAAAGGCTAATTTTAAAATTATGTCTACTACTAAAATACAAAACGCCTGAACTTAATTATACAATTACGGGAATAACAAGTTATTACTATATCTAACATGATGATTTGATCGGGAAATGGTCAATACATTAGTAGAAACTTTGGTGTGAAAGTGGGTAAAAAATTTAATCCTTTTTGAATAATACCTGTCGTGGATCTTTTCGATCGCAATATCTTCTACAAGTTATGGAATTTTGTAACAATATTGCACACATGGTTTTATCACCTCAATATGTAAACCTACCTAGAATATAAACAAAATCCGTTATGTTCACTGTAGACGGATTTTTTTATAATGCATGGTTTTCACATGGACTCTCTCTTAACTTTAAAACTTGTTACCATCTGATGTACACCTGTATAGTCTATGTTTGTTAGCTCTACCTAAAGAATCACTGGGTTACACTGCACCCATGGGTGTGCCACCTAAAGTGCAGCCTATGTTTGTTAGCTCTGCCTAAAGAATCACTGGGTTACACTGCACCCATGGGTGTGCCACCTAAAGTGCAGCCTATGTTTGTTAGCTCTACCTAAAGAATCACTGGGTTACACTGCACCCATGGGTGTGCCACCTAAAGTGCAGCCTATGTTTGTTAGCTCTGCCTAAAGAATCACTGGGTTACACTGCACCCATGGTTGTTCCACCTAAAGTGCAGCCTATGTTTGTTAGCTCTGCCCAAAGAATCACTGGGTTACACTGCACCCATGGGTGTGCCACCTAAAGTGCAGCCTATGTTTGTTAGCTCTGCCTAAAGAATCACTGGGTTACACTGCACCCATGGTTGTGCCACCTAAAGTGCAGCCTATGTTTGTTAGCTCTGCCTAAAGAATCACTGGCTTACACTGTGCTCACGGACGTTTGCCTCGCGCTCTTTTTAAAGACGAAAAAGCTATAGTCTGTTTCGCCAAAAATCAAGCTTTGTTTCCCCTAAAAATTTGACACCGTATTAGGGCCCCGAAAGACGTTAAAAGTTCCTCCATAATAGAATAGTGTTTTGCTAGAGTTAACAAACGTTTGGCTTACATGAGTTTCAATATAAAGATGTAAAAACCAGGAGCCCATCAAATTTGATGGGCTCCTTCAAAAACTTATCAGCATAATTATAGCACACAAACATTGTCATCAAACTCCTGGCATGTAGCCTGAATAAGCCAAGCAAATATGAATAAAGCATATAACGAGAAATATTCGTCAAATGGTCTCGTTAAGTAAATTATACTTCACTTTGCGAAAGAAATTTATTGCTTATATCCGTGTTACGCATCGAAAAAGCGAGGAGTCATCGCACGACATTAGGTAACAGAGGTAATACTCACGAGTTTCACGAATTCCAATTCCACGATTTTGGCCGAGTAACAAATTTAAAACTTCAATTCTTACCTTACAGTGGTCGGTTCATTTACCTTACATTTGCCTACACTAATAAACAGGAACAAAACGATGAAATCCGGCACTCTTCTTTCAGAAGTAGCAAGCCGCATGAAGTAAAATCCACCGATATGCGCTGCATTCTCACTACAAATATAAACATTTGTCGTGAAGAAAATACGACGACGAGGAAAAAATGCCAGATCTTCGCCTCGGCAATGTATTCCAGCTACCAAGCCGGCGTATCTCCAGAAGGTGGACTCGAAGTGGGAAAAACCTTGTGATTTTTTTAGGAGCCCTTTGCGCGCAAACTAATTTATTCTGGCGCAAAATGAAGATTAAGAAAATGTATCTGAAATCTAATACACGACAAGAAAATTTTCGCACTTTCGAAGAGCGCGACATATTAAATGGGATTAAGTCGGATTAGCTGCCCGCGGAGAAAACATCCCTGTGTGGAATGGTACTTCCAGTAAAAAACCTCTGTGTCCTCTCATGAAATCAAAGAAGATGCCACAAGTAAATAATTTTAGGTCCATATTGTTTTGTGTGATATTGACAATGTCAATAACAGCGTGTTGTGTAGTATGCTTTTCACGAAGGCCATACTGTGATTTAAATAGGATATCGTTTTTATCAAGAAAGTTTTTTAGTTGTCAGTACATCAATTTTTTAAATATTCTATTAAAAATAGATAATAACGAAATAGGCCGATAATTTCCGGGTTCAGTTTCATCGTCACTTTTGTAGACAGGACACCTTTCGCTTGCTTTGATTTGGATGTAAAGACACCTTCTTGCACAGAGATGTTAAAAATGTTGGATAGAGGGCCAGAAATAATGTGTTTAGCACCGGACAAAATATGGATCGGACAAGAGTAAAGACCGTAAGTTTTATTTCTAGGAATAGATAGTATTTCACGTTCAATGTCTACTGGAGAAGGCTGCATCAAAAAAGAAGGAGTTAGGATACTTCAGTTGGGTGACAAATAGTAAAACTGCAAGAAGAAGGTGGTACGCGCGAATATTTTTTCACCAACGGTAGCCTGAGTATCTGGCCTTCCTAAGGGGCTAGGGAGATTTTAGATTGGGGAGGGTGGGGGGGAGAAGAAAAAGGAAGGGCGTTTCTCTCCTTCAGCTCTCTTCCTTTTTCGCTTCCATCTTTCCCCTTTTCCCTCAGAAACGCCTGATACTTAGGCTACACCAACGGAAGAGAAGTAATTGTTGAAAATATTAGAAATCTCAAGGGGATCAGTTGTTATGCCGTTGTTAAGGCGCTTTAGCGAAGAAATAGCCCGAGATTTTTTCTTTTTGCCGTTAATAAGGCTATTTATGCCATTCCAGGTGTTCTTCATGTTATTCAAATTGTCAGCAAAGAATGCGTGATAATAATTCTTTTTACTCGCCCTAGTAAGAGCGGAAATTTTATTTCTACAGAGTTTATATTGTGCGAAATTCCCTGAATGAAAAAAAGAATTTTTCACTCTGATAGATTTTTTGAGGCCAATGGTTATCCACGGCTCAGAAAAACTGCTTTAACTTGCGTTTTTGAGAGAGTTTTCATAGGAGCGTGTTTCTCGACAAGAACAGACAGTGTGTTATAGAAATTAGAAAAAGCAATGTCGACGACGAACTGTTCATCAAAATTGTTTTGGTTTAAGAGTTCCTCCGAAAGTTCAGAGTTAAAACTATTAACGGAGAAACCAGAAAAATCTCTGCGCTTTTGTTTTTTCGACTTCAGCTTCTTAAAGAAAGTGTGGGAGACACAAAACTGTGAAAAATGGTATCAGATATCAGAGACAATATTGCCCCTGGTGATATTAGCATCAACTTGTTAGTCAAAATATTGTCGATTAAGGTGGCAGAGCTGTTATGCACACGAATTGGTTTATCAATAGTTGGTGTAAATGAAAAGCTTTGCAGAGAAAGTAAAAATTCCTGAGCATAACGGGAGCTTTCAGCGTGAAGGAGGTTTATGTTGAAGTCGCCCATGATATAAACTGATTTGTTTGAAGCTATTACTTTCTCAAGAGTTTCGTCAAAATATCCTTGGAAGCGTTGCGGAGAATTATGCTGTCTATATACAATACCATAAATGATGTTACATTTTTGTGAGGAATGGATTTCAATCCATAGCGCCTGGAAAGCCTCATTTGATGTTTTTTCAGTAACTTTATACTTCAGAGATTCATTAATGTACAAGCCAACAAGTCCAGAGGCGAGAGGTGCGGAGCACATTCAAAAATATATCCAGGTATGTTTGGATTAAAATCCAAGCTTTTCCCACTGATAATTTTGGTTTCAGAAACTCCTATAATGCTGAAATCACAGTTCAATTCATCTAATAAATGGACCTGGAATTTTTGAAGGTTTCGCCAATGCTCCTGACATTATTATGTAGAACAGAGACACATGAATCACTAGCACGTCTAGGAAGTTCAGTTTTAAATTTGTTGAAGCTATGTGGAGAGTAGTAACGGCTCTGGATACGATTGTAATAAAGATTATCATTATCAAGATTAAGGGTTTTAGCTGCATTGAGCCTAAAAAAATCAAGATCGTAAATACTAGTAAGCTTTTCCAAATACTTTTTGGTCGGCAAATGAGAAGGTATGCAGTTATTAAATTGGCCATGAGCAAAGATAATATTTTGCCCAAAGTATGGACGCTCACGAAATAAAGAGTGAGTATTACGAGCGGTCTGATGGTTAATACTCTTAAATGAAACTAAGATTCATTAATAGTAGATTATACTTATCTAACTTGTAATGAATACGTATCCGATGCAAGAAGTCGTAGTGTATTAGTGTCCGAGATTTTAATCACACGAGAGCTCTCATCGTTTCTTAGATAAATGGTGGGGTTTTTAGCCCAACAAAATTGATAATGATTCCGCTCTTTGAATTTTTTCGCCTCAAATAACAGGTTCTGCTTCTTGGGGGTAAGATGATCGAAGATTCTCGCTCCGCCAACCTCGTTTTCAGCAGAAAAGCCGATACTTGTTGGGTTAACTTGGGAGGCACGTTGACGAACTTCCATAACTTTCCCTTTCGCCAAAGGCCTGCCAAATTTACATACCACAGGTTTTGGACCTTCGCTTTCGTTCCTTGTTGATACACGACGCGCTATATCGATGTCAAGAATAGATACTTCAGCTCCCATTTCCTGGAAGAGTTTTACACAGAGAGAACTTGATTCCGAGGCAGTTTCACTTCAGTGTATTCAACTCCGGAAGACCAATTATTTTTACGTTGAACTGGTAACTGTACTGCTCGGCATCATGGCGTTAGCAACACGTTCCACTTGGGCAGTGAGTACATTAAGGCGGTGAAATATTTGCTTAAGCTGTACCGAGACACTAGAGTTAGAAGCTGACAAGTCATCACACTCGTCGCTCAAGTATCGCAAACTCCGAGCAGTTTCGACGTTCGAGGCATTAGCGACTGCAGTGATTTTGTTTTCATTAACAGCCTCCGTGGCGGCAAACGATTCTTTCAAGGACTTAACTTCTTTGCACAGAGCGACAACCTGCTGTTTAAGTAATTGGTTTTGTTGCTTTAGAGAAGCAATCGTCTTTTTAGGCATATTAATTAAGAGTATCAAGGTAAAATAGTTCAGAAATTAGGTGGCAAAAACGTCTAAAGGGTCAGAAGAGACAGAGCTCAAAACTTCGCGTCCATCTTGTCTCCTGACCGCTGACTGCGGTAATCGAACTTAATCAAACTCACCCCAAAATTTTGACAATCGAACATAATCGAACATTTGAAAATCGAACACTGCAACAATCGAACATAAAACCAGTTTCATCTGGTTTCAAACAAGGTATTGCGTTCAAATAATTTAAGTTGTGTGTATTGGCTTCAATTTCAAACACGAGTACACAAAGATGTCACAGAGGGTGGAAAACGTGAAATTAGCAATTTTGGAAGAGATGGTTAAAGGCTATTACGAGTGCTCTTTCGCCGTCAATGTCCGTGAAGAAAGTATCGGTCCTTTTTTAATTATCGAAACTTTATCTTTCAATCTTTAATCTTTTTTTTATTTCACACCATGTAAGGCATTTACACAAGTGTACATAAGCAGGAGAACAAAGTAGCTGATAAATAATCATTAAGCTAAAAGACATTAAGTTCATTTGTGTTCAGTGTGTGATGGTATCCTAAGAATACCCGGTCGGTATTGTCCCGGGAAAACATTTCACATGGTTTTACCGAGCCGTCAGCTGTGCCGTCCATGTTCCCCAGTATTAACTGTGAATTTATCGAATTTGAATCACTTAAACAATGAAGATTTGTTTGAAACTGCTTTACACACATACTATGGAGATGTTTCCAATTCAAATGGAACTGGATGCAGAGGATGCGTTTTGTCTTTCTGCCGAACAAAATCGAACTAACTGCGTCGATTGAATTCGGTAATAAATCGAATTCACTGAAAAGGTCCAGTTGGATTACGTTCAATTACCGAACCAATCGAACAACAATCCGACCGACTGCGGGTTCGATTGAGTTCGATTGATTTTTGGTTCGGTTTCGTTCGATTAGCTATCCCTGGCTAAAAAGAGTTTTACTTTGCCCTTCGCAAACGTAAACGTTTTTGTCATCTCATCAAAGATACAAGATGAGGATATATCTTTTTGGGACAAAACGATTTAGGTAAGATTTTTATCTCGCTCAATAGCTAGAGAAATCGGGATTCAGAAAAAAAAAAAAACTCGTGACGCTGTTTCTCGTTACGCCGTTACTCAGTTAATGTTTATGCGATTTGGCGAGTGGCAGATTAGTGATATTGGTAATAAATATTTTGGATGCGTTACGTGGATTCTATTTGGTATTACTGTGCTGTACATTCCCAGTACTGAGTTTTGGACGATTTAATGAGAGTACAATAAGTTTTATTTGGCTGTAAGGAACATATAGTAAGAACTAGCACAGATGCATTGCTGGTGTGTGGCCTTCTGTGCGAGAGGTTCCAAGTTCGATTCACATGTTTGACCTCAAATTCTTACAGCGACTTTTTTCCTTTCACCAAGAAGCTTTAATTACGTATATAAATTCGCGTAAAACGGAGCACTGATGAAGAACGGAGGGTAATAGATAAACACACCGTCAGCCTCACCAGTTAGTTAGATGATCACTATTTCTAACTGCCAACGTAAAATGCGGAAGTTCACTACTTACCTTGGTTTCTGTTGCTGTAGATTCGTGATATTAGTACTGGTTATATGGGATGCCATGGCATGGATTTTTATAGTAAATTACCGCTTTTTGTAAATTTGAGTAAGTTTGTATCTCAACAGAGTTGATTTCTAAGCGTGCATTGAGCTGGGCAGTCCAGTTTATAAGCATGATTGGCCATATTGAAATTCAAGCGTATGATGGCGATGATTGCCTTCCTCGCAAACTTGACCTCGTCGAAATATTTTTCCGTCCCGCCCTAGCTCAGTAATTAATTATAAGAATTATAAGTACAATAAATATCACGGTTGGCGAGATACGACACTGGTTTGAGAAAGAGGTTTATAATAAATGCTCGGCTGATGAAGCTAAGTATGGCATTATTCAGATAATCTCCTTCGATTTTTTTACTTGGTTCTGACATGTAACAGCTTTCGTAGTTTTTTTCCATTATAATTTATCTTTGCAGGGCAAAGTTCACATTGCTGAAGAACTCTGCATGGTTACAAAATAGCTTTTAGTCCAGCTGGGGCTTGGACAAACTGCACTATTTGTAATTATTTTCCGTCGAAACTAAGAATTATTAGAACCAAAACATCTGTTTTTGAACAATTTATAATTTGCTTTACCTTGAAAAAATAACAAAGCCAGGATTGTCTCTGTTTTCAAAATTTTGTAGTTTGAAATTTGGGAGAACACCGAGTTTACAACAGCCATTTTTGTTCGTTTCTGCCCTCAGGATCTTTCATTATCCAACAATTAAGTAGTGGGTATCACTGGTTGGCATGAGATTGCGATCCAATCAGATTGCTTTAGACACGAAGTTCACCCATTGAGTTTTAAGTATAAATATAAAAGTATCTCTAGAAATCCACTGTTCACTGAAATTTAGTGCCCTTTAAGGAAATGTAGAAAGCAAAGTCTCTAAACATAAGTCTAAAAAATCTAAATGATTTCAGGCTAGGGAAAAACTGGATGTTAGCCTTAATACTGAATGGTAAATTGCTCTTGTAAATTGGTGATGTATTGCAGACCATGACGTGGATTTTTGTTTGGTAATACCACGCTCATAATATCGTCACTAAGCGCTCCCTATACTGACTCTTCGGCAGTTTAATCAGGGAAAACGAACCATATTGTGATATTGAAGCGGTAGCAGTTAGTGATATTAATAAGTAGTGTATTGAATTTTGTGGCATGATACTGTATTTATATCGATACCAACTTCCTCACTTGGACCACTTGTTGATCAATTTTTGGAAAGTAGGAAAACACTTACATACGTCAGTGTGTACGTGTTTCAATTTAGCGACTACTTAACTTTACGTAACAAATAAAAAGTTGTTCCATGCGCAACTACTTCCGCCGTCTCTATACTTTCACAATACACGGCTCGATATTTCTCCCAGTCTCCGCTAACAAATTTAGAACTGTAACTCCGCAACAATTTCGAACTCACTAATCTGCTCTCGAAATTGTGACAAATTTCAAAACCTATCACAGCATGATATTTTTTGCAAATGGCAGATGTAGTGTAGTTATTTTGTCTCGCCCTATTTTTGCTCTTAGGATAGGCTTGGAATCGCTCTCATCGCTCTCGTTTGCTCAAGCAAGATTAAGAACATGTACAGCCCGAAACATGTAAAGCTGGAGCCACGCCCAGGTCGGTCTCCTTTAGGGGCTTAATTCAAAATTCCCAACGAGCATCCCCGCCCCTTTCGTATGCGGAGTCCCCCTCCCCCGGGACGTACAGGCAGTCTGGCGTAAATATGGCCACGAGCGTGACGTTCATTTGTCTCAAATATTACTTGCTAACCTCAACAAAAAAAAAAACTGCAAGTGTTTGATGTTGAGTTCAGCAAAGGTGGAGCACAAGAATAACCGCTCCTAGGAAAAACTTATACAATTAGCCTGTTGTTGGACTGGAGCGGGGGAGATTTGGGTTAGGAGATTGCGTTCCCGCGAATGCTGAGGAGGCCTTGAAGATATGTCATTTCCATTTAACCCAAACAACTGAGAAATGAATTACAAATAACCAAGAAAATGCTGGATATAAAATAACATTATCTGTGGTGCAATTTATAATATTTGTTTTGTTATTGCTTTCTCGCTCTTTTATTTTGTATTCCTTGTTGTAAAGAAGCACAGACAATGAGTGCCAAATGGTTACAAGTAAACAAAATAAAACAATTTAAAAAATTATAGTGCAATGAAATTCATTGGTCTACTATCCACTTCACGGGTAAAGTAATTATCACTCTTTTGACTATCAGCTTTTAAATTTGTAGCTTGAGGGTTATTTTGGATCGACGGTATTTGATAGCTGCCTTTAAATCTGCTGGAAGGCGTGGTTATATTTGATAGCAAAGCGTTTCCGCAATAAAATCAAATTTATGAAGATTTGACAACAAAACCCATGGCCATCACTATACTGAGTTCCCTGACTCTCCGCACTAGAAATAACGATTTTTAGCTTAACTAAGGTAATCTGAATTTCGTGATTTTTGCCATTTTTCGAAGCATTTTATTTGTTATTGGACGTACGACGCAATATTGGGTTGCACCGGTATTGTTACAGTAATTTTTACTTACATTTGAGGCATTGACGAAAAACCAAAAATAGCACACCCAATACGCAAATGACAGCGTAACGAAACTATAAATTAAAAAGCCACCTGCCCCAAAGTTCACTCTGAGTTTTCCATCTCACCAGTCAGTCGTAACGTTCGTTACTGTTGCTGTTACGTTCGTTGCAGTTACTGGCCATCATGAAGCCGTCTTTTGCAGTGATCGCTCTTCTCGTCTGTTTCCTTGGTGTTCTGGTGACAACTATTTCGTCACATGGGCCATTCGAATTGGCATCCGATAACCAGGAAGATGAAAGCAAATTACGTGTCTCTGAAGAAGCCGTAGAAGGTGACAGAATTGATCAAGAAGACGAAGAAGAAGAAAGTGAAGATGTTGATGACGAAAATGAAGTGGATAATTCTGAAAGGTATTTTTTTGATTATTTTACAAGCCACTCCCTGCACTATCGACCCTATAGTTGAGCTAAGTGAAATTACCGTTTTCAGTAGGAATTGTCTACATCTTATAGGATGGTTGGTGATAAAAGACAAAATGGACATAACGAATTACCAATATAAAAATTTCAAAATGTTTCTTTGGTTTCAGTGTAAACGGTATACCAGAAGCTGACCCAGTGGCTTGGGGACGTTACAGCCGTAAGGGCCGTTACGGCCGTTACCGTGGTTACGGCCGTTACCGTGGTTACGGCCGCTACAACAAGTACCGGCCTCGCTATCGTCGCTATCGGTATGGTCGTTATCGAGGACGGAAGTACCATGGCTAAGGTTATTTTGGAAAGAAGATAGCAGCCAAAGCATTTTGCTCCCACCTAGCTGCTCTTTGAAGGTCTTATATCAGAAGTAAACCGTAAAGTAACTGTAAATTGAAGGAAGAAAATTGCATGTAACTTAAGTATTTTGTAAAATATGTCTGGTGACTGAAATAAAAAAATTTAATGACCAGAACAGCATATTTTTTTGAACAATTTAATGGGAAGATGTCTTGAAATGGGCGGCTTGGCAAATAACATCTGAACGGTAGGGATCTGACTGGTTTGCCAAAATAATTCCTTTCCAAATCAATCATAGCATTGCTTTTTTTGGTGCAACTCGAGCAATTCCGTTGGCAACAAGCATATATTTATTAAGCTACTAGCAGGTTTCGGGAAATCGATAAATTATCGGGCAGCTAGAGTAGGCTGAAAAAACAGTCGACATTTCGCGACGCTTCGACTGGTGCACGAAATGACGGCTGAGAAACGAGCGCAGAAATTCCACACTGATTACGCGTCACTACAAAGATCTGGGTAGTGCTTCTAATTGGTCGTCCGATCTCGAGTGGGAAATTTGCTTCAGCCAATCAGAGGCACAACCCATATCTGGGTTGTGACACGTCATAAGTATAGAATTTCTACGCTCGTTTATGAGGCGTCATTTCGCTGGCGTTGCGAAATTTCGGCTGTTTCTTCAGGCTATTCAAAGAAATTAAAACATCCAAAACAGTCAATTTATAATACGTGCGTTCGAAACAACAAATCACATTCACTGTCCTTTCAGCTATAGATAAGATCCGTTAAGGGGATTGTAGCTAAACAACTAGGGGACCGTCTATAACAGACCCTGAGAGCCTACGGTATGACTCTCAGCTGTCAGACTACACTAAGTATTAATACAATTGATCACTGGAGGATGGCGAAAGACAACAAACAGCTTGTTGGAACTTAAAAAACAGATATGCCTAAGACATTCGACTCCATAAATCCAGCTCTGTTACGTAGGAGTATGCGATCGTTATAACAAAGTGAGAGTGGCATCTCCGGCTATATTCACACTATACTGGATAGCTTTTGCGCATGCACCAAAACCATACGGCTTCTGTTCACACATAAGAACGCTGATTTCTGCGCGATATCTACGAGGGAAAGCTGCCCCGGCCCGCTCCGAACCCTAAAATGAAGATTCATATATGGGATAAGTGTCCATACTATACCGCCTGAACAGCTTTTCGTGGCGGCCTATTTTTTTAAAGCTGATTATAAGAATCTGTACTGTTCAGACTATTATACCACCACATGAGAAATTTCGGTAATTTGATTGGCTTAGAGCAGTAGTATTTCAACTTAATTTGAAATACCTACATGTGAAAATTAGAAACCTTTTTGGGTTAGTAGTATAAACAAATAATAGCATGATTTGTACGTGGTATTTGGCGTAAATACCACTCGTGATATTTCAAAATTGTCGCAAATTTCACTCGCCTAACGGCTCTTTAAATTACGTATAACAATTTTGAAATATCACTTGTGGTATTTATGCCAAATATCATCACTACAAATCATGCTATTACCTATACAAATAATAAAAGATCTTAATGAACTGAGTCTCGCATTAAATTTGGGTTTTCAAAAAGTTCATTAGCTGAGCAGTAGCTGAGATGTTTGAATGCAGTTTTCATTTATAGTTTTTTCAAGGTCCTGTTGAGAATTGGAAGAATGGTGTCGTCAGTAAATGTTTCTAAGCAATTAGGCACGTCACTAAGCAATTGGGCATGTCACTTACGTAAAGCAATAAAATCTGACTTGCTTTCTTCTCTCCAACTGGATTTTGAGCTAGTTTGACTCTCTTAGATATTCGAAAATCCTATGATAGGCAAGCAAGCAATAAATTTTACAAAATATGTTCCGAAAATCCTAGATCTCAAGTCGTCTTCCGAACAGATATTTTCCGAAAAGTGACGTTAGGTGCCCCTGAAATATTAATTGGAAGGATAACTGTGCCACAGAAGGCCCTCAATCTTATTCTGCTGCAAACTGTCTCTTGGACATTAAACAAAAATTTGGCCTTAAACAACTGGTAAATTCACCAACCAGAAGGCAGAATATTACTACTGATGCCTCTGTGGTTAAGAAACTGCCAGGTAACTGCTGTTATAAGTGATTAGGATATGGTACTCTTCAATCTTCTGGTATAACCTGCAAGGAAAAGGTTGCAGGAGCGGAAAGTCTTCATTAGGAGCAAAGCTGATGTAGCGAAAATCAAACTAGACTTGTCAACTTTTCAGCAGTACCTTCTCTCGTACCTGTCGAACAACAGGGGAAATTTTGAATCTACTATGTTGACCACGTTACAAAACAACGTTCCTAACAAAGTAACCTTAAGTCGTTATATGGTTTATATCCGTCTCACCGTCGCCTTTGTCCGAAGAAACACAAGCTATACAACAGAGAAAAAAAATTAATAAACCTGATAACTGGGCTAACTTAAATGTCCCTAGAAAGGCCCTGCTCTAAGCGTTAAAATCTGAGGACCAATATACATATGAGTTCCTCGTAGATGCCCGTAAAACCAGTCCTAAAGCTTTTTGGACCCATATTTTAAAGAAAGTGAGGAACAAAGAGGTTATAGACTGACTTATATGGAGGTAACACATAAATAACATCTATAATACCACCCCCAACAGGATGTTAGGCTAGACGAAAGACCTGGTGTGGCCTGTTCCAGGCGTTCAGATTGTGGGGACAGCTCAAAAAGATGTGAGCAGAAAAAAAACAGCGAGGAGATGGAATAGGGATTCTCAAGGGGTTTAGGCCTAGGTCAAAAGTGTGTTCGGGGCATATGATTGATTGCCAATATCTCTCGCTGGGAGACCTAGAACTATAAAAAATGAAATTTTCTCCAAAAGTAAATCCTGAGGTCCTCTTGTGCCTGAACATTTGATCGGGGTCACGTGACATGTCACGAGTCACCGCCGCCCGGTTAGCTCAGTTGGGAGAGCGCCGGTCTGCCGAGCGGGGGGTCGCGGGTTCAAACCCAGGCCGGACCTGCACTCAGCGTCTTTAAATGAATGAGAAGAAAGTGCTGCTTTTGTAATGACATCTGCAAATGGTTAGAATTTCTAGTCTTCTCGGATAAGGACGAAAAACTGTAGGTCCCGTCTCACAGCACTTTCACTGATTTGTTCTTGTGGGACATGAAAGAACCCACATCGCTATTCGAAAAGAGTAGGGGTCGTAGACCCCGGTGATGTGGCCAACTTTTACGGGTTGTGGGATTGGGTAGTGATGGCACCTCGCATGGGATCTGAGTCCCGTTCGTGCACATTCCCTCTGGGCAGGCCTGTGTCCAGAAAAGCTGGAAAATAAATAAATAAATAAATAGATCACTCACATAATTCCACATATTGCCTCAAATCTTAATTTTTTATGTGCCATGTGCAAGGTCAAATTATTGCAAACAAACAAGTTTAAAGTTTGCCATAACCAAAATCTAGGAAGAGATTCCTACCAACATAAAAATCAGTCAGCTACTACCAGTTCAAAAAACAATACAATCAAATTCTGCTTAACTCTCAAAGGTTGCAATGTAAAATGATTGTTTACTCACATAATCGTCCATAACTGACATGGCACCTAGTGCACATATTTAAGTATTTTCATTTATAATGGTATGTTATTATAGTAAAAAATCAACGAAGCAAGGAAGCGAGCGGGTAAAGTTGGATTTAAATAGATTCATCGACTTGTATTTACGCAAATCAACGGAAAATTGATTCCAAATAAATACGCCCTATAAAGAGGACTCCCTGATATCTTAGGTGGTCCTTACTTTCAGACTTTTTTGGCAAAGGCATTCAGATGCCATACTGTTATACACCTTGCGCATCAAGAAATGGTCTATTGTACTGGGTCTAATTCACCAAAACAATAGCCTTTTGTCCTAGGTGATGCTGCCGAAAACGGACCGAACAGTCTGTGCAAGATCGTTTAACCTTCGGCGTGACAAATTTGTAATACTAGGGGGGGGGGGGGGGTGGAGGAGAGAGGTTTTTTGCCTAGATGCGATGCTATTTTAAGTGGGGTACTGAGGGGAAAGTTTCGCCACGAGGCGCTCATTGTCAAGTAAAACAAAGGGGCGTAAACGTTTTCTGTTTATTCATCTTACATGTAACTACTATTAGACATGATCAATTTACAAGTGAGATTTATTGCGGGACACAACGAAGTGTATATTTTGCGGGTCGAGCGGGAAAACCTTTTCACTTTTGATCGCATCGTGCGCTGTGAACAAAAACATATGATTTCAGAAATACTTCACAGAGAACGTTCTTAAACCGCTATTAAAACAAGCTTATTATTTGCACGTCCTATATTCAAAGGTGCGATCTATCTTTCTAGTGCAAGAAGCTTAAAGGGACTGGTTTACGATAATGCGCATGTGTGAGTTCTGACAGTAGCTGATTGTTTTTAAACCAATCGGAAGCGAGTTAGGCGCACGCAAGTAAATTTACAAAATTCAAATTCATTGTTCGCGACCCGAGAGTATTTCCGGGCATTTGGTTTGATTTTATACATCTCCATAAATTATTCAAGTTTATTCTTTGCTACTCCTCAGATATATGTTGCAGCCGATAAGAATAAGATTTACAGCCCTGTCCTGCTTTGAAACAAACATTTACCAACGTGTATTTTTACGAGGTCGTACCCACGCTACCAAAGCAGTCACCGATCGGCAAACAAAATTTGTAAACAAACATTTTATTACTGTTCTCTCAGTTCGCCTTATATAACCCTACAAATAGCGCCTGACCGGTGACAAAAACACACAACGTATGAGCATACAGATTATCCTTCGTTTTGAGCATACATTTCAATTGCTTATCAGCAAATGAACAAATTCATTCGCGTTGCTGATCGGGTCAGTGTTCCGCAAAACAAATGTTATCAAGTAGAACACATAAAGAGACTAGATTATAAACAAAATGTTCAGGCAATAATTTATTTTAAAACCATCAATTCTTAAACATATACGATCGTAAAGCAAAGATACAAGGAACATTTCAAGTGTGCCAGATCGGTGAAGATCGCGCGGCCTGTTGGGGTATAACTACAGGTCGGAGGCAAAAATCCAATCAAAGTTGAACGAACTCATGCCTTTAACCACTCTCCAAGTGTCGTGTATTCTTTTCGTAAGCCACACACTACTCCTAAAACCATACCAGATCGATAGGCTCTCCAAAGACTCTTGAGAACGTCCTGTTGCCGGACGGCCACAATGCTCTTCTCGGAACCTCCATGATCAAAACATTATTTTTTGCGTCTTCTTAAAACTTAACCAGTCAAAGAACACAACCACACGTTAATCACCACTACCGAAGTATAACTAGGCCAGTCAAAGCGACGGATGTCGGAATAAAACGAAGAATTTTCAATGATTGTACCACTAATGGCGATTTCGAATGTGGTGATGACCCGACAAATTTATTCTGAAGAGACAAACGACGCGCATGCGCATAACCGTGATCGCGTCCCTTTAATTCGGCGTATGAAAAGTCTGCCTTCTCACCTTAATTAGCTCTTAGAGTAGTGGGCCGGAGCTTAAAATCACAACTGGGAAACGTTACTATCCCAGCTGAGCGGTTTTGGAGGATTTGAAGTGTCAGAGATACTTCTGCGCCCGGAGCCTTCAAAACAACGCCGCAATAATAAACGTAGGGCTGTATCAAATATTTTTTC
Source organism: Porites rus (assembly GCA_964035705.1). NCBI lineage: Eukaryota > Metazoa > Cnidaria > Anthozoa > Scleractinia > Poritidae > Porites > Porites rus. The sequence continues at coordinate 53,877,613 of OZ037992.1, forward strand.
ATTATTTGGAGGGTCGATGGGGCAATAAACTGTCTTACACGCTACAACTGCGCTGGTTACTGAATTTCTTTGAGGACTACTTTACATAATGTATGTGTTTCCAATATGTGTTGTAAGCGTCTCTTCGATATAATGTACACTCTATTAAGACAGAGTGATAGGCGAGACGTACGAGAGGACCTTTGTCTTATTCCTTAAAACAAGACTTATGATTTTGTTGTGTTCAGGCTCAATTGGTATATGTATATTTGCGCACATTTCTAGGGCTATGTTCGCCTTACGCTTGATTTTATCTCTGGAGGAGCCAGCCACCGTAAGATTAGAGTAATCTGCGTGCATCTGTACGTCACTAAACAATAATATAAACAAGTCAGTAGCCTAGCGGGGTCGTTAATATACATCTTTAGTAATAAATTTAGGATAGTGCCTTGCGGTATGCCGCAACTGAGGGTTCTTATTTTGAGGTTTGCCCTTCGACCACGCAACTTCGTGCTTGGTCACTAAGGTATGAAATAAACCAGCGCATTCTGGAATCCGTCGCTTCGTAACTTACGCAGTTTTCGAACAAGAATTGGAGCACTTTCCTAACATTTGATTTGATTGTCTTTCCTATTAATCTTCTCTGGGCAAAATTCACCTTACTTTGAAACTTCCGTCCACAAAGAGACGTTCCGTCCAGCACAGGCCCTTGAACAACAGCCATTTTTGTCTGTAACTTCAAGATCTTTCATCATCCATTCGCAAGAGTGTGGATATCGCTGGTTGGCTCGACAAAGCGAACCAATCAGATTGCTTACAACATGAAGATATATGAGTGTATACGGAATAAAAATGGAATGAACTCTAGACATCCATTGTTTGGAAGTTTCTTGCACTGTAACGCGTACCTCCTAGGCTATTCAGATGAGTGTGACATTTCCTGAGAGAGCGGCATAGCTCGTTCTGGTATCCACCCAGAAGCCGATTTTTTAATCAAATCTTTCTCTGCATAGTTCTCTTTCCAGATTACAGTCTTCAAGAACAACATCCTTTCATTCGTCAATTGTCTTGCTAAACTGATGGTTAGAGTGATTTTACTTGAACCGTGAAACAGATACTAACAGGGAGGGCCAAATAGCAAGAAGTAAACAAAAGAATACAATGGAATTAGTGCGTAGTATTCTGCTGTATATTTCACAGGTCTAAAATAATACTCACAATCACCGGAAAAGTGCTACATTATGCAAAATAGTCTAATAATAATCAAATATTTGCACATCGGAATGTAACTACGGAAGTACATGTTGGCTTCCCACTAGAGAACGAAGTTGGTTTCAAGTAACCTCTTCATTCAAGTGCACTTGAATATCTTACGTCGAACGACCTCGGACGTCTGACAATCAGGCTATAGAAAACATGGATTCACACTTGTTGACAAAGTATAATACTTGAAACAATAGCTGTCAATCTCTCCCTTCATTAAAATCTTCGAACCGCTGCACGTGCAGATCGTGCGCATGGCTTCCATTTCTTATTGGTCAAGTGTGTTCTCAAGTACTTGGCGGTGAACTTCGGCTTGTTTGAACTACGATCGTTTCCATGGTCAACAAGTAATAAAAACTTAAGTAGGTACATTTCACCCCTTCCACTCAAAGTAGGTTCCAAGTATACGCTTACATTATAGTTGAAGCTCTAGTGTGAAGCCAACAACTATCACTACCTGTAACAATTAATTCTCTCTCAGTATTATTATAATTATTACCAGAACTGTTTTTTTTCCTTGATTAAACTAATATTTTAATAAAGTTTTTAAATGCTACAGCGGAAACATCGCCTTATAAGCCTTGGTGGCTTCTACACAATTCATCGCCTATCTCTCCTTAAAACTGAAAAAGTCGTGTATGTTATGAAATCTTTTTCTTCATAAATATGCAATAAAGGACAATTTAATATTAACAAATAAGGCAAAACAAAATCTTTAATTTCCCCAAAACTGAATCTTCGGAAGCTCACCAGGGCTAATGATTTACTAAGAAAAAGGAAGTTTAATTTGGTCGTAATACTGGAGTGGTATTTGATGGTGCTATATTAGATGCCATGACGTAGAGTCTTGTTGAAGACACCACTGATATCTTCGGCAATATAATAAGAATAATATATATATTTAGCCAGGGCTAAAAGCGAAGCTCCCATTAATACATTTATATTTTAAATCAAACAATAAACTTGTAATCCACAAATCAGTTAAATTAAGGGCACATTCATGTGACTTTTGAGGAAAAGGATAAGTTATTTTAGAGTGAAACATCTTACATCGAGTTGATAGCCTAATTATATGTACACCCCAAAAATAGCAAACATCTTCTATCACATTCAAGAGCCATCACGGCTCTTGATCACAGTAGATTAGGCCTCGAAAACAAATTCTTGGAAAACAAATCAGGCCGCATTTTTTTGCGTTCGACAGGTTTACTTTACAAATTCTTGCCAACAAATTTGAGGGTGTGTAAACCAACCTTTTATACTTTTTATACATCACATCTGAGGTGAAACAGTACTTTTTATCATACAGACCTCGGACAGAATACGGCATTTCACAATTTTTCAATGTTCAGGACGATCAATCGTGGGCTTTTAGCGAAACCGTTCAAAAAATAGACCTTGTCACGGTTTTCGACGACATCTTGACGAGTAGAACCGGCTGGCCGTATGGGTGATTTTGGAAATAGACCTTGTCACGGTTTTCGGCGCCATCTTGACGAGCAGGCAAACGCGTGAGAAATTACAGTGTTTGTATGAGAATCTAATGTCGGATAATTTCCGTAAAACGGCTGTTCTGAAAAAACCAAAACTAAAGGTACAGTGCAAAGGATTGTCCTAAAACATTTTTGGGGCATATCTGTGCTTAAACTTCTCAAGAGGCTTGCTTTAGATTTTCCATATATTTGTCTGTAATTTTCCCGGGACTTTGTTACAGACAAATGTATAGAAAATTTAAAAAAGTGGTTCTAGGTCTTCAAGTGAATGTAACGCCCTCAAATTTTTTCAGGAGAATCCTTAGAAGTGAAGCTTTAGTTTACAAGTCATATTTTTTTCAGAACAGCCGTTCTACGGAAATTATTCGACATTAGATTCTCATACAATCACTGTAATTTTTCACGCGTTTGCCTACTCGTCAAGATGGCGACGAAAAACGTGACAAGGTCTATTTCCAAAATCACCCATACGGCCAGCCGGTTCTCATTTTTAGTGCGAGCTGTAAGTGTGGTCGAGTGTTTGCATAAACTTTAATGGAGATACGCTTCAACATAATAACAAATTTATTATCATTATTTTTTGTTATTTAATGGTTCCAGTTATAACGATGTGTAATCTTATAAAGCGTTTGATACGCGCGACAATTCTAAGTACTCCTGCAAGCGATGTTCGTGAACAATGAAAACAAACACCACGGACAAGCGATTAAAATTGCAAGAGAGACTACTAACAAACAATAAAAGAAATATAATTCGGTAAAACATTTACAGAGACAACAATTTTCATTCACGAAGACAAGTATTAAAGTGTCTCTAAAAATCCTGAGTCTTTAAGCTTAAAGCTTAAGCTTAAGTTTATTCTGTTTTACTTTCAGCCGGCCTCCCGGTGTTTGTTTTTTGTCAAAGATGAACTCCTCGTACAGCCAAATTTATAACTAAATATTCTTGGGAATTTTTTTTTTATTTGCCGTGAGAAAATATATCTGAAGGCCTTTTAAAGTTCCGAAAGCTTATATCAAACCTGATACTAGATCAGATCATTGGCTCAAATCTCAACAAACGTGCAAGAACTTGCCGCATAAACTGTGCTCGACTTCATGAAATTAGATATAACAAAAACAAACATCAAATACAAATACAATAATTATTCAGGCTTACCATTATTACCATAGTTGCTTGAGACTTTTAAACCCTCTTACGCTTTGAGCAAGGTGAAAGACGAAAACGATGCAATCCGAAATCGGATTACCCAATTTTGACAAGCGACGCATTTCTCAACCAAAAACCCAGTTGTATTTCATTTTGTACATCCAGTGGAAAAAGATAGTTAAAAACATCACAAGTTGACACAAACCTCTGTCAGCTTTAGCTGTCAAAGTAAACATCTTTCAAGATGCTGCATAAATTTTCCGAGCGTGACCAACGCGTGACCATGGTAAGAAAAGGTCTTCCCCGCCTTTATTTAAAAAAAAAAGTGGCTGAATTTTCGCGTCCGAGGTCAGTTTGAAATCAAAATCTTGACAGTGCGGGGCCATAGTGACATAAACACAACATATTTCATATGAATCATTGGAAAAAATAGACTTGAGCCTGCGATCATTTGAAACTGGTAATTTGTCAGCGGATAACTTCAAAAAAGTACTCGACCTCGATGGGTCGACACTTGAGCCCGCGGTACGGTCAGGTGATACTGGTCAGCGGATATCCTGTTTTGACA
>OZ037992.1:53887064-53912064 GCA_964035705.1 Porites rus
GTCCTTTGCTGTGATTACTCTTCTCGCCTGTTTCCTTGGTGTTCTGATAACAACTGTTGCATCAGATGAAAAAACAGAAAACCAGGAAGATGAGACTAAATTACCCGCTCCTGAGGAAGCAGTAGAGAACGAAGAAGTTGATGAAGAAGGCGAGGAAGAAGAAATTGAAGATGCTGGCAATGAAGGCATTGATCCTGAAAGGTAACACATTTATTTTTAGACCACTCCTGGATCGATCGACGCTAAAGTTAAGCAAAGTCAGGTGACGTTTTCAGACGGTATAAACTACCTACACTGGTAAGGAAAAAAGTGAGAGCCAATGGATTAAGTTTACCAGTTAGCGATTCACGCCTTCCATTTCTTTTAAACTTTGAAGATTGTTTTAGGTTGGTTACGTTAAAGCGACACCCCATTACAGACACAGACTCGTTAAGTCATGACACCTGGCAGTACGCAACAATTTGATCAGACAATGATTTTCCATCTTAACTAGTGAGCTCTAAAGTTGGCCTTGATGTTATGAGAGTGATTTTCAGTTTCCGAAAACAAGCAACGAAACTGGATTTAAAAGGCCGTTTCCGATTCGTCTCAAGCCTTTGTTTCAAAGCGAGTGAGTGCGACGCCATTGATGTGAAATGAAGTGCTTTTTTTCTGTTCTCATGAAAATAAACTGACTCATTTTTGCACTTCCTTGTTTGCTTGATAGAAATTAGATGGTGAATTTTAAGCGTGGTGTGGTAAATATATGAGAAAGATGTTTTTCAGTTAGTGACACAGACGTCTTGGAAAAACAAATCCGAGAACTCCCAATACTTCGAACTACCACTGAGCTACAGGATACTCGTGGGAGCTAAGGACACTATAAGTCCTATAGGTTCTTGAAGATTGTTTTTTTTCTTGTTCATGACCTGTGTAGGTTTCGATTTCTTCCGATGTATTTCCTTGCAACATTTTTTCCCCTTAAAATCAGTCTGCAGGAGGTTATTTTTAACTTTTTTCTGTAATAGCCCATGTTCCTCTTCCCCAGCCTCATCCTCAATAATCAAATAGTCCCCGGGCCCTTAATATATTATATCAATTGCTGAAAACAAGACATAGTACACAAATATACTATACTCATAGTTCAAACAGACTGAACTGACTCGGGCCGTCCTGATAAGCGAGGAAAAGAAGATTACGAACTGATGTATAAATAACCTAAGAAATCAATTATTCCTATATTTTCAGTGTCAAGTCTATGCTAGAAGACCCAGTAGCAGCTCCTCAGACTTTTTGGCGCCGCCACGTCAAATACACCCGTCCACGAGTCCGCTCCCGCATCTATAACTATCGCCCACGGCGTCGATCATATGAGACCCGACGGCGATACCAGTACCGCCGGTCATCTAGCCGAAGGCGACGCTACTGGGGATGAAGTGTGGACGCGGTGCCTGAGGTCGCGTTTTAAAGAACTTTGTCCGCCATCTTCTCAACACTGGAAAAATTAAATAAATGTAATCCAAACGAAGTAGATTATACGTAACCTTATATTTACCAGTTTTGCATGGAATGTTGATGTTGCTTACATTAAATAAACATATATTGCACATGACAGCAGATTTCAAAAAGGTTGCAAATGACATCCCATCAATATGGATCTTAACTGGATAGAAAGAAAAATATTGAGACTGAAAATGAAAAGACAGATTAAACTTTTTCTTTTTCTTAAACGAACGTTACTGGACCAGCCTGAAGCAGGTAGAATAAGTCAGCGCTTTGATTTTTTTTTTCACTTTTATTCTGTTGACTTTGCAACACGGTTCCGCTGAAATGCCGCACTACATTTTGCTCGCTAAATCAAGTTTAGCCTAAGAACTTGGAGTTTCTAGAACTTCGCTTTACTCGTAAAGAATCAAAATTCAGAAACGCTGTTTCTGCCCGCTACCTATGTGGAGGTAGGAAACTGTTTGCCACGCGCGCGTTTTATTTTCCGCAGATGTGGCAACGGTATTATCGCTCTTCCCACTAGTCTAGCCGTAATTCTACGAGGTAATACGCCGTCTATCCGTATTTACGGCTCTAACTTGGAAATGAGTACCTGTGCCTGTACACGAAAGTGGTGGTTTATTTTAAGTTCCCTATTGTCTTCTTGGTCATTTAATCAAATAAAACTTCAACATGAAACTTTAAATGAATTGCCAAAAATCTGGGTTTTTTTTTATTATTGGAAATACGGCATCTGTGTTGCTAGTTAGCGCTTGCCCAGGGTTGGTACTTGCCCTTGACTGGAGCGCACACTATGTAACTGCACTCTGACAAACGGCTGAAGAATATGTTTAACCTCCAGTTTCGAGAGCAGCTGTGCTAAACGAGAAAAAATTCCTCCTCATCTTTCGTGCCTCCAATCTGGCCAGGGCTATGGAAAGTTTGCAGGAATTTTGCGTCAAACTCGCTACGCGCAATCTTTACTAATAATCTTTGTGAAAGGTAACACGGTGGATACAATATCATCCTCAGGAAAACGCGTCACATGATTTCATGCCACGCATGCAATTCAAACAAATTCCTTGAATTACATCGTGCGTCATGTGCCTAATTACAATTCCTAATATCCATTTACCACTTACAGTGACATTGCAAAATACGAGTCGGAGTTTTATGATCAATCAGGAACACCCAACGGCCAATTATGTTTCCAAATACTACGTCAGAAGTGTCTCAAATGGTTTTCTCTATGCTTTAGCAGCCTGTTACGTTTCACGGTTAATTTGGAGTTTGCTGCCTTAAAAGACTCAAAACCATCTACCTGTTCGGATGTCTTAAGGGAACTTTGATAGTCTACAAAGTTTAGGAGGCTTTTTCGTCTCATCTGAAAAAGTCATTGCGCGCCCCTTATCAATGTTGATAAGTATACTTCCTTACGAAATATAACGAAAGTTTCTACACTGATTGGCAACAATACAGTTAGTGGCAATTGACTTTCCCAAAAATTGACTATTTATGGTCAAATGATCCCAGATTAATTACATGCGGTTTTCAAGGGAAATTGCTTTCATCTTTCATATTTGAAGCACAAAAATACATGCATATAGCGTAAAAGGAACCATTGCAGTTGTCTAGACAAACATTAGACTTCCTGGGTACGCGGGAAACCGTACAAACCTAGAGGGCTGAAAATAACCAACCGGCAGTGGGGGGGGGGGGGGGGGGGGGAAAGGGGGGGAGTGGGGGGAGGGAGGATGAGTGTACTAAGAATTCTTGGACACTGCGTCCAAATCTGGACCATACTTCGGACCAAAATTAAACAAGCCATTTTCCTCGCTGTGGCGAATTTTAGCTATACTATATTACTTCACTTTGAAACAGTTTTCTGTAACAATATATATGGTTCTAAAAAAGTAACAGGTGTCATAAAATGAAATAACAGTTTGGTCGTTTAACATTTCAACATTTTCCGTTTAAACCAGCATTTCCATACCGACGGATTAATAATCTTGATTGCGTCATTTTGGCTTTTCAAACCGCAAAGTAATTTTCAAATACATAGTTTAAACTTCTGATTCATTTAAAAAAATACAAAAGAAACTCATATCTATTTAGCCTGAATTTCATCCAATTACTTCGAGTCGTTATTACTCCCTCGAGGGAGTAATAACGACTTGAAGTAATCGGATGAAATTCAGGCTAATATCTATTGAGTGTGTGTGCTTTTTGTAGTCCACAGTTAGGTTTTAAACTCAAATTTTCTCGGAAAAAGTCATGCAGATCTATTTGATGTCTCATTATTAGCGTTGCAAATGTATCTTTAAAAACATTCTTTAAGAAATGTCCATTTGAGTACATGAATTAACTACGTTTTGGCGTCATATGCTAATAGGATCTTCAAGTACTTATTAAGTATGAAGACTTTTCAACTTTAAAGCTATCGAGCCTTAACTGAATTGCTTCCATGAGGTGCGGGCTGCTTTTGGTAATATATTATCCTGTTAAAACATGTTTTTCTGTGCAATAGTCTCATCGCACTTTTTCTTTTTTTGCCAAGCGTTTTAACATTTTGCACTAATAACTGACTATTTTCATACAAAAAAGCTGTGATTGCGTTTACTAATAGCTATATAGGTAAGGTAGCGATCGATTTACCGTATTTGAGAATAAGAATGAATGGAATTCTCTAACATGCGCATGAATTCGCAGCACTGGTTGCCAAAGTTTTTTCTTTATTTACATGATAGAATCTACATAATGTCGGCCAGGTATGATCCGCAAAACATTTCAGTCTCACCTGGTTATCCTTTGACCCTGGACTTTTTCCACTTCGTCAATCGTCAACAGAGGTGAAGCGCTCGATTCGGCATGCATGTTTGGCGCAATGTTTCAAAGAATATTGGTGAGAGTTAAGACTTTTTTCCGAGCAAACTAAACTTTTAAGAATGAAATATTGAACGGAGAGCGCGTTTGTATGTTGAACACATAAGAGATTGTTCACTATCCAATCAGGGTTAAAAGAGCCCTCTTTTTCTGAATCGTCTTGTAGTTTTTGCGACAGGTATTTCATAGGTTTGTCAATAGACAGAGAATTACAATTTCGCAAAGAAATGCGACATGTTCTGGATGATTGAGAAACAACATTCCTTCACTTTTTTCGAATTGGGAACTCAATGTCTTAATTGCTTATTTTTTAAAAGAGACAAAAGCTAAACAACTGACTCTTAATTGCATTTTTTTTATACTATACCTGCTCTTATTAGTTGAACATTTTTGCATAATCAACCGCGTGTTAGACAACTATGACTGAGAAATGGTTCTCTTATGGAGGTCAGTTTTCAAGCAAACTACAGATACAACGGATTGCATTTCAAAAAGTATGGTGTGAAGAAATGACGGAGAAACAGATTGTGAACTCCACGTTGATGAGCAGAACTGCCATTACTGGTGTACACAATACCTACGATTATCCTGATACCTTATTGGAAATGAACGATTTGTTCAAGCGAAGATTATAACGAATACGTTATTTGTATCATCTGAAAAAGGACCTGCCTATGAACCAGGACCTAAGTTACAGAGACAATTTGGTAGACTACACCGTCAAGTAATGATGTAACCATTAGCCATTTCTTTATTACTATTATTTCTTGTGTACAATGATATACTCTTTGAGGTGAATAAAATAATTAGCGATGAAATACTGTGTCGTGTAAATTTCTTTGCCTTTGGAAAATCGGGTCCATAAATTAAAATAAATAAAATGGGCTGAACCCAGGGTTCGAATCTGGGTTTCTGTTGCCACAACTCAGCGTCCTAAACCACCAGCAGCATACCATCGCGTGCAGACAACACTCGTTTATCTTGTTTCTTTTCCAATCGCCTTAAAGCCCAAAAACGTACATTAAGTTCTTGTTTACTTCAAAGAGGTCTTTCTGCATTTGTGTTGTTAAGGCAGAAAATCGTTCAATGTTTGATGCGTTCATGGTAAAGGGCGCCATAGACTAAGAGCAGCCTCTCTTTTTTCTTAGTCCGTCGTGCAAAACCCACGAGACTCGCAAATGACCACGCGCGTGAGTGAAGGCGCGAGACGGGAGAGCCTTTGAGTATTCGAATTACGATCACGCGCTTACCCGGAGATACGACCTTCTAATGCTTCTATTTTCCGACAAACATTCCTGCAGTGCTTCAGCCATCATTTTCGATTGTTGACAGGTTGTTGTCAAAGCTTCACTCATCCGCCAATCATATTTTTGAGTTGTGAGGCCAACGCATATTTCATTGGCTCTGGCTTTGCGGGCAGTCTCTTTTTTCTTCTCGGGCTGCCGCCCTCGTTTCGCGCGTCTCCCGGCTTTGCCCCTCCCGCGCACGTGCACTGCTCTCACTAAATCTGCCGAAAAAGAGAGACTGCTTGCAGTGTAAGGGCGCCATTTTCATGCATACTAAAATCCTATACGTGACGTCATCTGCTCTGTGATTGGTTCAAAGTCCTGAATGCGAATGACCTCCAGACGTCATCTGCTCTGTGATTGGTTCAAAGTGCTGAATAGGAATGAGCTCCATTGTTCCATTTGTTCTCTAAAACTTAAACAAAAGAATACTGCTCTGTGATTGGTTACATGCCATATCAACGCCTTTCACTACTACCGTTGCCAAAGTTCAGTAGATAAGTTTTCCATCTCAGTTGGGCATAGCTGTCCTCGCTGTTGAAGTATAACTCTAGGCCACCATGAAGTCCTTTGCAGTGATTGGCCTTCTCGCCTGTTTCATTGGCGCTCTGATGACAACTGTTCCGTCGGAGGAAACTCTAGAAACACCTGAGAACCAGGAAAATAACGGTGAATTAGATGCCCCTGAGGAAACCGTTGAGAATGATGAAGTTGATAAAGAAGGCGACGAAAGTGAAGACGGTGTTGATGAAATGGATGATCCTGAAAGGTAACTAATCCATGCCACGGTACGGCACCTGTTCGCCATATAAAACTAGTAGAGGTCAAGGTAAAGAAACCTTATTTTATGTCGGTAGCTCGAAATAGTCACCTGACTAACAAACCTGAGGCCGATGTTGCGCTCATTTTTAACCTCCTCTCTCCATTAGCGCTCCGTTTTACGGGTATTTAAAGCTACTTAAAAGTACATGGAAAGCAAAGAAGTAGCAGGAAGGATTTGTGGTCACTCCTGGGAATCGAACTCGGGAACTCTCCCGTATCCGGTCATTTCTTTCCATCGTTCCAAGTCAGATCGTTCCAATCAATAGTCAGATCGTTCCACAAGATAGTCAGCTCGTTCCACAAAAAAGTCAGTTCGTTCCACATTTGTTTTATCTATTTTCTAAACGTGTGAATGTTATCCGAGCGATCGGAACATGGATGAAAGTCTTTTCAGAACTATTTACATAATGTTGAGAAAGTACTACGTAACCTGCGTGTTTGTTGTTTGTAAAGTGGTTTTAGATTAAACAGCGAGAGAAACCTGTCACGGTTTACGTCGGTTTCCGGCGCCACTTGTCGAGTTCGAATTCCGGCGTGACATTCGAGTTCGCTAACATGCCGAATTCGCTGGGTATGTTAGTTCACAGTTTAGAGTTTGTTTGTATCCATAAACCACGAGCAATATCTATAATTTATACTCCTTAATCCTGTTGCCGTAAAAAGATATGAAGCTTTTGATAACCGCAATACGGCAATCACGGTGCGGCTTTAATTATAAGATTTCGTTTCCCGAATTGTCACGCGTTTATAGAAATGATCTGAAGGGAAACAAAAATTACTTAGAGTAAGCGGCGGTGTTCTTACATTATTTTTACATAAGCTCGGATTCCTTTGTTCTTTTCGAACTCCCGAATCAACTGTCTGAAAAGCTTTGTGAGGCTTTGATTGTTTAAAGGCAAGAGCGCGGCTAATGAACACCTAATTAAAATGCGAGGGGATTAAGTGACCTATCCCCCTTGCATATTAATACATAATCCCCTCCCATTTCAATTAGCTTTTCTTAAAGAAAAAAAATTAACAAATGTTTATTGGAAATATTAAACACGACGCTATAATTACTAAAATCATTTTGCATCTTCGATGAGAGACACATACGTTTACGTTTGCGAAGGGGAAGTAAGCAGAGAAAAAAAAAACGAAAAAGGTTAGGAGCGAATACACAGAAAAATCGAGCAAACCGTGGCCACAGCTTGAAACCTAACCTATCTTCATTTTCATTTTATGATAAGGTTTTAATGAGTTTATGATACTGTTGAGGTTTAATTCAAAATGCGACCGAGTTTAGTCTGCAACACAATCATTGGTGGTTTTCACAACTGGTCACGCCATCAAAATTAAAATGGAAACCCAGTGTGAGGAGGCCCAGTGTCGCAAAAAGAAAAACCCTTTTGAACCGAAAATTTGTATGTGTGAAGGTTTTAAGGTGCTGTAATACCACATGAAAGTAGAAACTCAGAAGAAGCGATGGTTTCTTAGTTTGAATTTTTGTGACGTCCTGTGAAAACCTAGAATAGTTTGTGTCGTCACGCAACGCTCCTCCCACAAACAGGCTGTTAAACATGCTAACATTGCGAAGTGGCGAGAACATTGACGCTCTTGACAAAATGAGATCCACTTCATTTTGACACCCGTTCATAAATATAATAATAACGCAAGCGCTGACTTGTGCACGTCCATGCTTCTCTCGCACTGAAGTAGCGGTATCAGTGACGTCGATCGGACTTGCTCCTATCCTTGGTTTGAAAACTGCAAATTATGGCCCCCAATAATTTCTTGAAAAGAGAAAACTGTTTCCTCCTTAGCGGCCATGGCAAATAAAAAGGATCAAGTGGGACATGCGCATTTCTTTTAATGATAAAGGGATCTTTGAAGCCAAAGATTCAGACGCTTAGAAGAATTTAAAGTAGCTTCCCTTGTCTATGAGGCGTGATATGCACACTATTAATTTGACTTTTAAATGCTTGAAGGGATCACCCCCAATGTTTTTGAAAGATTATTTTAAGGTTTTTAGAACAATCCACAACACGAAGGGAAGTGAGCACAACTTGCTGCTCCCCAAAGTCAGAACTGAGACGGCAAGGAAATCTTTTTATTTTAATGAATCTAAACTTTGTATTAATATTGCAAGTGAAGTAAAGGATTCTAAGTCAGTTGTGATTTTTAAAACTCGTATTTTGGAATTATATAGATCAAACGTTTTTTAGTTACTTGTTAAGTTCTTGTATAAGTTTAGCTTTTAAATGCATTTTAATTGCGGTATTTTAGCTTTTTTAAACAATTGTTTTAATCTAGTTGTATTTTTAACTTTTAGTGTATTTTAGTTACTGTAATTTAGGCTATTTTTATATATACATATTTATTATTATTATTATTATTATTATTATTATTATCTTTTCTTTTTCCAGGGCTCTCGTTGATAGCAGCATTTTATGCTGAAGAGATAACCCTGGCTAAATAACATTTATTATTATTATTATTATTATTATTATTATTATTATTATTATTATTTTTAAATTTCATTCGACTCTGCTTTTGTTGCGCGCTGTTTGTAGAGTTTTCTGTTAAATGTAGGACAAGTCTAAATAGTGTAATTTAATGTAGCTTTTACGTATACGTAAAATTCAATCTTTAGTCGTTAGCAGGGATGCATTTAACAAAAATACTAGAAATTTAAGTTAATTTGGATTTACTGGGAAATACAATGGCAGAGGTATCCTGCCCAAACTTTTCCATACAATGCACTTTATGATGACAAGTCTGACTTAGTAACCCATACTTTAAAGCCGCCTTAAACCTTAAAACATAATTTATTTATTTGTCTTTCGTACGTCGTGCAATTATATAGCTTCTGAACACCCGGAGGGAAAAATCAAAAGCACATAGAACACATCAGTGTACCAATTTTAAAAGTGAGACAATATATTTGCCCACCATCTTAGCTAATCACTTTTTAAATGAAACGACAGGACAGCTGCTCATAAAAGAAAATGAATTTGCTAGTGTTTTGGTTTCCTGAGCACTTATTTTTCTGGTGGTGAACAAAACACTCATCCCAAGTTCATGGACTTCCCCCATGGACTACCCATATGGACAACCCCTAAAATGGACTACGCCGCTGTGGTCTGGTGACTTCCCTCTCTAGTCTTCAATCGTTTTTTTTCCTCTTAAATATTTCACCCGCGCTCTTCTATGAACGCCTGGAACAGCCTAATATTTTCTTCTCTAGATCAAAAAATGTGCCGTTTATACATTTTTAGATAACCATAACTGTTTTGTGAAATTTAAGTAGAAGATTAGCTAAGATTGCCAATATGTTCGCTTTTTTTTTTCAATTCTGTCACTGGACTTTCCGTCTTCGGCGGCTAGTTTTTAATAGGCCCAGGCAGAAAATCGAAAATCTTAAATAATTCCCAAACTTGGTCGCACTTTGAAATTTAAACCACAGCAGCGTTATACTCATTAAAACTTTACTATAAAGTGAAAATGAGGTAGGCTAGGGTTTGAGCTGTGCGTGGCCACGGTTTGCTCGATCTTCTCTTCATTCGTATCAGCTTCCTTCTCTGCTCAAACAACGTTTAGAGAGTGTAACCAATCGAAAGATCGGTAATCGAACTCCAATCGTTCGATTGACTTCGATTGGGTTCGGTTACACACACACTCACTTTAATATTATTAAGAATCTACATTTACATAAAGTCCATTTCCTCGCGCAAATAGCAGGTGCTAGTCGAGGCGGGCGGAGATAATAGGTACAGCAGTCAGTAATAAATTACAAATAAATAGATAAACAAATAAATTAATAACATTTACAAAATCAACTACTTGAAACTCGTAAAATTAACTGCGACACTAAATTAAGATATGTGTACTTTATAAATTAAACTCTGTATTTGCTCGACAGTTATGTATTTTTTGAAGCAGAATGGGCGATTCAACATAATCGTCCTCGGCCTCTAATAACGGAAATAACATGTCATTGATATGTTTTTTGAAAGCTCTCTTGGGGAGTTGACGAAGTTCATCGCAAATGGAGTTCCAAAGCTTAGCTCCGAACTTAGCAAAGGAACCATGGTTTTGATTCAGTCTCGATCGGTTAATATAAAAATTGCAGCAGGAGGAGAACCTGGTCTCGTGATTATGCTTTTCATTTGCTTTAATGGAAAGATTACTAATGTTAGTGGGAACAGTTAGACATGAGACGTCGAACATTATTGAGGAAACTGTTTCAACGTATAACATATTTAAAGGAAGGATTTTTGAGGAGGTAAATAAACGCACCGCGTGTGCTCTGGGTTCAGAAAAAATACATCAACCGAAGGACACGTTTTTGTAGCACGAGGATTTTTGGTAAATGGGATTTAGCAGCTTGACCCCAAGCAGCCAAGCCATAGGATAGGTAGGGTAGTATCAACGAACGATAAATACTTAATAGAGTGTTAAAAGGGACGAGGTGCCGAAGACGGGCAATAACTCCAATAATTCTACTTATTTTAGTGCTACATTGTCAATGTGGTATTTCCAGCTCAAATGACTATCCAGTAAGACACCTAGATATTTTACATGATCCTTACACTCAAGGAAAGTAAGAATGTGATAACTATTATCAAACATTAGAATATTGACCGAATGGTCCATCTTACGTTGGTGAAGACGAAAGATAACAAAGTTTTATTTTTTAGCATTTAATGTTGGCTTATTTGCATTGAGCCAATCCGAGACTGTGACGAGTTCATTTTTGACCGTTTTTTCAAAGATTTAAGATTTTTGTCGGCATACAACAAATTTGTGTCATCTGCAAAAAAGTAAAACGAAAATTTCGCTGAAGAGTTATGAAAATCATTAATATAAATTAGGAATAACAAAGGACCAAGAACAGAGCCTTGTGGGACACCACATGACATCTAATTAATGGTTGATAAATTAGAATCTATTTCAGTCACTTGTGAACGGCCAAGAAGGTACGAAGAAAACCAGTCGTTAATTGTGCCCCTGATACCATAGTGATCAAGTTTTTTTTAGTAAGCTTGAATGATTGACGGTATCAAAGGCCTTTTTCTGAAATCAAAGAAGATGCCACAAGTAAATAATTTTAGGTCCATATTGTTTTGTGTGATATTGACAATGTCAATAACAGCGTGATGTGTAGTATGCTTTTCACGAAAGCCATACTGTGATTTAAATAGGATATCGTTTTTATCAAGAAAGATTTTTAGTTGTCAGTACATTAATTTTTTAAATATTCTATTAAAAATAGATAATAACGAAATAGGCCGATAATTTCCGGGTTCAGTTTCATCGTCACTTTTGTAGACAGGACACCTTTCGCTTGCTTTAATTTGGATGTAAAGACACCTTCTTGCACAGAGATGTTAAAAATGTTGGATAGAGGGCCAGAAATAATGTGTTTAGCACCGGACAAGAGTAAAGACCGTAAGTTTTATTTCTAGGAATAGATAGTATTTCACGTTCAATGTCTACTGGAGAGACTGCATCAAAAAAGAAGGAGTTAGGATACTTATTGGGTGACAAATAGTAAAACTGCAAGAAGAAGGTGGTACGCGCGAATATTTTTTCACCAACGGTAGCCTGAGTATCTGGCCTTCCTAAGGGGCTAGGGAGATTTTAGATGGGGGAGGGTGGGGGGGGGGGGGGAGAAGAAAAAGGAAGGGCGTTTCTCTCCTTCAGCTCTCTTCCTTTTTCGCTTCCATCTTTCCCCTTTTCCCTCAGAAACGCCTGATACTCAGGCTACACCAACGGAAGAGAAGTAATTGTTGAAAATATTAGAAATCTCAAGGGGATCAGTTGTTATGCCGTTGTTAAGGCGCTTTAGCGAAGAAATAGCCCGAGGTTTTTTCTTTTTGCCGTTAATAAGGCTATTTATGCCATTCCAGGTGTTCTTCATGTTATTCAAATTGTCAGCAAAGAATGCGTGATAATAATTCTTTTTACTCGCCCTAGTAAGAGCGGAAATTTTATTTCTACAGAGTTTATATTCTGCGAAATTCCCTGACTGAAAAAGAGAATTTTTCACTCTGATAGATTTTTTGAGGCCAATGGTTATCCACGGCTCAGAAAACTGCTTTAGCTTGCGTTTTGAGAGAGTTTTCATAGGAGCGTGTTTCTCGACAAGAACAGACAGTGTGTTATAGAAATTAGAAAAAGCAATGTCGACGACGAACTGGTCATCAAAATTGTTTTGGTTTAAGAGTTCCTCCGAAAGTTCAGAGTTAAAACTATTAACGGAGAAACCAGCAAAATCTCTGCGCTTTTGTTTTTTCGACTTCAGCTTCTTAAAGAAAGTGTGGAAGACACAAAACTGTGAAAAATGGTCGCTGATATCAGAGACAATATTGCCCCTGGTGATATTAGCATCAACTTTGTTAGTCAAAATATTGTCGATTAATGTGGCAGAGCTGTTATGCACACGAATTGGTTTATCAATAGTTGGTGTAAATGAAAAGCTTTGCAGAGAAAGTAAAAATTTCTGAGCATAACGGGAGCTTTCGGCGTGAAGGAGGTTTATGTTGAAGTCGCCCATAATATAAACTGATTTGTTTGAAGCTATTACTTTCTCAAGAGTTTCGTCAAAATATCCTTGGAAGCGTTGCGGAGAATTATGCTGTCTATATACAATATCACAAATGATGTTACATTTTTGTGAGGAATGGATTTCAATCCATAGCGCCTGGAAAGCCTCATTTGATGTTTTTTCAGTAACTTTATAATTCAGAGATTCATTAATGTACAAGCAAACACCTCCAGAGGCGAGAGGTGCGGAGCGCATTCAAAAATATATCCAGGTATGTTTGGATTAAAATCCGAGCTTTTTCCACTGATTATTTTGGTTTCAGAAACTCCTATAATGCTGAAATCACAGTTCAATTCATCTAATAAATGGACCTGGAATTTTTGAAGGTTTCGCCAAGGCTCCTGACATTATTATGTAGAACAGAGACACATGAATCACTAGCACGTCTAGGAAGTTCAGTTTTAAATTTGTTGAAGCTACGTGGAGAGTAGTAACGGCTCTGGATACGATTGTAATAAAGATTATCATTATCAAGATTAAGGGTTTTAGCTGCATTGAGCCTAAAAAGATCAAGATCGTAAATACTAGTAAGCTTTTCCAAATACTTTTTGGTCGGCAAATGAGAAGGTATGCAGTTATTAAATTGGCCATGAGCAAAGATAATATTTTGCCCAAAGTATGGACGCTCACGAAATAAAGAGTGAGTACTACGAGCCCGTCTGATGGTTAATACTCTTTAATGAAACTAAGATTCATTAATAGTAGATTATACTTATTTAACTTGAAATGAATACGTATCCGATGCAAGAAGTCGTAGTGTATTAGTGGCCGAGATTTTAATCACACGAGAGCTCTCATCTTTTCTTAGATAAATGGTGGAGTTTTTAGCCCAACAAAATTGATAATGATTCCGCTCTTTGAATTTTTTCGCTTCAAATAACAGGTTCTGCTTCTTGGGGGTAAGATGATCGAAGATTCTCGCTCCGCCAACCTCGTTTTCAGCAGAAAAGCCGATACTTGTTGGGTTAACTTGGGAGGCACGTTGACGAACTTCCATAACTTTCCCTTTCGCCAAACGCCTGCCAAATTTACATACCACAGGTTTTGGACCTTCGCTTTCGTTCCTTGTTGATACACGATGCGCTATATCGATGTCAAGAATAGATACTTCAGCTCCCATTTCCTGGAAGAGTTTTACACAGAGAGAACTTGATTCCGGGGCAGTTTCACTTCAGTGTATTCAACTCCGGAAGACCAATTATTTTTACGTTGAACTGGTAACTGTACTCCTCGGCATCATAGCGTTAGCAACACGTTCCACTTGGGCAGTGAGTACATTAAGGCGGTGAAATATTTGCTTAAGCTGACAGGCGAGACACTAGAGTTAGAAGCTGACAAGTCATCACACTCGTCGCTCAAGTATCGCAAACTCCGAGTAGTTTCGACGTTCGAGGCATTAGCGACTGCAGTGATTCTGTTTTCATTAACAGCCTCCGTGGCGGCAAACGATTCTTTCAAGGACTTAACTTCTTTGCACAGAGCGACAACCTGCTGTTTAAGTAATTGGTTTTGTTGCTTTAGAGAAGCAATCGTCTCTTTAGGCATATTAATTAAGAGTATCAAGGTAAAATAGTTCAGAAATTAGGTGGCGAAAACGTCTAAAGGGTCAGAAGAGACAGAGCTCAAAACTTTGCGTCCATCTTGTCTCCTGACCGCTGACTGCGGTAATCGAACTTAATCAAACTCACCCCAAAATTTTGACAATCGAACATAATCGAACATTTGAAAATCGAACACTGCAACAATCGAACATAAAACCAGTTTCATCTGGTTTCAAACAAGGTATTGCGTTCAAATAATTTAAGTTGTGTGTATTGGCTTCAATTTCAAACACGAGTACACAAAGATGTCACAGAGGGTGGAAAACGTGAAATTAGCAATTTTGGAAGAGATGGTTAAAGGCTATTACGAGTGCTCTTTCGCCGTCAATGTCGGTGAAAAAAGTATCGGTCCTTTTTTAATTGTCGAAACTTTATCTTTCAATCTTTAATCTTTTTTTTATTTCACACCATGTAAGGCATTTACACAAGTGTACATAAGCAGGAGAACAAAGTAGCTGATAAATAATC
Source organism: Porites rus (assembly GCA_964035705.1). Lineage (NCBI taxonomy): Eukaryota > Metazoa > Cnidaria > Anthozoa > Scleractinia > Poritidae > Porites > Porites rus. Next base: position 53,902,178 of record OZ037992.1, read on the forward strand.
ATTAAGCTAAAAGACATTAAGTTCATTTGTGTTCAGTGTGTGATGGTATCCTAAGAATACCCGGTCGGTATTGTCCCGGGAAAACATTTCACATGGTTTTACTGTGCCGTCAGCTGTGCCGTTCATGTTCCCCAGTATTAACTGTGAATTTATCGAATTTGAATCACTTAAACAATGAAGATTTGTTTGAAACTGCTTCACATACATACTATGGAGATGTTTCCAATTCAAATGGAACTGGATGCAGAGGATGCGTTTTGTCTTTCTGCCGAACAAAATCGAACTAACTGCGTCGATTGAATTCGGTAATAAATTGAATTCACTGAAAAGGTCCAGTTGGATTACGTTCAATTACCGAATCAATCGAACAACAATCCGACCGACTGCGGGTTCGATTGAGTTCGATTGATTTTTGGTTCGGTTTCGTTCGATTAGCTATCCCTGGCTAAAAAGAGTTTTACTTTGCCCTTCGCAAACGTAAACGTTTTTGTCATCTCATCAAAGATACAAGATGAGGATATATCTTTTTGGGACAAAACGATTTAGGTAAGATTTTTATCTCGCTCAATAGCTAGAGAAATCGGGATTCAGAAAAAAAAACTCGTGACGCTGTTTCTCGTTACGCCGTTACTCAGTTAATTTTTATGCGATTTGGCGAATGGCAGATTAGTGATATTGGTAATTATTATTATGGATGCGTTACGTGGATTCTATTTGGTATTACCGTGCTGTACATTCCCAGTACTGAGCTCCGGACGATTTAATGAGAGTACAATAAGTTTTATTTGGCTGTAAGGAACATATAGTAAGAACTAGCACAGAGGCATGGCTGGTATGTGGCCTTCTGTGCGAGAGGTTCCAACTTCGATTCACATGTTTGACCTCAAATTCTTACAGCGACTTTTTTCCTTTCGCCAAGAAGCTTTAATTACGTATATAAATTCGCGTAAAACGGAGCACTGACGAAGAACGGAGGGTAATAGATAAACACACCGTCAGCCTCACCAGTTAGTTAGATGATCACTATTTCTAACTGCCAACGTAAAATGCGGAAGTTCACTACTTACCTTGCTTTCTGTTGCTGTAGATTCGTGATATTAGTACCGGTTATATGGGATGCCATGGCATGGATTTTTATAGTAAATTACCGCTTTTTGTAAATTTGAGTAAGTTTGTATCTCAACAGAGTTGATTTCTAAGAGTAATTTTACTAAATACGTGAAAAAGGAATAAGACTACTACTCGCCATTATGCACTACTGACATTCCATTGTTTACTTGTCGCTAGATTAGCGAGGTCTTGGGCTCCTGACATTAGATGATAATATTTGTTTCAAGAGTTAAGTAAAATTCGCAAGGTATTTCTAAGAGGAGTTACGTACTGTACTGAGAATTTCTCCGCAAATTCTACACTCTCGGCAGAAAGTGACAGAAGAAGAGGATATTGTGAAATTTGTAAATGGGTTAGAGGGTCGGAAGGGTGGGGGGGTAGTGGAGAGGTATAAGAAGTCGTTCGCACGAGCCCCAATTTAAACTTTTTTTTAATGTTCTCCCTTTTAAGAAGGATTTAAGAGTTAAAATACCTGGCTTTCTGATTCTTAACCTCCTGTTCTAAAAATTTATTTTGCTACTGATGCTCTGTCAGATGTTAGTGCACCCAAAGTGTCTGAAGTCTCCCGCTGCCAGTTTTTCTGGGCAAAATTACAAGCTAGTCAAAAGGAACAACTATTGTACCAGTAAGAAACTTGCCTTAGTACTCTATTTCTCTCAAGTTGGTTTTTGAAGCCCCCGGTGAAGCTTTGCGTTTTCGAAGTTTCGCGGCTCATTTGCCCTCTCACCAATGAGGCTATAAGATGAACTTGTGTGCGATTCTCAAAGTTCCTGTTTTCACCAGACGAGTCTTCTTTCTCCTAATCCGAAATTTAGACCTCCAGAAAGGCGTGTGTTGCATTAATTACAATGAAATCAATCTTACTGACAGACTCTGCGAAGATGGAAAAACATGCGTTATGGATCACGCAACGCCCTCTGAGTTACTGGGTTAATAATTAAAAAATGTTCATTTTTTAACGCCGGGGACCGAAAAATTCCGAAACCAATTACGAACTAGGCGTGCATTGAGCTGGGCAGCCCAGTTTATAAGCATGATTGGCCATATTGAATTTCAAGCGTATGATAGCGATGATTGCCTTCCTCGCAAACTTGACCTCGTCGAAATATTTTTCCGTCCCGCCCTAACTCAGTAATTAATTATAAGAATTATAAGTACAATAAATATCACGGTTGGCGAGATACGACACTGGTTTGAGAAAGAGGTTTATAATAAATGCTCGGCTGATGAAGCTAAGTATGGCATTATTCAGATAATCTCCTTCGATTTTTTTACTTGGTTCTGACATGTAACAGCTTTCGTAGTTTTTTTCCATTATAAATTATCTTTGCAGGGCAAAGTTCACATTGCTGAAGAACTCTGCATGGTTACAAAATAGCTTTTAGTCCAGCTGGGGCTTGGACAAACTGCACTATTTGTAATTATTTTCCGTCGAAACTAAGAATTATTAGAACCAAAACATCTTTTTTTGAACAATTTATAATTTGCTTTACCTTGAAAAAATAACAAGGCCAGGATTGTCTCTGTTTTCAAAATTTTGTAGTTTGAAATTTGGGAGAACACCAAGTTTACAACAGCCAGTTTTGTTCGTTTCTGCCTTCAGGATCTTTCATTATCCAACAATTAAGTAGTGGGTATCACTGGTTGGCATGAGATTGCGATCCAATCAGATTGCTTTAGACACGAAGTTCACCCATTGAGTTTTAAGTATAAATATAAAAGTATCTCTAGAAATCCACTGTTCACTGAAATTTAGTGCCCTTTAAGGAAATGTAGAAAGTAAAGTCCCTAAACGTAAGTCTAAAAAATCTAAATGATTTCAGGCTAGGGAAAAACTGGATGTTAGCCTTAATACTGAATGGTAAATTGCTCTTGTAAATTGGTGATGTATTGCAGACCATGACGTGGATTTTTGTTTGGTAATACCGCGCTCATAATATCGTCACTAAGCGCTCCCTATACTGACTCTTCGGCAGTTTAATCAGGGAAAACGAACCATATTGTGATATTAAAGCGGTAGCAGTTAGTGATATTAATAAGTAGTATATTGAATTTTGTGGCATGATACTGTATTTATATCGATACCAACTTCCTCACTTGGACCACTTGTTGATCAATTTTTGGAAAGTAGGAAAACACTTACATACGTCAGTGTGTACGTGTTTCAATTTAGCGACTACTTAACTTTACGTAACAAATAAAAAGTTATTCCATGCGCAACTACTTCCGCCGTCTCTATACTTTCACAATACACGGCTCGATATTTCTCCCAGTCTCCGCTAACAAATTTAGAACTGTAACTCCGCAACAATTTCGAACTCACTAATCTGCTCTCGAAATTGTGACAAATTTCAAAACCTATCACAGCATGATATTTTTTGCAAATGGCAGATGTAGTGTAGTTATTTTGTCTCTCCCTATTTTTGCTCTTAGGATAGGCTTGGAATCGCTCTCATCGCTCTCGTTTGCTCAAGCAAGATTAAGAACATGTACAGCCCGAGGGGGGGGGGGGGGGGACTCGACATATGAAAGGGGTGGGGATGCTCGTCTTCTCGCTGAGGGGTGTAAATTTCGGATTTTGGTCTCACTTAGGGTGTTCTGGGCAAAACGCCATCATATTTTGCCGTGAGGGTCTCGTTTAGGGTTTTACGCGAAAAAATGTAAAAAAATATTTACTGTCTGTGTTTTAACATGGTCTCTTTTAGGGGTCAAAAAAAGCTTGAGCCACGCCCAGGTCGGTCTCCTTTAGGGGCTTAATTCAAAATTTCCAACGAGCATCCCCGCCCCTTTCGTATGCGGAGTCCCCCTCCCCCGGAACGTACAGGCAGTCTGGCGTAAATATGGCCACGAGCGTGACGTTCATTTGTCACAAATATTACTTGCTAACCTCAACAAAAAAAAAACTGCAAGTGTTTGATGTTGAGTTCAGCAAAGGTGGAGCACAAGAATAACCGCTCCTAGGAAAAACTTATAAAATTAGCCTGTTGTTGGACTGGAGCGGGGGAGATTTGGGTTAGGAGATTGCGTTCCCGCGAATGCTGAGGAGGCCTTGAAGATATGTCATTTCCATTTAACCCAAACAACTGAGAAATGAATTACAAATAACCAAGAAAATGCTGGATATAAAATAACATTATCTGTGGTGCAATTTATAATATTTGTTTTGTTATTGCTTTCTCGCTCTTTTATTTTGTATTCCTTGTTGTAAAGAAGCACAGGCCATGCTACATGATTTGCTACTTTGAAATATGGCTATCAGTGCACACACACTAAGTTAAGAAAAACTTGTCGAAAGTTAGTTATGTATACTTAATAATATTTGTCCATACACTGTTTTTTGCGAATTTTCTCTCCCTGTATTTAGTAGAACCTAATGTATGTGAAATATTTAAAGATGTTTTTGTGTTCATTTCATTGGGGAAACAGTCTGCACAAAATATAAGATTTATTCTTAAAGTGATATTACTTTGACTCAAGAAACAGTATCTAACAATGAGTGCCAAATGGTTACAAGTAAACAAAATAAAACAATTTAAAAAATTATAGTGCAATGAAATTCATTGGTCTACTATCCACTTCACGGGTAAAGTAATTATCACTCTTTTGACTATCAGCTTTTAAATTTGTAGCTTGAGGGTTATTTTGGATCGACGGTATTTGATAGCTGCCTTTAAATCTGCTGGAAGGCGTGGTTATATTTGATAGCAAAGCGTTTCCGCAATAAAATCAAATTTATGAAGATTTGACAACAAAACCCATGGCCATCACTATACTGAGTTCCCTGACTCTCCGCACTAGAAATAACGATTTTTAGCTTAACTAAGGTAATCTGAATTTCGTGATTTTTGCCATTTTTCGAAGCATTTTATTTGTTATTGGACGTACGACGCAATATTGGATTGCACCGGTATTGTTACAGTAATTTTTACTTACATTTGAGGCATTGAGGAAAAACCAAAAATAGCACACCCAATACGCAAATGACAGCGTAACGAAACTATAAATTAAAAAGCCACCTGCCCCAAAGTTCACTCTGAGTTTTCCATCTCACCAGTCAGTCGTAACGTTCGTTACTGTTGCTGTTACGTTCGTTGCAGTTACTGGCCATCATGAAGCCGTCTTTTGCAGTGATCGCTCTTCTCGTCTGTTTCCTTGGTGTTCTGGTGACAACTATTTCGTCACATGGGCCATTCGAATTGGCATCCGATAACCAGGAAGATGAAAGCAAATTACGTGTCTCTGAAGAAGCCGTAGAAGGTGACAGAATTGATCAAGAAGACGAAGAAGAAGAAAGTGAAGATGTTGATGACGAAAATGAAGTGGATAATTCTGAAAGGTATTTTTTTGATTATTTTACAAGCCACTCCCTGCACCATCGACCCTATAGTTGAGCTAAGTGAAATTACCGTTTACAGTAGGAATTGTCTACATCTTATAGGATGGTTGGTGATAAAAGACAAAATGGACATAACGAATTACCAATATAAAAATTTCAAAATGTTTCTTTGGTTTCAGTGTAAACGGTATACCAGAAGCTGACCCAGTGGCTTGGGGACGTTACGGCCGTAGGGGACGTTACGGCCGTAAGGGCCGTTACGGCCGTTACCGTCGTTACCGCCGCTACAACAAGTACCGGCCTCGCTATCCTCGCTATCGTCGCTATCGGTATGGTCGTTATCGAGGACGGAAGTACCATGGCTAAGGTTATTTTGGAAAGAAGATAGCAGCCAAAGCATTTTGCTCCCACCTAGCTGCTCTTTGAAGGTCTTATATCAGAAGTAAACCGTAAAGTAACTGTAAATCGAAGGAAGAAAATTGCATGTAACTTAAGTATTTTGTAAAATATGTCTGGTGACTGAAATAAAAAAATTTAATGACCAGAACAGCATATTTTTTTGAACAATTTAATGGGAAGATGTCTTGAAATGGGCGGCTTGGCAAATAACATCTGAACGGTAGGGATCTGACTGGTTTGCCAAAATAATTCCTTTCCAAATCAATCATAGCATTGCTTTTTTTGGTGCAACTCGAGCAATTCCGTTGGCAACAAGCATATATTTATTAAGCTACTAGCAGGTTTCGGGAAATCGATAAATTATCGGGCAGCTAGAGTAGGCTGAAAAAACAGTCGACATTTCGCGACGCTTCGACTGGTGCACGAAATGACGGCTGAGAAACGAGCGCAGAAATTCCACACTGATTACGCGTCACTACAAAGATCTGGGTAGTGCTTCTAATTGGTCGTCCGATCTCGAGTGGGAAATTTGCTTCAGCCAATCAGAGGCACAACCCATATCTGGGTTGTGACACGTCATAAGTATAGAATTTCTACGCTCGTTTATGAGGCGTCATTTCGCTGGCGTTGCGAAATTTCGGCTGTTTCCTCAGGCTATTCAAAGAAATTAAAACATCCAAAACAGTCAATTTATAATACGTGCGTTCAAAACAACAAATCACATTCACTGTCCTTTCAGCTATAAATAAGATCTTTAAGGGGATTGTAGTTAAACAACTAGGGGACCGTCTATAACAGACCCTGAGAGCCTACGGTATGACTCTCAGCTGTCAGACTACACTAAGTATTAATACAATTGATCACTGGAGGATGGCGAAAGACAACAAACAGCTTGTTGGAACTTAAAAAACAGATATGCCTAAGACATTCGACTCCATAAATCCAGCTCTGTTACGTAGGAGTATGCGATCGTTATAACAAAGTGAGAGTGGCATCTCCGGCTATATTCACTATACTGGATAGCTTTTGCGCATGCACCAAAACCATACGGCTTCTGTTCACACATAAGAACGCTGATTTCTGCGCGATATCTACGAGGGAAAGCTGCCCCGGCCCGCTCCGAACCCTAAAATGAAGATTCATATATGGGATAAGTGTCTATACTATACCGCCTGAACAGCTTTTCGTGGCGGCCTATTTTTTTAAAGCTGATTATAAGAATCTCTACTGTTCAGACTATTATACCACCACATGAGAAATTTCGGTAATTTGATTGGCTTAGAGCAGTAGTATTTCAACTTAATTTGAAATACCTACATGTGAAAATTAGAAACCTTTTTGGGTTAGTAGTATAAACAAATAATAGCATGATTTGTACGTGGTATTTGGCGTAAATACCACTCGTGATATTTCAAAATTGTCGCAAATTTCACTCGCCTAACGGCTCTTTAAATTACGTATAACAATTTTGAAATATCACTTGTGGTATTTATGCCAAATATCATCACTACAAATCATGCTATTACCTATACAAAAAATAAAAGATCTTAATGAACTGAGTCTCGCATTAAATTTGGGTTTTCAAAAAGTTCATTAGCTGAGCAGTAGCTGAGATGTTTGAATGCAGTTTTCATTTATAGTTTTTTCAAGGTCCTGTTGAGAATTGGAAGAATGGTGTCGTCAGTAAATGTTTCTAAGCAATTAGGCACGTCACTAAGCAATTGGGCATGTCACTTACGTAAAGCAATAAAATCTGACTTGCTTTCTTCTCTCCAACTGGATTTTGAGCTAGTTTGACTCTCTTAGATGTTCGAAAATCCTATGATAGGCAAGCAAGCAATAAATTTTACAAAATATGTTCCGAAAATCCTAGATCTCAAGTCGTCTTCCGAACAGATATTTTCCGAAAAGTGACGTTAGGTGCCCCTGAAATATTAATTGGAAGGATAACTGTGCCACAGAAGGCCCTCAATCTTATTCTGCTGCAAACTGTCTCTTGGACATTAAACAAAAATTTGGCCTTAAACAACTGGTAAATTCACCAACCAGAAGGCAGAATATTACTACTGATGCCTCTGTGGTTAAGAAACTGCCAGGTAACTGCTGTTATAAGTGATTAGGATATGGTACTCTTCAATCTTCTGGTATAACCTGCAAGGAAAAGGTTGCAGGAGCGGAAAGTCTTCATTAGGAGCAAAGCTGATGTAGCGAAAATCAAACTAGACTTGTCAACTTTTCAGCAGTACCTTCTCTCGTACCTGTCGAACAACAGGGGAAATTTTGAATCTACTATGTTGACCACGTTACAAAACAACGTTCCTAACAAAGTAACCTTAAGTCGTTATATGGTTTATATCCGTCTCACCGTCGCCTTTGTCCGAAGAAACACAAGCTATACAACAGAGAAAAAAAATTAATAAACCTGATAACTGGGCTAACTTAAATGTCCCTAGAAAGGCCCTGCTCTAAGCGTTAAAATCTGAGGACCAATATACATATGAGTTCCTCGTAGATGCCCGTAAAACCAGTCCTAAAGCTTTTTGGACCCATATTTTAAAGAAAGTGAGGAACAAAGAGGTTATAGACTGACTTATATGGAGGTAACACATAAATAACATCTATAATACCACCCCCAACAGGATGTTAGGCTAGACGAAAGACCTGGTGTGGCCTGTTCCAGGCGTTCAGATTGTGGGGACAGCTCAAAGAGATGTGAGCAGAAAAAAAACAGCGAGGAGATGGAATAGGGATTCTCAAGGGGTTTAGGCCTAGGTCAAAAGTGTGTTCGGGGCATATGATTGATTGCCAATATCTCTCGCTAGGAGACCTAGAACTATAAAAAATGAAATTTTCTCCAAAAGTAAATCCTGAGGTCCTCTTGTGCCTGAACATTTGATCGGGGTCACGTGACATGTCACGAGTCACCGCCGCCTGGTTAGCTCAGTTGGGAGAGCGCCGGTCTGCCGAGCGGGAGGTCGCGGGTTCAAACCCAGGCCGGACCTGCACTCAGCGTCTTTAAATGAATGAGAAGAAAGTGCTGCTTTTGTAATGACATCTGCAAATGGTTAGAATTTCTAGTCTTCTCGGATAAGGACGAAAAACTGTAGGTCCCGTCTCACAGCACTTTCACTGATTTGTTCTTGTGGGACATGAAAGAACCCACATCGCTATTCGAAAAGAGTAGGGGTCGTAGACCCCGGTGATGTGGCCAACTTTTACGGGTTGTGGGATTGGGTAGTGATGGCACCTCGCATGGGATCTGAGTCCCGTTCGTGCACATTCCCTCTGGGCAGGCCTGTGTCCAGAAAAGCTGGAAAATAAATAAATAAATAAATAGATCACTCACATAATTCCACATATTGCCTCAAATCTTAATTTTTTATGTGCCATGTGTAAGGTCAAATTATTGCAAACAAACAAGTTTAAAGTTTGCCATAACCAAAATCTAGGAAGAGATTCCTACCAACATAAAAATCAGTCAGCTACTACCAGTTCAAAAAACAATACAATCAAATTCTGCTTAACTCTCAAAGGTTGCAATGTAAAATGATTGTTTACTCACATAATCGTCCATAACTGACATGGCACCTAGTGCACATATTTAAATATTTTCATTTATAAGGGTATGTTATTATAGTAAAAAATCAACGAAGCAAGGAAGCGAGCGGGTAAAGTTGGATTTAAATAGATTCATCGACTTGTATTTACGCAAATCAACGGAAAATTGATTCCAAATAAATGCGCCCTATAAAGAGGACTCCCTGATATCTTAGGTGGTCCTTACTTTCAGACTTTTTTGGCAAAGGCATTCAGATGCCATACTGTTATATACCTTGCGCATAAAGAAATGGTCTATTGTACTGGGTCTAATTCACCAAAACAATAGCCTTTTGTCCTAGGTGATGCTGCCGAAAACAGACCGAACAGTCTGTGCAAGATCGTTTAACCTTCGGCGTGACAAATTTGTAATACGAGGGGGGGGGGGGGGCGGAGGAGAGAGGTTTTTTGCCTAGACGCGATGCTATTTTAAGTGGGGTACTGA
>OZ037992.1:53917064-53937064 GCA_964035705.1 Porites rus
TACTAACAGGGAGGGCCAAATAGCAAGAAGTAAACAAAAGAATACAATGGAATTAGTGCGTAGTATTCTGCTGTATATTTCACAGGTCTAAAATAATACTCACAATCACCGGAAAAGTGCTACATTATGCAAAATAGTCTAATAATAATCAAATATTTGCACATCGGAATGTAACTACGAAGTACATGTTGGCTTCCCACTAGAGAACGAAGTTGGTTTCAAGTAACCTCTTGATTCAAGTGCACTTGAATATCTTACGTCGAACGACCTCGGACGTCTGACAATCAGGCTATAGAAAACATGGATTCACACTTGTTGACAAAGTATAATACTTGAAATAATAGCTGTCAATCTCTCCCTTCATTAAAATCTTCGAACCGCTGCACGTGCAGATCGTGCGCATGGCTTCCATTTCTTATTCGTCAAGTGTGTTCTCAAGTACTTGGCGGTGAACTTCGGCTTGTTTGAACTACGATCGTTTCCATGGTCAACAAGTAATAAAAGCTTAAGTAGGTACATTTCACCCCTTCACACTCAAAGTAGGTTCCAAGTATACACTTACATTATAGTTGAAGCTCTAGTGTGAAGCCAACAACTATCACTACCTGTAACAATTAATTATTCTCTCTCAGTATTATTATAATTATTACCAGAACTGTTTTTTTTTCCTTGATTAAACTAATATTTTAATAAAGTTTTTAAATGCTACGGCGGAAACATGGCCTTATAAGCCTTGGTGGCTTCTACACAATTCATCGCCTATCTCTCCTTAAAACTGAAAAAGTCGTGTATGTTATGAAATCTTTTTCTTCATAAATATGCAATAAAGGACAATTTAATATTAACAAATAAGGCAAAACAAAAATCTTTAATTTCCCCAAAACTGAATCTTCGGAACCTCACCAGGGCTAATGATTTACTAAGAAAAAGGAAGTTTAAATTTGGTCGTAATACTGGAGTGGTATTTGATGGTGCTATATTAGATGCCATGACGTAGAGTTTTGTTGAAGACACCGCGGTTTTAATATCGCTTTTGATATCTTCGGCAATATAATAAGAATAATATATATATTTAGCCAGGGCTAAAAGCCAAGCTCCCATTAATAAATTTATATTTTAAATCAAACAATAAACTTGTAATCCACAAATCAGTTAAATTAAGGGCACATTCATGTGACTTTTGAGGGAAAGGATAAGTTATTTTAGAGTGAAACATCTTACATCGAGTTGATAGCCTAATTATATGTACACCCCAAAAATAGCAAACATCTTCTATCACATTCAAGAGCCATCATGGCTCTTGATCACAGTAGATTAGGCCTCGAAAACAAACTCTTGGAAAACAAATCAGGCCGCATTTTTTTGGCGTGCGACAGGTTTACTTTACAAATTCTTGCCAACAAATTTGAGGGTGTGTAAACCAACCTTTTACACTTTTATACATCACATCTGAGGTGAAACAAAAATAAAAAAAAAATATCAATTGTCAACTAAAGCTACAGTGCAAAGGATTGTCCTAAAACATTTTTGGGGCATATCTGTGCTTAAACTTCTCCAGAGGCTTGCTTTAGATTTTCCATATATTTGTCTGTAATTTTCCCGGGACTTTCTTACAGACAAATGTATAGAAAATTTTAAAAAGTGGTTCTAGGTCTTCAAGTGAATGTAACGCCTTCAAATTTTTTCAGGAGAATCCTTAGAAGTGAAGCTTTAGTTTACAAGTCATATTTTTTTCTGAACAGCCGTTCTACGGAAATTATTCGACATTAGATTCTCATACAATCACTGTAATTTTTCACGCGTTTGCCTACTCGTCAAGATGGCGTCGAAAACCGTGACAAGGTCTATTTCCAAAATCACCCATACGGCCAGCCGGTTCTCATTTTTAGTGCGAGCTGTCAGTGTGGTCGAGTGTTTGAATGAACTTTAATGGAGATACGCTTCAACATAATAACAAATTTATTATCATTATTTTTTTGTTATTTAATGGTTCCAGTTATAACGATGTGTAATCTTATAAAGCGTTTGATACGCGCGACATTTCTAAGTACTCCTGCAAGCGATGTTCATGAACGATGAAAACAAACACCACGGACAAGCGATTAAAATTGCAAGAGAGACAACTAACAATCAATAAAAGAAATATAATTCGGTAAAACATTTCATTTTTTTTATTTGCCGTGAGAAAATATATCTGAAGGCCTTTTAAAGTTCCGAAGGCTTATATCAAACCTGATACTAGATCAGATCATTGACTCAAATCTCAACAAACGTGCAAGAACTTGCCGCATAAACTGTGCTCGACTTCATGAAATTAGATATAACAAAAACAAACATCAAATACAAATACAATAATTACTCAGGCTTACCATTATTACCATAGTTGCTTGAGACTTTTAAACCCTCTTACGCATTGAGCAAGGTGAAAGACGAAAACGATGCAATCTGAAAACGGATTACCCAATTTTGACAAGCGACGCATTTCTCAACCAAAAACCCAGCTGTATTTCATTTTGTACATCCAGTGGAAAAAGATAGTTAAAAACATCACAAGTTGACACAAACCTCTGTCAGCTTTAGCTGTCAAAGTAAACATCTTTCAAGATGCTGCATAAATTTTCCGCATGAACTCACCTGTCAAATTTTGACCAATCAGAGTACCAAAATGGGACGTAGCGCGTGACCAACGCGTGACCATGGTAAGAAAAGGTCTTTCCTGCTGGCTGAATTTTCGCGTCCGAGGTCAGTTTGAAATCAAAATCTTGACAGTGCGGGGCCATAGTGATATAAACACAACATATTTCATATGAATCATTGGAAAAAATAGACTTGAGCCTGCGATCATTTGAAACTGGTAATTTGTCAGCGGATAACTTCAAAAAAGTACTCGACCTCGATGGGTCGACACTTGAGCCCGCGGTACGGTCAGGTGATACTGGTCAGCGGATATCCTGTTTTGACAGCTGTCAATTGATCACAACATTGATGTGCAATTAGTTTTCTATTGGGCTCCCAAACTAGCTAGAAAGTGTGAGAGTAAACATTGGCTTCCCTGTGGTGCAGACGGACGGTCGGGCGTTCGGGTGGATAATTTTGATTTGGCTGTAACGCTGCTCACGGAAGTGATAGTGGTTAGTGATACTAGAAGTTAGTATCTTGAATGCAATAACATTAGATTTTTTATTGGTAATACTGCGCTTTTAATATCTTGTAGTTGATCGATATCACATTGATATATAATAAAAAGTCTATATCAGTCTAAAATTGTAATATTTCAAAAATCTTAAGATCTTAAATCTTAAGACTTATGAAAGGTTTTACTTAGTCCCCTTGCCCCGGCCCCTCAAATAAACTCGCTAGTTAGGTTCATTTATTTATCGACACCCTCTCCTTTGATTCTAGTACATTGTGATTCAGCAGACCAATTTTTAAATTTCATTTGTAGAATTATAGTTTCAATTGAAAGCACCCATATACGGCTTTTGATGCTTCATTTTTACGATTGCTTCAAGGTAAGCCTCGATCTCCCTCCCAGTATCTATTGTTTCAAGGTACAAGCCTGTTTTTCCCAGTCTTCATTCACAAGTTTAAAACCAATCCTTACCAAACTCGGTATATCAACTGTAGTTGCGGGCAACAAGAGAAGCCCGCAATCCTGATCTCCAGGCTGTTATTACGCATGCGTCGCACGTATGTAGCCAGCATTTGGACTTCCACTAAGATCAAGAATTTATGGAACGCACAGCAAGCACTTTGATCACGCGCGTTTTGACCTTCCATCACTCGTTATCTGATCACGCGTGTTTTGACCATCTGCCACGTGAAATTTTACGCAAGGCATAGCGCTGGAGCAAAAGCGTTTTGACCTTTCGTTGTCGACCGCACTCCGTAACCTTCGGTTATTACTAGTTATACTAGCTAATAATTAGGTGTTTCAAATTCATCGATTCGAAACTTTCAGGAAGGTTCGGAACCATTAAAATTTTGGTGACTATTTGGCAAATGGCAGGCTGCACTAACTACATTATTTATTTCCAAAAAAAAAGGTGATCTTCCTTTATAAACCTGATGAAGACTCATCTGGTATTGACCAGTCGAAATATTGTTCTGATCAGTCCTTGCAGTTGTCTTTTTGACAATTATTTATGCTTTTTGTACTATTACAGTTAACTTTTTCTTTTCCTTTCTTTAATGTAAATGAGAAGCTGCAAACTCGAAGACTTAAACACAGTTCCTCAATTTATGTAACCTCAATAATATTCCTTCTATACTGTATTCTGCCCTTTCTCTCTTCCTGTATTATCAAAATAGCATGAATAAAGATTTTAGAGAGTGTAACCGTTCCTGGCATGAACTGTTCAAAAAACTTATTTAAGAAAATAAAGTAATATAAGATTCTAATAATTTTAAGATGTGTTCATTTTAGCCTGGGGGTTATTAGGATTTTGGATCTTATCTGTGAGAAAAGTGTTACAGGTTTATTTTTTTAAGCATTTTGTTACTAAAGCTATAATAGTGCGTTGCCGGACTTTGTTTTGTTAAACACAAATTTTTGATAATTGGTCTTGCACCTGAGGACACAACGTCGAGATAATCAGGACATAACTTTTCAGGTATTAAACGAAACCAAAAACAGAACAATACGTCCGTAACGTAGGTTAGAGCCTAACAAAAATATGTATTAAAACACAAACTGCACCAAATTTCAGTTTGAGTTTACCATCACAGTTAAGCATAGATGTCCTTGCTGTTGGGATGAAAGTCATATTGCAGGCCACTATGAAGTCCTTTGCTGTGATTACTCTTCTCGCCTGTTTCCTTGGTGTTCTGATAACAACTGTTGCATCAGATGAAAAAAACAGAAAACCAGGAAGATGAGACTAAATTACCCGCTCCTGAGGAAGCAGTAGAGAACGAAGAAGTTGATGAAGAAGGCGAGGAAGAAGAAATTGAAGATGCTGACAATGAAGGCAATGATCCTGAAAGGTAACACATTTATTTTTAGACCACTCCTGGATCGATCGACGCTAAAGTTAAGCAAAGTCAGGTGACGTTTTCAGACGGTATAAACTACCTACACTGGTAAGGAAAAAAGTGATAGCCAATGGATTAAGTTTACCAGTTAGCGATTCACGCCTTCCATTTCTTTTAAACTTTGAAGATTGTTTTAGCTTGTGTTACGTTAAAGCGACACCCCATTACAGACACAGACTCGTTAAGTCATGACACCTGGCAGTACGCAACAATTTGATCAGACAATGATTTTCCATCTTAACTAGTGAGCTCTAAAGTTGGCCTTGATGTTATGAGAGTGATTTTCAGTTTCCGAAAACAAGCATCGAAACTGGATTTAAAAGGCCGTTTCCGAGTCGTCTCAAGCCTTTGTTTCAAAGCGAGTGAGTGCGACGCCATTGATGTGAAATGAAATGCTTTTTTTCTGTTCTCATGAAAATAAACTGACTCATTTTTGCACTTCCTTGTTTGCTTGATAGAAATTGGATGGTGAATTTTAAGCGTGGTGTGGTAAATATATGAGAAAGATGTTTTTCAGTTAGTGACACAGACGTCTTGGAAAAACAAATCCGAGAACTCCCAATACTTCGAACTACCACTGAGCTACAGGATACTCGTGGGAGCTAAGGACACTATAAGTCCTATAGGTTCTTGAAGATTGTTTTTTTTCTTGTTCATGACCTGTGTAGGTTTCGATTTCTTCCGATGTATTTCCTTGCAACATTTTTTTCCCCTTGAAATCAGTCTGCAGGAGGATATTTTTAACTTTTTTCTGTAATAGCCCATGTTCCTCTTCCCCAGCCTCATCCTCAATAATCAAATGGTCCTCGGGCCCTTAATATATTATATCAATTGCTGAAAACAAGCCATAGTACACAAATATACTATACTCCTAGTTCAAACAGACTGAACTGACTCGGGCTGTCCTGATAAGCGAGGAAAAGAAGATTACGAACTGATGTATAAATAATCTAAGAAATCAATTATTCCTATATTTTCAGTGTCAAGTCTATGCTAGAAGACCCAGTAGTAGTCTGCTACACAGCCGTTTTTAGTGTCGTCACGCAATGCTCCTCCCCACAAATTTGTTAGTGGGGAGGAGCGTTGCGTGACCACACTAAAAACGGCTGTGTAGCAGACTAACCCAGTAGCAGCTCCTAAGACTTTTTGGCGCCGCCACGTCAAATATACCCGTCCACGAGTCCGCTCCCGCAACTATAACTATCGCCCATGGCGTCGATCATATGAGACCCGTCGGCGATACCGGTGCCGCCGGTCATCTAGCCGCAGGCGACGCTACTGGGGATGAAGTGTGGACGCGGTGCCTGAGGTCGTGTTTTAAAGAACTTTGTCCATCTTCCCAACACTGAAAAAATTAAATAAATGTAATCTGAACGAAGAAGATTATACGTAACCTTATATTTACCACTTTGCATGGAATGTTGCTTGAGATGAACATTAAATAAACATTGCACATGAAAGTAGATTTCAATAAAGGTTGCAAATGTATCCCATCAATATGGTTCTTAACTGAATAGCAAGAAAAATATTGAGACTGAAAATGAAAAGACAGATTAAACTTTTTCTTTTTCTTAAACGAACGTTACTGGACCAGCCTGAAGCAGGTAGAATAAGTCAGCGCTTTAATTTTTTTTTCACTTTTATTCTGTTGACTTTGCAACACGGTTCGGCTGAAATGCCGCACTACATTTTGCTCGCTAAATCAAGTTTAGCCTAAGAACTTGGAGTTTCTAGAACTTCGCTTTACTAGTAAAAAATCAAATTCAGAAACGCTGTTTCTGCCCGCTACCTATGTGGATGTAGGAAACTGTTTGCACGCGTTTTATTTTCCGCAGATGTGGCAACGGTATAATCGCTCTTCCGTCTAGCCTAGCCGTTATTCTTCGAGGTAATACGCCGTCTATCCGTATTTACGGCTCTGACTTAGAAATGAGTACCTGTGCCTGTACACGAAAGTTGAAGTTTATTTTAAGTTCCCTATTGTCTTCTTGGTCATTTAATCAAATAAAACGTCAACATGAAACTTTAAATGAATTGCCAAAAATCTGTTTTTTTCATTGATGCTTGGAAATACGGCATTTGTGCTGCAAGTTAGCGCTTGCCCAGAGTTGGTACTTGCCCTTGATTGGAGAGCACACTATGTAACTGCACTCTGACAAACGGCTGAAGAATATGTTTAACCTCCAGTTACGAGAGCAACGGGGGGTGACAACTCTAACAAAGGCTGTTTGGGCAGTGCTAGGAATAATTTATGTCCTCCCGGAAATTTCGTCGACCCTCCCGAATTTTTCGGTGGCATTCCCCATAAATGTTTAACTTCCCAAAATTGTTGTAACAATTAAAATTAAAAGATTTTTTGCAGCTTCTTGTTAATTATGTAACTTGTTAATTATCTAACCTTAGTTATTTTTTCGTTTAGAGGGTATCATGTTTACACAGAAAGACTGTCAAACTTTTTAAGTATATAAAATCGTGTTTTTTTTTTTTTTTAATCACCGATGAATCAGGCGAACAGTGAAGGGGCCAACCCTAAGGGGGGTCTGGGGGCATGCTCCCCCAGAAAATTTTGAAATCTTGATGCTCTGAAACGCCATTTCTAGAGTTCTCAGAGGACAAACTCTGTCCAAAATGTTCTCTAAATCAATTGTCCTTTTTATGCTTATTTTTATTGGCGTGACTTCGCGTAGAAGTAGTCAATTTTATTTTATACAAGTTGTGCGGTTTTTGAAATTGCCCTGGATATCACTTTCACCTAAGTATACTCTGTGTGGTGTCATTGTATGAGTATCACAAGAATTCATTTGAAAATTTCAGAACAACTGTCGAAATCTGAAATTTTCCTATCCCGAACGCATATTGATCGGGATTCGGGATTTTCGAGCAAAATCGGAAGGACCCCGACGAGATCAGGATGATTAAAGAGTGTTCACAGACACACTAATTTTTATGGCCTCATTTGTGTTTAACAAGGTTAAATGAGTTTCGTTTTTTCCTTACATACTTCTTACGTACTTCTTTCAAGTTTTCCAGTATGCAATCAGTGGAATGTGCTCTTCAAACTCGTTAACGTGCAGCGTAAAAATACCCCTGAACTAATGAATGATAGGATCTGGTGTGAACTGATAGTATGTGCCTTGCACCGGTACGGTTCTTGTGTCAATCCGCTAGGAATTGCATGTGGTCAATCGCACTCGACTTTCATGCTATTTTAGTTGGAAACGTTGCTAATTGGTCTTTTTATATCATAGGGAGTTCAGCCGTTTTCAAGTGTCAAAATACATAGAATACAGCGCATACACGGGGTGCATATCACTGTATATATATTGTTTGATAACATGTAATATCAAATCTTTGCTCAATGTCCCGAAAATATCTCATATTTCCCGAAAAATTTCCCAGGTTTCCCGATTCCCGGCAAAATCTCGAAAGTTTCTACACTGATTGGCAACAATACAGTTAGTGGCAATTGACTTTCCCAAAAACTGACTACTTATGGTCAAATGATCCCAGATTAATTATATGCGGTTTTCAAGGGAAAATTACTTTCATCTTTCATATTTGAAGCACAAAAATACATGCATATAGCGTAAAAGGAACCATTGCAGTTGCCTAGAGAAACATTAGACTTCCCTGGGTACGCCGGAAACCGTTCAAACTTAGAGGGCTGAAAATAACCAGGATGAGTGTACTAAGAATTCTTGGACACTGCGTCCAAATCCGGACCATACTTCGGACCAAAATTAAACAAGCCATTTTCCTCGCTGTGGCAAATTTTAGCTATACTATTACTTCACTTTGAAACAGTTTTCTGTAACAATACATATGGTTCTAAAAAAGTAACAGGTGTCATAAAATGAAATAACAGTTTGGTCGTTTAAAATTTCAACATTTTCCGTTTAAACCAGCATTTCCATAGCGACGGATTAATAATCTTGATTGCGTCATTTTGGCTTTTCAAACCGCAAAGTAATTTTCAAAGACATAGTTTAAACTTCTGATTCATTTAAAAAAAATACAAAAGAAACTCATATCTATTTAGCCTGAATTTCATCTAATTACGTCGAGTCGTTATTACTCCCTCGAGGGAGTAATAACAACTTGAAGTAATCGGATGAAATTCAGGCTAATATCTATTGAGTGTGTGTGCTTTTTTGCAGTCCACAGTTAGGTTTTAAACTCAAATTTTCTCGGAAAAAGTCATACAGATCTATTTGATGTCTCATTATTAGTGTTGCAAATGTATCTTTAAAAACATTCTTTAAGAAATGTCCATTTGAGTACATGAATTAACTAAATTTTGGCGTCATATACTAATAGGATCTTCAAGTACTTATTAAGTATGAAGGCTTTTCAACTTTAAAGCTATCGAGCCTTAACTGAATTGCCTCCATGAGGTGCGGGCTGCTTTTGGTAATATATTATCCTGTTAAAACATGTTTTTCTGTGCAATAGTCTCATCGCACTTTTTCTTTTTTTGCCAAGCGTTTTAACATTTTGCGCTAATAACTGACTATTTTCATACAAAAAAGCTGTGATTGCGTTTACTAATAGCTATATAGGTAAGGTAGCGATCGATTTACCGTATTTGAGAATAAGAATGAACGGAATTCTCTAACATGCGCATGAATTCGCAGCACTGGTTGCCAAAGTTTTTTCTTTATTTACATGATAGAATCTACATAATGTCGGCCAGGTATGATCCGCAAAACATTTCAGTCTCACCTGGTTATCCTTTGACCCTGGACTTTTTCCACTTCGTCAATCGTCAACAGAGGTGAAGCGCTCGATTCGACTTGCATGTTTGGCGCAATGTTTCAAAGAATATTGGTGAGAGTTAAGACTTTTTTCCGAGCAAACTAAACTTTTAAGAATGAAATATTGAACGGAGAGCGCGTTTGTATGTTGAACACATAATAGATTGTTCACTATCCAATCAGGGTTAAAAGAGCCCTCTTTTTCTGAATCGTCTTGTAGTTTTTGCGACAGGTATTTCATAGGTTTGTCAATAGACAGAGAATTACAATTTCGCAAAGAAATGCGACATGTTCTGGATGATTGAGAAACAACATTCCTTCACTTTTTTCGAATTGGGAACTCAATGTCTTAATTGCTTATTTTTTAAAAGAGACAAAAGCTAAACAACTAACTCTTAATTGCATTTTTTTTTATACATTACCTGCTCTTATTAGTTGAACATTTTTGCATAATCAGCCGCGTGTTAGACAACTATGACTGAGAAATGGTTCTCTTATGGAGGTCAGTTTTCCAACAAACTACAGATACAACGGATTGCATTTCAAAAAGTATGGTGTGAAGAAATGACGGAGGAACAGATTATGAACTCTACGTTGATGAGCAGAACTGCCATTATTGGTGTACGCAATATCTACGATTATCCTGATACCTTATTGGAAATGAACGATTTGTTCAAGCGAAGATTATAACAAAATACGTTCTTTGTATCATCTGAAGAAGGACCTACCTATGAACCAAGACCTAAGTTACAGAGACAATTTGGTAGACTACACCGTCAAGTAATGATGTAACCATTAGCCATTTCTTTATTATTATTATTTCTTGTGTACAATGATATACTCTTTGACGTGAATAAAATAATTAGCGATGAAATACTGTGTCGTGTAAATTTCTTTGCCTTTGGAAAATCGGGTCCACAAATTAAAATAAATAAAATGGGCTGAACCCAGGGTTCGAATCTGGGTTTCTGTTGCCACAACTCAACGACCTAAACCACCAGCAGCACACCATCGGGTGCAGACAACACTCGTTTATCTTGTTTCTTTTCCAATCGCCTTAAAGCCCAAAAACGTACATTAAGTTCTTGTTTACTTCAAAGAAGTCTTTCTGCATTTGTGTTGTTAAGGCAGAAAATCGTTCAATGTTTGATGCGTTCATGGTAAAGGGCGCCATAGACTACGAGCAGCCTCTCTTTTTTCTTAGTCCGTCGTGCAAAAAACCACGAGACTCGCAAATGACCACGCGCGTGAGTAAAGGCGCGAGACGGGAGAGGCTTTGAGGTGATTCGAATTACGATCACGCGCTTACCAGGAGATATGACCTTCTAATGCTTCTATTTTCCGACAAACATTCCTGCAGTGCTTCAGCCATCATTTTCGATTGTTGACAGGTTGTTGTCAACGCTTCACTCATCCGCCAATCGTATTTTTGAGTTGTGAGGCCAACGCATATTTCATTGGCTCTGGCTTTGCGGGCAGTCTCTTTTTTCTTCTCGGGCTGCCGCCCTCGTTTCGTGCGTCTCCCGGCTTTGCCCCTCCCGCGCACGTGCACTGCTCTCACTAAATCTGCCGAAAAAGAGAGACTGCTCGCAGTGTAAGGGCGCCATTTTCATGCATACTAAAATCCTATACGTGACGTCCTCTGCTCTGTGATTGGTTCAAAGTACTGAATAGGAATGAGCTTCATTGTTCCATTTTTTCTCTAAAACTTTAACAAAAGAATACTGCTCTGTGATTGGTTACATGCCATATCAACGCCCTTCACTACTACCGTTGCCAAAGTTCAGTAGATAAGTTTTCCATCTCAGTTGGACATAGTTGTCCTCGCTGTTGAAGTATAACTCTAGGCCACCATGAAGTCCTTTGCAGTGATTGGCCTTCTCGCCTGTTTCATTGGCGCTCTGATGACAACTGTTCCGTCGGAGGAAACTTTAGAAACACCTGAGAACCAGGAAAATAATGGTGAATTAGGCGCCCCTGAGGAAACCGTTGAGAATGATGAAGTTGATAAAGAAGGCGACGAAAGTGAAGACGGTGATGATGAAATGGATGATCCTGAAAGGTAACTAATCCATGCCACGGTACGGCACCTGTTCTTCATATAAAACTAGTAGAGGTCAAGGTAAAGAAACCTTATTCTATGTCGGTAGCTCGAAATAGTCACTTGACTAACAAGTTGCGCTCATTTTTAACCTCCTCTCTCCATTAGCGTTCCGCTTTACGGGTATTTAAAGCTACTTAAAAGGACATGGAAAGCAAAGAAGTAGCAGGAAGGATTTGTGGTCACTCCTGGGAATCGAACTCGGGAACTCTCCGGTATCCGGTCATTTCTTTCCATCGTTCCAAGTCAGATCGTTCCAATCAATAGTCAGATCGTTCCACAAGACAGTCAGCTCGTTCCACAAAAAAGTCAGTTCGTTCCACATGTTTTATCTATTTTCTAAACGTGTGAATGTTATCCGAGCGATCGGAACATGGATGAAAGTATTTTCAGAACTATTTACATAATGTTGAGAAAGTACTACGTAACCTGCGTGTTTGTTGTTTGTAAAGTGGTTTTAGATTAAAAAGCGAGAGAAACCTGTCACGGTTTACGTCGGTTTCCGGGGCCACTTGTCGAGTTCGAATTCCGGCGTGACATTCGAGTTCGCTAACATGCCGAATTCGCTGGGTATGTTAGTTCACAGTTTAGAGTTTGTTTGTATCCATAAACCACGAGCAATATCTATAATTTATACTCCTTAATCCTATTGCCGTAAAAAGATATGAAGCTTTTGATAACCGCAATACGGCAATCACGGTGCGGCTTTAATTATAAGATTTCGTTTCCCGAATCGTCACGAGTTTATAGAAATGATCTGAAGGGAAACAAAAATTACTTAGAGTTAGCGGCGGTGTTCTTACATTATTTTTACATAAGCTCGGATTCCTTTGTTCTTTTCGAACTCCCGAATCAACTGTCTGAAAAGCTTTGTGAGGCTTTGATTGTTTAAAGGCAAGAGCGCGGCTAATGAACACCTAATTAAAATGCGAGGGGATTAAGTGACCTATCCCCCTTGCATATTAATACATAATCCCCTCCCATTTCAATTAGCTTTTCTTAAAGAAAAAAAATTAACAAATGTTTATTGGAAATATTAAACACGACGCTATAATTACTAAAATCATTAAACTGAGTTGCGTTTCTTTTGCGCCATATTCACGGATTTTCTTAGTTGTGCCAGTTCATCGATTTCCACAGCCAGAACGACAGTCCGAAATTGAACAGCGTCTTTATACCGTGTAGCATGAAAATTTTGCGGGAGTTTTATTTTGCGGATTAGCGATTTTTTGTGGTTTGCGGGAACAAATTTTTGCGGTTCGAGATGACTGCGATTTCTGGTGGGAACTAATTTTTGCGATTCACTGTTCAAATAGCAGATTATTTAAGTGGAAGAAGCCTTAATATGGTATCTTCAACTTTTGTTTTACGGTATGTTGAGTCAAAGATCACTCTACTTCCATATTTAATGGAGAATAATACGGTAATCACTGTAATATCTTACTGCACAAAGGGACTGAACAACAGCAAAACAAAACAAAAGCCTATCCCTACCATACACAACAAGTCCATTAAAAGCAGAGCTTTTAATTTGACTGAAGTGTGTTAATTTTTGCGGCGTTTTATTTTGCGGTTTTTTTTTTCTACGGGAACTAATTTTGGATCATTATCGAGGTCAATCCGCAAAATTAATTCGCAAAAATTAGAATCCGCAAAATTTTCATGCTGCACGGTATTCTACGGTTCCACGAAAGTGTCGCTGTCATGGTAAGGTGTTCCGTTCCTTAACCAGTCATCACAAACTCGCGTACTCCATGAAGACATGTAGTTAACCTCTTTGTGTTTGTGGTATTCTTGCTTGACTCCTCGACTGAATTTCCTTGTAGTGATCCCTCGCCCGGAATTTTTTTTGTCTGTAAACATGCAGGTCGGTCGAAAGATCGTCGGTGCGAAAATTGAAGTTGTTAACTGCTTGCTCGTTGTCTGCACCCGCAAATGAAGATTCAAAATTGTTTTCCGAAATCTCAATTGCAGTACCGCCACAAAAGCTGCTTTAGTTTGAGTAATAAACGGCTCTATTTCTGACTCTGAATCGCTCGACACTGCATTCACTGCGAACAACTAATTTGAAATGCGACTTTGAAAAACTAACATAGTTAAAAAGCCGAGGAACTTGTAAATGCCACCAGTGCCAGCAGAGTGTTCAAAAAGAAAAGAAAGATGAACAATAGAGGTATTTTTCGTCAATGTATTTTTGCATCCCTTGAGGAATCCTGGCCAATGTAAAAATAAGCCGTTTATCGGCCTTCAGCTCGTGGTTAGTGATTTATTCCCTCGTGCGTTGCCCTCGGGCTGCGCTCTCGGGCAACGCACGAGGAGAATAAATCACATAACCCCTCGCTTGAGGCCGATAACCCTTACTTACAGTAAATGTGAGAAGGAAATCCAGGGTAAATCGACCTTGGTTCGAATTAGCGCGAGGTTCGAGTTATCAGGAGTCAACTGCATCCTTTATGTAAAACTGTATGTTGTTTAGGGGTAGTTTCGAAAACGAAGCACTCGAAAACAAAGACCGAAGAACGAAGCACCCAAATCTCGAAAACGAAGCTCCCAAAACTCGAAAACGCGAAGCACCTATCCATCCCAAGGTTTTATAAAAGCCTGCCAACTGTTTAACCGAACGTTTCTAGATAGGATATCCTATGGTGTTGTTTTCAAAATTTGCATAAATCTGGCGCTGAAAAGAAATATTTAGGTAACAATGGCTTCGAAATACTGTACCTTTAGAACGGCATAACTTTTACTTGTTGTGCTATATCTTTCAAAACCAGCAATCGACTCTAGCTAAAAAGCTCTCAAAGCGGCGGTTTAAATATTAAAGCCCGTGGCTGGTTGAAATCGTTTCTTGTTTCTTTTCAAACGACTTGGGGACTTGTCAGAAATTAGCAGCGGGGGAGGGGAGGTGGGAATTTTAAATTTGGGTTCGGAAACGAGGTGACCGATCCCTGCAGTGGGGGTGAAATTTGCCATTCCTTCCCTTGAGCTTGGTCTAAACTATCATGACCCTCCCCCTCTTGTATAAATGATAAGATCTACTTCTTGCAATACACTAGAGTGAGTCAGTATTATGAAAACTCAAAATATATTTCTAATCTGTTCTTTGAAATGCTATATACATACATTTTAGATGACAGCATTAAGAGTCCGACTCTGATTCTGAGAGCTGATCACTCGACTCTTTTATTTCTCCGATACATATCTCGATGCATCCTCGGAGACCCAGGGGCAGATAGTGGGGGCGAGGGAAAGTCTAAAAAGGCGGAAAAATATGGCACAAAAGAAAAGTAAAGACTTTTCTTCGTGCCTTATTTTTTCGCCCGTGTAGACTTTCCCTCGCCCCCACTATCTGCCACTGGGTCTCCGAGGATGATCTCGATGCTTCTGTGATTGTAAACCTTTTTCCGTTTGTCGGTTGATGCACAAACGCTAAACGCCTTCTCTTCAGTTGTTTCCTTCTCGACAGTCATGGCTTGGTTTATGCTTAGTCCAAAAGTTGACATGACATTTAATCGAAGTGAGATATTTTAGCAAGTGAACTCTATATTCCGTCAATTTTCAGTGAAGATGCTTTTACGGAAGACGAAGACGAAGATAAAGACGACGATGCGGAAATTGATGCGGAAACTGAAGAGTCGGATGATCCTGAAAGGTAAACTGCATGATTCCACACATTCAACAAACAGCGTTTTTACTTCTTTTCGACTAAGGACTAATTTTCATACTGAGCCGAGCAGAATTCTCCACTGAGACCAGACATATCTCTCTGTCTCAGAAATAATTTCCCAAATACATGATGACATCAGACATGCTTTTCTCTTCACCAAGCGTCGTTTAGGTACTAAATTATCAAATCAGTTGACCACTCCCTGAGCCGTAACAAAACCAAAAGCCCGCGGAGCGGGGACAAATGACATATTTCCCTCATGAATTGCCACCAACCTCGGGATCAGATAGTGAAGCCAGTTAACAAGTTACTTTCTACAACTTTCAATATGAACTGCGAATCTGTCAGCGCAACTGTCAATCAACTCGCAATTAGAGTTAGGCGACCTTTTATCGCCCATCTTTTATTCTTTCTTGATGCGTCTCCTCCACAGAGCACTTCCTTAAAAAAAATTGACGGATAGTGCTAGTCAACAATTTACGCGCTCCAATTTTTTAATCGCTACAGTCCTGATTGTTCCTTATAACTAACAATCTATTCCTCTCCTTTCAGTCCAAACCCTGTTTCTCAAGATGACGATGAAAACGACAATGCAGAGTTAGAGAATGCTGAAAGGTAAACCATACTCTATGCAATTAAAAACTGATTGATTCGTACCTTTTCTGGTGTATTTTTTTCCCTTTAGTTGACGTCATTTTTGATAACAAAAAAGATATACCATTATTTAAACTATTTTTCATATTTTCGTACAGCCTACACACTCAGGCTGCTGTTCATAATCACTGCCAGGAAAAAAAAAGGCTGACCGTCGTTTTGAGTCATTTTCTAATTTTTCCAAGTAATAGAGGAAAGAAAACGTCGACTTTTTCAAGTTCCATTACATTTTTTTTCTACTTCTTACCCGCCCTTTACCGAACATACTTCTTAACCGTTTTTTTTTTTGGCGCATTATTAGGTGACTATTTCCTCTGTTTAGACTCTGTTGAGTTTAGGAAGAATTGCATCTTGCTGACTCCACTCCTTTGATTTTCACCTAATCCGGCAGGAAACGATTGACCAAGGAATTCGACCTTTAACTTTATGAAAGCAATTGTTTAAGAAAAATTACTGAAAAAGTGAAATATGTTAGCAAGTGTAAGTCACAACCATTTCAACAAATTTAAACGTCGCAGCGCTGACTTGCACGCATTCTGTTTGATAACTGAAAAAATGTTCATATCATTGTAAATAACTAACGAATGTCTTTTGTTTTCAGTATTTCCATGACAACACGCAGGTCAGCAGCAGTTCCGAAGGCTTTAACTTGGGGCCGCCGCCGACGCCGACGAAGCTACTATCGACGCCGACGAAGCTACTATCGACGCCGACGAAGTTACTATCGACGCCGACGAAGCTACTATCGACGCCGACGAAGCTACTATCGACGCAGATATTATACACGCCGACGAAGCTCCTACCGACGTCGCTATATTGGAAAAAAATGAACACCTGGTGAATCTAGCTGCTCTTTAACGCACTTTAATTGTCCCCCTTTCCAACAGTAAAACATGATTTAAATGTAACTTGAACGAAGTAAATCATACTTAACTTTTTGTAGCTTGTGACAAATGTTATTTGAGGTGTGAATTAATAAAACTTGTTTCTTACACCTGGCAGCAGACATTTTTGAACAATGTTATGGGAACAAGTCTTGGAAAAGGATGTCTGTCGATCATAACTATGCTATGAAAATTCAAAAGTTCGGTACAGCTGGGTAATCGCGGATACGATTAGGAGTTACCCTCCGTGTATTGAGTGTATAACAGTCAGCAGAGGACTACACCATTTTTCCTTCTTGAATCGTTCCCTACCTTGGGGTATCAAAAAGTGTTTTTTTGGAAGAATCTAAATCAAGATGAAATTTGGCATTTCTCTAGTGAGTAATGGACTGTGCAATAATTACCTGGAGGGGTGGGGGTTGGAAAATTAGAGAGGGGCATAGGAGAAAATGACAACAAGAGAGAGGGAGGATTGGATGTAAAATTTAATACATACAGGGGGGCATTACTTTTTCATCCCTTTTTGCAAACTGGAAAAGTAGTGGAAGAGTTATTAGAGTTCAAATATAAATACTAACATTGGAAAAAAATGACAAATTTATCAACTCTAAGGTATTCTGATCTATGAACTGTTGTTTTCCTATCTGTCATGCAGTAGGGAAGGAATGCCTCTGTTATGTGTTTAGAAAGTGCTACTTTATTTGCACTACGATTTAGTAAAACAGAAAACTTTAATTAAAAGTTGCAAAAGTAGCACTATAATCAATCAAAACTAACTACGAGAGAACGACTGGAGAACTGATAATTTGACTAACAATAGACGACTGTTTAACTGTGACAATAGACGGATCGAAACGCACCAATAGACCTTGTCACGGTTTTCGACGCCATCTTGACGAGTAGGCAAACGTGTGAGAAATTACAGTGTTTGTATAAGAATCTAATGTCGAATAATTTCCGTAAAACGGCTGTTCTGAAAAAAAAAAGTTATAAACTAAAGCTATAGAGCAAAGGATTGTCCTAAAAAATTTTAGTGGCGTACCTGAGCTTAAATTTCTCCAGGGGATTGCTTTAGATTTTCCATATATTTGTCTGTAATTTTCCCGGGGCTTTCTTACAGACAAATGTATAGAAAATTTAAAAAAGTGGTTCTAGGTCTTCCTGGTGCATGTAACGCCCTCATTTTTTTTCAGTAGAATCCTTAGGAGTGAAGCTTTAGTTTACAAATCCTAATTTTTTTCAGAACAGCCGATCTACGGAAATTATTCGAAATTAGATTCTCATACTAACACAGTAATTTCTCACGCGTTTGCCTACTCGTCAAGATGGCGTCGAAAACCGTGACAAGGTCTATTACTGATTATGAGTCTTCATAGCCAATAACATCACGGCTTGTTATATTCCTAGACTTTCACTCAACTAAACAGGGACTGCCATTGGTTGATTCTTGGTCACGTGGCCTTGACTAAAATCAAATGTATCCCGATCGTGATACATTAAGCAATGTACCCCGCTCGGGCTACATTACAGCACGTGATCAAAGCATGGTGGAAAGTGGCGTGACAAAGGCGGGAAAAATACTGCCAGGTCCTGCCAGTTTTCTTTTTCGTGAATGAACACAACAACACAAACACGAAGCCTTAAGCTAAAAAGCAACGATTTTTAAAGTTATCCAAGAAGTTCCCAGAAGAAAAACAGCAGCTAGTGGAGGAAAACGATGCAGATAATGTAAGGAAGGTACTTTGTAAATCATTCATTCACTGGTTTTTAGAATTAAATTTGTGTTGTTATAAGTACCGAGTCGACTGTTTTGGTTCGCTCCGGTTATTCTTTTGTTGCTGTTGAAGTGAAAGTCTAGAAATATAACAAAACACTTAATGTCAGGTCCCTCGGGAAACCAGTTAGTTTTGTTTTCCCGAGAGTCCTGATGCTTCCCTCGACTTCGTCTCGGGAAACATCAGGACTCTCGGGAAAACAAAACTAACTGTTTCCCTCGGGATCTGACATTAAGTGTATATTAACTGACAGACGACCAATAACATCGCGACGTAATTGACCAATCAGATCAATAACCAGAGTATAATACCATCAACTGACGTGATACAACTCACTTTGACTCTGAAGATGACTATCGCACAGGTTGTCGAAACGTCAGTCACTGTCAACAACAGTCCTATTCAGGACTACGTTCACCAGGACGATTAAACTCAACCTACTTTTGAAATGACTCCTGGGTTCAAACCTTTCACAAAGATGCCAATGTTAGCACACATGGCATCATAATTTAGCAGAATGAAAAACCCAACTGTTGAAATTTTAACAGCAACACAAATTTAAAGTATGGTAAATAAATATAATTATGTTATTCACCGGCTGGGAGGTCCGTTTTGGGAGTTCTCCAGTCGTTCTCTCGTAGTTAGCTAGGCCGGTGAATAACATTTTTATTTTTTTCCCACTGAGATTTAAAAGTTCCTGGAAAATTTCCCTTCACCATCCAACCTATGTGTGTTGAAGTAGGACACGTTCGTGTTGATGTAACGCGCGATCGATTGCGAACCAAAAAAAACATTACAACATGGTTTTTGGCTCGGTAAATTATATTATGGCACTTACTGCTCTCGTTTAGAATAACAAAAGCTTTTTGCGTCTTGCCAGACAATTCATAATCTGAGTGTCAAACAAGGATAAAAGAATTGACCAGTTTGAAGTTAAAAGCCCTATGAAAAAAATACAGCAAGCCGGATTTTCTTCGGCTGAATAATTCAAAAATTGCTTTAAGATTAGTTCAATCGAGCAAGATGAAAACTACAAAAGAGCAAATTACACAAACGAATTTTAAGGTTTTGAATTGAATTCGAATAAAAGATGGCGATGTGAGTAACAAGCTATAACAAACAAATGAAAACGGC
>OZ037992.1:53942064-53954564 GCA_964035705.1 Porites rus
GTTTTATTTTATTTTATTTTTTACCCTGAACTTTTTCTGGTACGCACGTGCGTACAGCTAGTTACTATACGCCCCTGGAAATATAGCCTAATCCAGAGGATTTCCCTTTAAGCACTAACTTCCTTCTCCAAGAACATATTGTCAGTTGTATCTAAAATTTGTATCAAAAAATAAAAGGTGAAATCCCTCTTACCAAGTAAACTGTAAATACCAGTAACTGGAAACGCTAGGATTTTCCAGAAGCTGGTGACTGGCAAAAATCGCCAAACAAATGACATAAAACTAAGAAAATGTGGCTAAAGTAGGGTACCATCCTAACGCCTAAAATCTACTGCACTAGTTTTGTCAACAGCGACAGTCAGTCAGTCCACCTGACCTACCGGAAGCTTGCTTGTGAAATACCTCATTCTTTATGCCATGACCCTAGACAAGCACCCTACACACCTAATATACCTCGTACTTTAAGTCATGATCTGAGGCAAGAATGCTACACAACATCATTGATTTTTTTAACGAATAAGAAATGAGAAGTCCAGTGGAATCCATTGATGTTTCCAGTGGAATCTAGTCATTTATTGGACAACCCTCTTATGATTTGGCCTGTTGCTGCCTAGTAATATTTCTTTACTTTAACTTTTATGTTGAACCCTGGGACAGGGGAACTTTTTTCAAGTGACCACTCTCAAGAAAGAGACAGGAGACCGCTAAAGGTTGTCCACTCAATAGAGGTTCTGTTGCAAATGAATTCACTGACAATTTTGTCCACCCTACTAATCAGCCCCTAAATAAAGGAAATCTAGGTGATATGGGGTGGGGGTGGGGGGGAACTTTCTAGAAATTCAAGTTAACAAAATAATATACGACATTATCAGGACAAGAAGAATGTCCATAAAGTGACTCGGTAAAGGATGCAAAACTGTAGAACCACATGTGTTTTCAATATTTTTTCAGGAGCAGATTGCAACTGTGGTGTTATAAGCCTGACAATTTTTCATAGTTCAAAGCCGATGCGTTCGCTAACGACCTTATTGCGCATATAATATTTCATTTTTCATTAAAGATTACAGCCATTCACGAGCACCCAAGTTTTTTTCCTGCTTGAGGTCGTTTTTATCAAGTATTGAATATCATAGTACACTTAAATTTATCATTCCTTTTCCTAGAGAAGTACTCCCACTGATTTGATAACTGGCAAAAGAATCTGCTACTGATAACGCAAAATAAAGTTTCAGTTAATATTCATGTTTTGGGGAGGCAGGTTAATCATATTTTTAGTAATAAATATTTTGGATGCCTTAATGAACAAGGAGTAAGAATTGAGACAGATGGTTGATGTGCGCCTTTCTCTGCGTGAGGTCCCAGTGACTCCCTCTCCGTGGCCTAAAGCAACTGCTTCCCCCCGGGGAGGGGGGTACTCCCTTATATAAGCCATATAGGTATGTGCCGCCCCATCGGGAAGAGTTTTTGCGCCGTTTTGGTCTGAAAACGGGTATACATTTTGCCCATTTTGGTCTGGAATCGGGTACGGTTTTCGAGGGAACTACAAAGTGTATGAACGTATTTATAGTTTCAAAATTTCTTCCAAATTTGGTCATCAGTAGCTAGTTATGGTGAATTATGCGGGTGCTTTTAGCCAATCAGAATCGGGGAAATATTTTGAATGTATAATAGAAATAAATAAAAGCACCGTCAGCCTCACTAGTTTGTTAAATGATCACTATTTCTAATTATAAATGCCAACGTACAATGCTGAAGTTCATCTACTCTAGTTGTAGGTTAGTGATGTTATTACTGAGTATATAGGAAGCCATGGCCACCCGTATGAGACTGATCTCTAACTAATAAGCATGTAAAAAAACTTGTCTACATTGATTTTAAAGTGTACAATAGTGAAGCGATTGACTTCCCCGAAAACGGCCAGACCTCGTCGAAATATTTTTCCTTCCAGCCCTGTAGTACTGTACTGCATGTATTTAAGAAGAAAGTTTGTAATAAATGCTCGGCGAATAAAGTTAAGCATTGCGTTATTCAGAAAATATTCCTTGACTCTTTTACTTTCTGACGTGTAAAAGTTTTGCATTTTTTTCTTCATAAATTATCTCCGCCGGACAAGCTCACTTTGCTGAAAAACTCTGGGCCGGGTTATTCAAATCTTGGTTAAGATAACCCAGGGTTAGTGCGACATTTGAATTCAGATATGAAAGCTTAATTAATTCTTTTTGTCTACAATGTGACTATTGGATGCTCTAAAAAGGATAGAAAAAATTATCCTAGTAAATACTTTTGAATTAAGAAAAAGAAACGCTAATATTATAGACCTTCGAACAACTGGGCCCTGTGGTCTACAAAGTGGATTTAATGCAGCCAGCTTAATTGACTTGTACATACTGTACTAGTTGTAATCATTATCTTACAAAATTAGAATCATAACATTTTTAGAACAATTTAAAGGCTGCTTTACCTTTAAAAATATCAAGGCCATGATTGTCTCTGTTTTCCAAATTTTTTAATCTCACCGAGTTCACAAAAGCCACTTTTGTTTGTTCTCTCTTCAGGATCTTTCATTGTCCCATAGTTAGGAAGCAGATAACGTTGGATGGCCTAAGACTGATAGCAATCCAATCAGATTTCTTGAAACACGAAGTTTACTCATTGAGTTTTGTATAATAGCAGTAATAATATAATAACAGTATTGATAACAAGGAAGCTGTAGCGGCGGTCGCTGTGGACTTGAGCAAAGCGTTTGATGCCATAAACCACAGCCTTCTGCTCGCGAAGTTGAAGGCCTATGGCTTTTCTCCTCATGCCTTGGAACTGATGTCCACCTACCTGCTAGGTCGTCAACAATGTGTCAGATTAGAAGGCGTATGCTCTAACTTCAAAAAAGTTAAATCTGGCGTTCCTCAAGGTTCACTATTGGGGCCGTTGCTGTTCAACATATTCATTAATGACTTGAATTTCTGTGTTCCTAATGTCTCATTGCGGCTGTACGCTGATGACACGACTGCCTACCTGTCTGATGTATCTCCCACCATTCTAGAATTTTCCTTCAACAAAGATCTTCAGACTCTTTCGTCGTGATTTGAGTCTAACCATTTAACAGTGAACAGTACTAAGACTCAAGCATTATCTGTCGGACCCTGTGCCTATCGTTATTCTTTATTTCTTAATAATGCTAGAATAGAATTTCTCCGATCTATTAAGATTCTCGGAGTTACTCTAGACAAGGACCTATCCTATAAAGAACACATATCAGATCAACTAAAGAAAGTCTACGCGAAGGCCTCTGCACTGAGAAGAATAAGGCGTTTTCTTCCTCATGATGCAATGATAAAACTTTATAAAGCATTTATATTACCTCATCTCGAATACTGCAGTCCTTTGTTTGTAGGCATAGGTACGGGTCAACGCAACCGTCTCGAAGATGGCAACTGTTATATTTTGAGAACATTAATCGGGCACAACAAGTCAATGTCATACGACGAGCTGCTCACTACGGCTAGCATGAAATCCTTATATTGTAGGCGTTTACACCAGGCGTTAATACTTCTTTTTAACTGCTTAAATGGTACGGGACCCACTTATATTGGAAGCCTTTTTAAATACAGGCATACACCGTATAGGCTAAGAGGCGAGGGCTTGAATTTGGAATTACCTAACTTTAATCTTAAATTTAAGAAGAATTCTTTCACTTATTCATTAGTTATGGAACAGTTTGCCTTCTCAAGTGCGTCTTTCAAGAGATGCTAATGACTTCAGAAGTAAATTGCACGACTGTAGCTTTTTAGAACGCGTCTTATAGTGCACGATTGTAGCCTTTAACTGTTTTAGAACGAGTATTATAGTTTTCCTAGTCACGTTTTTAGTATGTGACTTTTTAGTCGGTTTTAGCTTTTTATATTTTATGTTTTTATTACCAAGTTTTTTTATATGTATATATTTATTGAGTTGTTTTTAAAATTGAATAATATTATATAGCTGTAGTTATTATAGATTTTATTTATACACGTTCGTATTTTGAACGAGTTTTTTAGCTCTTTGACGAAACGTGTTAAAATAAATGATTGATTGATTGACGATTGATTGATTGATAAATATAGAATTATCACTAGAAATCCATTGTTTACTGGAGTTTATTGCACTGTAATGCGTTCTGAAATACAATATTCAAAGGAAATAAAGAAACTGACGGTAAAATTCCTAAACATACCTAATACTGAGTGTGTGAATCTTAATGATTTCACGGAAAAAAAAATTGGCTATTGACCTCAATCACTGGAATGGAAACTTAGTGATATATTGCACACCATAACGTGGATTTTTGTTTGGTAATACCGCGCTTATAATATCGTCACGCTCCCTATACTGAGACTTATTTAGCTGTAATACTGAAGTGGTAGCAGTTAGTGATATTAATAAGTAGTATATTGAATTCTGTGGCACATGGATATTTATTAGTATAAATACCACGCAGTTTTAATAGAGTGATCTTACTTAACTCGTGCAACAGTATCTAACAATTAGCAAGTAGCCTGTTCAAGACGTTCAGATAGTAGGGAGCGGTGTGAAGTAAAACGGAGCGCGAAAAAATAAAAAAGAGGGAGGGGGAGAGGTGAGAGTTTCCGCTCTAATTTCATCTGTTTTTTTTACTTTGCACCGCTCCCACTATCTGAACGCCTGGAACAGGCTAAACAATCAGTGCCAAATAGTTACAAAGACACAAAAGAAAACAACGAAATTAAAGTGAAATACTGGCTAGTATAAGTCTACTTTCTATTTCGCCGATAAAGTTAAATCACTCTATCTGTCCTAGTTGACATTAAAAGGATTATCAGTATACTGTTGAAATCTGACGATACTTCCAAATGTAGTGCTGTGAAAATTCCCACAATTATATGGTTGACACGCTCTACCAAGTCCCTTCTCAAATAAAAACTCTCTCAATCGGAAGTTACAGCTCAGTTGTTGACCATTTCGTTGAAGAGCTATTAGTTCAGTTGAAAAACATTTATAAAATACCTGTGTTACAATTTCGCGATTGTCTAATTGAACACAACAAAAAAAAAGTTATATCATGTGCAAGTATCAAATAAAACTCTCTTCTACGTCCCCGTATGGTTTCACGATACGGCACAGGTCGATTTTGTTCCCAACCTTTGTTAACAAATTTATAACTGTAACTCTGCAACACTGAGTTTTTCGAACTCATTTCTGCTCACGGAATAATATGACGAATTAAAAAACCATTTGGGACTTTCGTAACAGTGCGTTACTCGATATAAGATATTTTTAACTAATGGCAGTTGTACTGTAGTTGTTAAAATAATTGCTTTCTCCGATCCTTCTTTTTCTGTCCTTCTTGTAAAGGAGCACAAGCCAGGCCACATGTACATGACTTGCCAATTTGAAATGCACACTGCCTAAGTCAAGAAAAACTTGTTAAAACTTAATAAAATTCTTTTATACTGCCTTCTACAAATTTTGTCTCCCTAAATTGGGTAGAACCTGTGTGAATTATTTAAAGATGTTGTGTTGTTGTGACCTTATCATGCAGTTTGCAAAGAAATACGGTGGTATATGTACTGTATTTATATTTGACAAAACGTTTTTTGCATCGAAGCGGTGTTGACGCCCCTACAGTTCCGCTTCGCATCGTTTTGTTCATTTGATTACCGAAACACAGTTTGCGCAAAATATAATACTTGTTTTTCCTAAAAAATAGTGCCAAACATTTACAAAAGACCAAAGAAAACAATGAAATTAGAGTGTGATACAGCTCTAATATCCACTTCACGGGCACAGTAAAATCACTCTTTTGACTATCAGTCCGATTTAAATTTGTAGCGTGGAGGTTATTTTGGATTGAGTGTACTTGCTAGTTGCCTTTAAATCTGCTGGAAGGTCTGTTATACTTGATAGCAGAGCGTTTCTGCCATTAAAAGCAAATTTATGAAGATTTGACAACAAATAGCCCACGGCTATACTGAGTTCACTAACTCTCCTAGTAATAATAATATCGATTTTTAGCTAAAAGAAGATAATTTGAATGTCGTGAGTTTTGCCATTTTTCGAAGCTTTTTATTTGTTATTGAAACTACAACGCGATATTGGGTTGCACCGGCATTGTTACAGTAGTTTTACTTGCATTTCAGGCATTTCGGAAAAACCAAATATAGCACACCCCACATGCAAATGTCAGCGTAACGAAACTATAAATGTAAAGAAAAATAATAGACTGCTCGCAGTTTATAGTCGATCAGGCAACGAGGCCTTCCGTGACTAAAGAATTCTACGTAAGATTTGTTTTCGGAATAACTGTTACGACGTGCATTTAGTTTTCCTCGCTTTTAGCCAAATATTTCACACACAAGAAAAATAGTTTTTTAACTTGCATTTGCAGCTCACACGAAAATTGTTCGCACGCGTTTTACTCGCCGTTTGTCGCGGCTTGCTTTGAAAGGTCCCACGAGTTTTTTTCTGTGTTTCCGTTGAGTGCAATGAATCAAATTTCTAATTAATTTGGTTAATCTGTCAAGCGATGACTTGTGAATAAAATGAAACATTCAGTCGTTATGATTTAGAGAGGATCGTATTCTATGAGTTGTCAACACATTTTTTGCTTTACATTGCGCAATCGGTCATTTCAGATGACCGACTTGGCCGATCTCTAAGTCTTGAGGATCCCAAAGATTGGATGGTAAACTTTAAGCGTGGCGTGGTAAATATATAAGAAAGATGTTTCTCAGTCAGTGACACAGACGTCTCGGAAAAACAAATCGGAGAACTCCCAACGGGACAAACACTGACGGGATTTGCACTTATGACCTTCTGGTCACCAGTCCAGGTGCTCTACCACTGAGCAACAGGATACTCGTGGGAGCTAAGGACACTAAACTAATATAGGTTCTGTTTTTTTCTTGTTCATGAACAGTGTAGGTTTCGATTTTTTTCCAATGTATTTCCTTGCAAGATTTTTTTCCTCTTGAAATCAGTCTGCAGAAGGACATTTTTTATTTTTTTCTCGAATAGCCCATGTTCCCCTTCCCCTCATCCTCAATAATCAAATGGTCCGCGGGCCCTTAATATATTATATCAATTGCTGAAAACAAGTACACAAATATCACTCATAATTCTAAACAGATTGAACTGACTCGGGCTGTCCTAATAAGCGAGGAAAAGAAGATTACGAACTGATGTATAAATAACGTAAGAAATCAATTATTCCTATATTTTCAGTGTCAAATTGATCCTAGACAACCCAGTAGCAGCTCCTAAGGCTTTTTGGCGCCGCCACGTCAAATATACCCGTCCACGAGTCCGCTCCCGCATCTATAACTATCGCCCATGGCGTCGATAAAGTGAGATCCGTCGGCAATACCGGTACCGCCGGTCATCTAGCTGTAGGTGACGCTACTGGGGATGAAGTGTGGACCCGGTGCCTGAGGTCGCGTTTTAAAGAACTTTGTCCCTCTTCCCAACACTGAAAAAATTATATAAATGTAATCTGAACGAAGTAGACTATGCGTTACCTTATATTTACCAGTTTGCATGGAATGTTGCTTGAGATGAACATTAAATAAACATATATTGCACATGACAGCAGATTTCAAAAAAGGTTGCAAATGACATCCCATCAATATGGAGTGCTTCTTAACTGAATAGCAAGAAAAATATTGAGACTGAAAATGAAAAGACAGATTAAACTTTTTCTTTTTCTTAAAAGAACGTTACTCGACCAGCCTGAAGCAGGTAAAATGAGTCGGCTGTTGAGTCAACAGTTCGGCTGAAATGCCGCACTACATTTTGCTCGCTAAATGAAGTTTAGCCTAAGAACTTGGAGTTTCTAGAACTTCTCTTTACTCACAAAGAATCAAAATTCAGAAACACGGTTTCTGCAAGCTACCTATGGATGGAGGAAAGTGTTTACCACGCGTTTATTTTAAAGGAAACCAAGTTTCCGCAGATGTGGCAATGGTATCATCGCTCTTCCCTCTAGCCTAGCCGTAATTCTACGAGGTAATACGCCGTCTATCCGTATTTACGGCTCTAACTTAGAAATGAGTACCTGTACCTGTACACGAAAGTGGTTTATTTTAAGTTCTCCATTGTCTTCTTGGTCATTAAATCAGATAAAACTTCAACGTGAAACTTCAAATGAATTGCCAAAAATCTGTTGTTTTTTTTTAATTGGATGTTTGCATCGAAATACGGCATCTGTGCTGCTAGGTAGCGCTTGCCGAGGGATGGTACTTGCCCTTGACTGGAGAGCAGACTATGTAACTGCACTCTGACAAACGGCTGAAGAATATGTTAAACCTCCAGTTACGAGCTGCTGTGCTAAACGAGAAAAATTTGTCTAAAAGTCGCTTCACCCTGAGTTGAATGAGCTCCTCATCTTTCGTGCCTAAAATCTGGCCAGGCCCATGGAAAATAAAGTTTGCAGGAATTTCGCATCAAACTCGCTATGCTCAAACTTTATTGATAATCTTTGTAAAAGGTAACACGGTAAATTACAAAATCATCGGCAGGAAAACGCGTCACGTGATTTCATGCCGCTGCTTTGCAATTCAAACTACTTCCTTGAATTACATCGTGCGTCATGTGCCTAATTACCAGATTACAATGCCTAATATCCTTTTACCACTTACTGTGACATTGCAAAATACGACTCGGTGTTTTATCATCAATCAGGAGCACCCAACGGCCAATTACGTTTCTAAATACTACGTCAGAAGAGTCTCAAATGGTTTTCTCTTTGCTTTGGCAGCCTGTTACGTTTCAGGTTTAATTTGGAGGTTGCCGCCTTAAAAGACTCAAAACCATCTACCTGTTCGGATGTCTTAAGGGAACTTTGATAGTCTAGAAAGTTTTAGGAGGCTTTTTCGTCTCATCCGAAGCTGTTAGCAGAAAAGAGTGTTTGCGTGCCCCTTGTCAATTTTCACAAGTATAATTCCTTACGGAATATAACGGAAGTTTTTACACTGATTGGCAACAATACAGTTAGTAGCAATTGACTTTCCCTCAAATTGACTACTTATGCATGGTCAAGTGACTAATTAAAATGCAAATTCAGTTTGGCAACAACAGCTCTCTCCAGCAAAAAATCTATTAAAACAGCCGATTCGAACTATCTTTTGAAATGTACCCTTTTAGCTTGCTTTGGTTTGTTTAATTTTTTTTTATCCCAGATTAATTATATGTGGTTTTCAAGGGAAAATTGCTTTCATCTTTCATATTTAAAACACCAAAATACATGTGAACAGCGCAAAAGCAACCATTGCAGTTGTCTAGACAAACATTAGACTTCCTGGGTACCACGGAAACCGCACAAATTAAGAGGGCTGAAAATAACCATCCGGGAGGCGGGGGGGGGGGGGGGGGGGGGCGAACGATGAGTGTACTAAGAATTCTTCGAGACTGCATCCAAATCCGGACCATACTTCGGACCAAAATTAAACAAGCCATCTTCCTCGCTGTGGTGAATTTTAGCTATACTATGTTACTTCAGTTTGATGCAGTTTTCAATAACAATGTAGCTCATGCCCAAGAAAAGTAACAGGTGTTATAAAATAAAATAACAGTTTGGTCGTTTCACATCTCAACATTTTCCGTTTAAACCGGCATTTCCATAGCGACGGATGTAATAACCTTGATTGCATCATTTTGGTTTTTCAAACCGCAAAGTAATTTTCAAATACATATCATTGAAAATTCTAATTCCTTCAAAAAAAAAATACAAAAGAAACTCATATCTATTGAGTGTGTGCTTTTTTTGCAGTCCACAGTCGGGTCTTAAACTCAAATTTTCTCGGAAAAAGTCATACAGATCTATTTGATGTCTCATTATATTGGTGTTGCAAATATATTTATAAAATAACTAAGATAGTACGCGCGCTCTGATTGGCCGAGAGGAGTGTTTGCATGAGAGTATGTAAACATGGTTGTGGCGTCAAGTTGTTTGGTTTTTCGCGCGCTAATCACGCAAGCACAAATTTGAAAAAGTTTTCGAGTTCAAAACTCAAAAAGTTTACTTTATTTACCCATTCCTTCGTCGGCTGAAACTTGGAAAATCGTTACAAAGAAGGTGTGTACATTTTTCTTCGCTTAAGCTGACCGTTTTAAGCGAGAAAAATCCGTATTTTGCAAAGCATCTTTTTACACTCGAGGCGTTGGGAGAATTCTCGACAGTTATGCAAACCCTCGACTTCGTCTCGGGTTTGCATAACTGTCTCGAATTCTCCCAACCCCTCTCGTGTTTATATCAGGCTATGCAAACACGGAAAACGTTTTCTATTGCTTAACTGTAAATGAACAATCTTTAAGAAATGTGCATTTGAGTACATGAATTAACTACGTTTTGGCGTCATATGCTAATAGGATCTTCAAGTACTTATAAAGTATAAAGACTTTTCAACTTTAAAGCTATCGAGCCTTAACTGAATTGCTTCCATGAGGTGCGGCTGATTTTGGTAATACATTATCCTGTTAAAACATGTTTTTCTGTGCAATAGTTTCAGCGCACTTTTTCTTTTTTTGCCAAGCGTTCTAAAAGAATTCTAAACGAAATTCTCTAACATGCGCATGCATTCGCAGCACTGGTTGCCAAAGTTTTTTTCTTTATTTTCATGATAGGATATACACAATGTCGACCAGATAAGATCCGCAAAACATTTCAGTCTCAGTTTCGAATTCTTTTTTTCTTTCCCGCGTTTTGTCTGTCCAAAAATTTGGAATATATGGTAGGTACAAAACCGCGCAAAACGGAAACCTGGGAAGGATTGTATATCTTGTCAGTACACGGAAAGTAAAATTCTAAATAGGTCAAAGAAAACTCAGAGTATCCCGAAGTACTTTTCAAAGTCCCAATAAATGGTATTGATTTTCAGACTATGTTTCTTTCGCATTAATGTCAGTTTAAATCTGTTATTTCTAGATGACCTGAAGGTTGGCTCTGGTTTGCAGCTGACTTGACGTTGGTTGTAAAGAGCAAAAGAGCAGGGAGAACATTTTTTTTCGTGCAAATTCTGCGAAAATTAAACTGTCAATGTTACGAAAACTAACATGGCCGCCTATGTCACGTGGTTGCAACGAAAGAATTTGTTGTTATCATTATTCTTTGAATCGGGTTAGCTCGTAGAATAAACAGTTTGAAATCCTATCCATTTTCGAAGGCTTTTTGTTGTCGGAATCTTCCTTTTTTCGTTTGCCAATCGAAGCGTTTTTAAAATAGGTACAAGAATCGAAACTCGACTGACATCACATTACCAAGTCCGCTCCACAGACGAAACTAAGCCGCATTGTTAAAGCTGGCTACACATTCCCTGAAATGCGAAAACGAACGCTCAAAACCAAGGGAAAGGTCTATAAGAAACCTTACATATAGTGTTTTTAAACTAAAACCAACTTTATACCTACTAACACATTCAGCAAATAGCTAAAAGGAGTAGCCGAATTGATCATTTTATGGACAATTTTACTATTTTTCCGCTTGGGCTAGATTAGTAAAATAACTACGGAATTAATTAACCACGGCGTCAAAACTGACGCAGTTTTAAAAAATCCATCTGTAGATCGTAGAAAAAGTAAAAAAAATTCCATTCTTATTAAGTATTATTTCTTTAAAGTTTAGTAAAACATGGTCGATATTTTAATTCCGATATTCTTTGCTAAAATATTAAAAAACACTTCAAGAATTAAGAAAAATAAACGGTCTATTAAAGACGTATTAAATGTTTTTTTACTCGTTCAATGAACTTTCGCTTCCTCTTAACACTGAGCTTTGTCAGACATTTTTTTGCCTGATTTTTAAACAATCTGAACTATCAATACACGTTAACGTTTCAAGAAGGACTGCAGTTATAATCTTCGAGCGAGTTAGGAATTTTTTACCAGCGTTAACGTAGGATGGGGTTTCGACAAGTAATTGCTACGTGCCTTTAGACTGGTTGGGTACCTTAGCTTAGTCATGCTCGAAAACTTGAGTTTTTGAATAACAAAAAAAAAAACACATTTATCATTAATTCCAAGGCGTGGAAGACGCACCTGTTATTTTATCACTTTTTATACTCAGTTTCTCAATCCGTCGTGCCACAAACGCCCCTGGTTAAACAGCTAAACAGAGAAATTTCGCGTTTTTTTGTTGCGTGGGAGAAAGGTAAATTTTAGAGCCTACTTGTGAAAGGATTTTGCAACTGAAGGTTCCACAAAAGAAATGTGGCAGGAGAATGCATGATAAATTACAAATTCCAGTTGATTTGCCCCCGGGGGCGCACTTGTAAATACTTAAGCGGCGTTTCAGAAATTAAGGAAAAACCCAAAAATGGACTTCCTATTACGCAAATGACAGCGTAACGAAACTGTGTATTAAAGGGCCACCGTTGGCAAAATTCAGAAGATAAGTTTTCCATCTCAGTTGGGCATAGTTGTCCTCGCTGTTGACGTACAACTCTAGGCCACCATGAAGTCCTTTACAGTGATTGGCCTTCTCGCCTGTTTCATTG
>OZ037992.1:53962064-53977003 GCA_964035705.1 Porites rus
CTGTATATTAAATCCAAAGAGGTGACATTATAAAACAAAACAAAATCTTTGATAACCAACTTCGCGTCCTGCTCATTCCTGCCGATAGTGTGATATGAATTCCTTATGAGCCAGATGAACGCAGTGAAGGAGTCTCTTCCCTTATTCTCATCAACGTGAGCTTAACGTCTTTAACTAAAGCTGTGGAATACTTTCTCTTGTGGGTTTTCAGAAAGTCGTAACTACGTGTCATTGACACCGCTCGTCTATAGGGCTAGGTACCTACTGACACTGGTACACAGTTCTTTACCTTAAACGTCTTCTAATTGAATCCACGTCCCCTTTATGATATCGCTGAATGCCTCTAAACACAAGCCAGTTGGTGATTGCTTCTTTCGCTGATCCTAGCTTTAATAGCAACTGAGTGTGCTTGTAAACCGTTTCAGGGTTATCTGAAGGAAACAAAACTATGTTGTCAAACGCTACGAAGACACAGTACATCTCCCGGTACAATACTTCTAGCGCTGTAGAACTTAACCTAGAAATTGGTATTTGGGGATCCCATCTGGTAAAGAACAAAACCGAAGGAAAAAGAAGATTAACACGGACTTTCGAGGACTGTTTTTTCATGCAGTTACATTATGCCAATCGTCTCTGTACACTTATCGTCAAAAAAAAAGACGTTACCCAGGGCAAAGGATTCACTCCAAACAGTAGAAAAATAAGTATTTATAATTATAAAGTCTGAGACGAGCACAGTATCACCTGCTAAACACTCTAAGCTGAGATGCAACTGCTGCAAGGCATCTTGGGTCTGACCCAGACCTTCTAAGATCTCAGCTGTCAGGTTATACGCTCGAGCCTACAAACAAATATCACGGCAATCAGAAAAGTGAAATGGAGGCTGGCAGAACGCGCCAAAAAGCAGAGAAGCTACTGGCCTGTAAGCTACGTGGTTGACTGTCCGGCA
Source organism: Porites rus (assembly GCA_964035705.1). NCBI lineage: Eukaryota > Metazoa > Cnidaria > Anthozoa > Scleractinia > Poritidae > Porites > Porites rus. The sequence goes on from OZ037992.1 coordinate 53,963,014, forward strand.
CAAGAGAAGCCAGATGGCTTTTAATCTTGCCTCTTCATTTTAGATAGTAAGCACGTAAATTGAACAGGTACAAAAATACCTTTTTAAAAGAAATGTAGTCAGCCAAATATAAGGGTTTTGGCAATTTGCCGAGCGCATGACTTGTTGTAATCTAGTTAGTTAACTTTGCATCATATGGTGGCACTGCATGGTACTGTTTGGGGGATAAATCGAATGTAGAAGCGTTTCAAACTTATTATATAACAGGATTTGATCTTCAAAACCTTTACACTCCGCAATAGGAAGTGGCAATGAGAACTGAGCATACTCACCTTAATCTTTGAAAGCTTATTTGGTTTAAAACTCTGGTTTTGCGTCATCGTCATGATTTCATCTTTTTAGAACGTAAATCAAAACACGTTAGTGATTTATAGACAGAGGAAGAGATAGAAAATCAATTGATATCTAAGAGGAAACCAAGGTAATTTTTGCACCATTGTTCAGACAGGTAGTCGCATCTTCACGAGAATAGCCAATTTCCGAGTTTCCCAAACGCTCCATAGGGGGTTTTCACATGACGTCACGGCGGCCATATTGAAGTTCCAAAACTATGAAACGGCGACCATGCTGGTGTTCCAAACAAATCCTGTGGGGGTTGGACTCTTTTCTTATACAAACAATTTTTTTGTTCTCACAAATTTGCATAGATGCTGGCCAAGTGAGTGAAAACCATCTATTACAAAGCTAGGCTATAAAGTGCGAAGCTGTTGACATGAAAACTACTTTTTATTCTCATGTAACTAAAACTCATTTTCACAAGAAAGGTTTTGCACTTAGCCCCGTTTTGAAAGTGAGAGTTCTTGGAACTTGAAAATGGCCCAAAACTCCCAAGTATTATCGTGAACTACGCTAAAATAATGATATTCAGGTAACTTATTGATGTACAAAACGTTTCCTGAACAAAAAGTCAAGGACTTCAATTTGGCAAAATGCCATAACCAATGAGTATTGAATACTTTTCAGTCATAAACAACACATCGGGTTTCGCTCAACTTCCCTCTTTTTCCCCATCCTTACTGAAAAAAACAATTTTCATGTTTTAGTTGTTGATGCTAAAACTATCGTGAGACTGCACTTACTAATTTTGGGGAGTTAGACACGAACCTGAGTCTATTCTTCTCCTTTTTGGTTGCTGCTCTCCAATTTCCTCTACGCCATCAAGTGACGAGCAGTAACTTGATGACTGCACATCTTCCAGTGTTTTCAATACCCTACCATGATTAAAGGCACAAAACTCATCATTAGTTCCTCTCAAAAGACTTACATTTGGTCATTTTCCCTTAAGGTTGCGCAAAGACCTGTGCGTGTTTGTTTTGTTTGTCAATGCCGCTGTCGCTTACTGACGCCATTTTATTCAACTTCTCGTTGCCACCGCATCGCTCGAACCTCGTTCGTACTCTTTAGAGCTCTTCACATTCCATTACTTTCAATGACTTTTTTCTCTTTTCCATGAATTTAGGTATAGCTGTCATGTTCTTAAATCTTTATAGTTATCCTTGTGTTAAGGTATTTATGACATAATTTAATTCAAAAGACACAAATATGCCTGCCGATCGCACTGTTTAATTACTCGTCTTTATTTTATTAACTTAATCTATCATACATAATTCATAAAGGAAATAAAGGGAGATGTAAGGGACATGGTTGGAGGCTCCTTCATGGGTGAGACATTTCTTGCTATTAATGTGACTGTGTGATACAGTTAAGCCTTAATGTGTTGCTTGTGATGGACTGTGTGACTGCGAGATGCGGTTCGCAAGTTCAACCCACAAAAATGACCCTTGCTCACCAACGAGTCCTCAGTAGCTCAGAGGTTAGAGCATCCGATCTAGAACACGGAGGGTCGTGGGTTCGAATCCCATCTGGGGCTCAGATTTTTTTCTGTGTCCTCTTATGGTTGATTCTTTACATCTCCCTTTATTTCCTTTATAATATTAATATCAGTTACATAATTCATACACAATTAAATTCAATGACTTTTTGCAAGATTTCCATGACCTACACGAAACCCTAACGTAAAGTAGTTATCATGTTGAGACTGCTACCAAACTTTATCGATCAGTATAAGGCAACGTGGGAAACTAAATTTACCATCCCGGTGCATTTATTTTTTGCAAATTACCTGTTAAGTGACTGTAGTGCTTCAAGCGGTTTCTGAAGGTAAATCAAAGCCTCAGATTTTAACATCAACATTTCACAGATAACAGTTTTCTCTCGTTTCTCGTCTGTGACGTTTGTCAAATCATCTTCCTCCACTGATCGTCGTCTTTTCTTTGAACTTCTGGAGTTCGCACACTGCTTGCCTCTGTCAACTTTTACAAAAAAACCAACAGTAGCGTCAGTTTGTTCCATTCAGTTGACAGTTTTAATATGCTTGGATATTTCTTTGGTTTATACTTGAGCCTCAGTATACGCAAAGAAAAGTACTGTGGGGAAGATACATGCTAAAATTATACTTGATACCTTCTTTTTACACTAATTGCACTAACCGAATCAAGTGTATTTTTACGGAAAGAACGGAGAATGATATTTTTGTTAGTCATGTGTTTTTTTTCCAGGACAGCTATTAGTGGTTTTTATAGATACTACCTCAGAGAGAACAATAATTAATATTGAGAATTAACTATCAGCTACATAATATAACAGAAGCGCCAAGATTCACAAATAATTGTGTTAGTATCTTACTTTTTATTCCCCTCACGCAAATTTTTTACAAATATATAGGCCACGCTGAAAAGGCATGCGTTACAAAGTATCCAAGTTTAGAATTGATACCACAAAGTGCGCAAAATCACGTGATTAATTTTAAGAAAAGCGAGTCGCATGGTTTTAGAGATGGAAAAAATGTTTAGTATAATAGCTATCAGTCGATTAACTCAATACTCATTCATTATCAAATCAATCTGCATTTCAGCATTAATCGAGATAGTTCGTGGCAAACCTAACAAGTATTAGCGCAAATGCCAAGCATATTTTCCACGTTAAATAAGTTAAGTTGCGTTGTCATCTAATAAAAAAAACTTTTTTCAATATTGCAACGTTCCCATAATGGCCATTCATAAAGGAAACGGAGGGGGACTATGAAGAAGAGGAGGAGGATGATAGCCTGCGAGCATGCTCTCCAGGGCACTCTGGTGACGCCACTAGAGCACCCCGGGGAGCTTTTGCTCGCAGGCTAGACGATGTTAATGAAGACGATCACGGTAATAATGACAAGAACACAAGAAGTCCTTTTTGTTTCACCAGAGTATATCCTACCTTGTCCATCAGCTTTAATTGAATCAGCAGTAGTCAGCAGTTTATCACAAACAGTCACAGTATCTTGGTATCGTTCAGCTTTGAGTAGGGTAGTCCCGCATTGGCGATACAACTCTGATGGGCTGGGCAGGTTTATGCTACGGGACTACAAAAGCAGGACGGAAACTGATTACAGCTGAGTCAGACTCGAAGACCGAACACAGTTCAATTTTTCGATAGCTAAAAAGTGATATTAGATGTTAAGCTTGACCTAAGTAGCTATGGGGCGTCACAAACGGTCATGTCCCTGATTTTAACTATTAAGTTAACTCTTGGTTAACAAACGTTATTCGACTGAACAGTAGAGATGCGATTTCAGTGAGCGGATTCACTGCATGGCGTCTTGAATTGTGGACATAAGGCTTATTCGTGTAAAAAAATATACTGTTTCAAAAATACCCACCGTTTTGTGTGGACGGGGTCTTATAAGTACTAGTCCGCCAGTCGACATTCATTCCGGCGTGAACGTCTAGCATTAGAGACCTTAAGATACGCCGTTTCGGTGTACGGGTACGCCGGGTAAATTACCCGTACGCGTAGATGTCATCTTACCCGGGAGAAACGGGTAGGCTACCGGGTAGAACGGTGATGCCATTATCACATCTGGGAAATCATGGTCGCCTTTTCTATAACTGCGTGGTAAACACGTTTGCCTACCTGGACCCGTAGGTAGAATCGGTGTATCTTAAGATTTACAAAGTCGTTTGCGCCGCTGATATTTGCGTGGTAGGCACGCTTTCGACCCCGAAAAACTCGGGAATGTAAAAACACGTCAACCACGCAAAGCAGCGGCGCGATATTCGCGTTTTTTTCCACGCTCTGTCTTTCATCGGCGCTCCACTATCTGAACGCCTGGAAAAGGCTATGAAACGAAGTTTTATACCGTATAGGCATATGTTTCTCGTTGACTTTCAAAGACTTGGTAAATCAATTTAGGGTGCATGCCATTTTTCCTGTTTTCAGGAAAGTCGTCAGCTTTCAAAGTTGTTTATCAAGAATATTGGCTTTGTTTCTTTTTTTTTAGAAGAAAATTTCAGCAAAATTGGACGGGGAGAAACTGCTGTCTACTCTAGTGGTGACCTTTTTAGCGGGTCGCGTCACCATCCTAGCCTTTAATCAGCGACGGGGCCGACAGTTTTTTCGTTGTCGTTAAATCTGTCCGCGACGCTAGGAAAATGACGTCATTATTCCATTTTATTATACGCCTCGTAATCAAGGAAGCTGGAGGATTAGAATATACATTTCACTTATTTCATCTTTGAAACAGCAGGACAATCAAACTGGTATTCGGGATTATTCTGTTAATTCCTTTTCCAGAGTAAGGTCAGTCGAACGCCCCTTGATATCACGTCCTCTGCTACGTGATAGATTTTCTGTCGAAAGTGATGGATGAAATGATGGTTTTGAAGGGATTAGTGCAAACAAATGAAAATCACAGTAGACACCTACCGAACAAGCAGAACTGCGCACGTCCACAACATCAGCCAGCAACTCAAGAAAACTCGTTGCTGCTTCATCAAACCTAGACAAGGACATTTATCTTGACTGTAGAAGTGTTGTCATCACTTTTCTTATTGATATAACTGCTTTGGTCGGGCAAAAAAATTGTTTTTATCAACTGAATTGACGCTAGCGTAAAAGGATTGAAGAGCTGACGCATAGAGTGGTACCTGTTTGTCAGAGCGAATCAAGGAATTACAGGTTATTTTGTGTGCGGTTTATATAACGAATAGTGGAGCTACGGTATTGATGGGAACATGAACACACACACAACCCATAATCCCTCAATTCGCTCTAACGAATGGCAAGCTCGAAATGTCCTCTTCTGAATCTTTTTACAGTGAAAAATTAAATTTCTCAATTCAGTTGATCAAATCAAGTTTTTGGTTTTTACTCCTCCATGGACACAATACAGTTTCCTTGGAAGCTAAGTCCTTCATCCTTTCTTCAATCTTTTGCTCTCAAAATGTAAAAAGCTACTGCAAAAATACTGTAAATGCGTCGACAGCTTTAAACGAAATTGTTTTTACTGAGAAGAAAAAATAGCTACATTACGGTCCCTTCAATCGCTAGCTTGAGATTGGGAAGAGCTGGAGAAAGGCTGGCGGTCAAAACTCCAACAAAAACAAACTTTTAGTCCACTGCTCCATTGTTAATTCAGTTGTTCACGTGACCCCACTGGTCAACTGGGGCCCGTTTCTCGAAAGTCCCGGTAACTTTTCGGGCACGAAGGCAAATTTTAGAATCAAAACCTGTTTATTAGCATCACAATTCCTAGCTCACAAACCTGTCAATTTCTCTTCGTTAATTATCGTTTCATTGTTCCATTTTCAAAATAATTAAAAATTTGGGACACACATCGACTTATACTCAGATAACAGTACAAGAAGGTACTTCCTTTGCCTGCAAACGGCTGTACGATACCACGATCACGTGCTTTAGATGACCCAAGTAGAAATCAGGGCCGTATGAGGCAAACCGAGGCACTTGCCTTTTCCCATGTTTGATCCCAGTGTTTTGTTTAAACGTAGTCATCCGAATAAAGACCCTAAATAGCTAGGCGGGGAATTCAACCATGGAGATTGCCTCAGTCCTTATTTTTTTCCTTGCTATGGCCCTGGAAATGACATTCCCTCCCCAGTATGAGACGTAAAACAGCGTGCTCACTCAGTGCTTACGTTCTAAACAATACAGTGTAAGGCACTTTAAAAAGTAGCATACCTGCCTAATTCTGCAGATCTCTTTGCCAACATGTATGTTACGAGTTCTGCTGTAACTCTAGTACTTGGCATCCCTCTTGCAAGGGTGAATCTTGGAGGAACGGTTAATTCTGAATATAATATTAATAACTTTATTAACGTCTCAAGATTCTAGCTTAGCACAAGTGCTGAAACTAATCAGGGAGAAATAAAGGAAAAAAAAGAGATAAAAAAGACTATCAATGGGGCAATAGAGCAATTAGGTTTGTAGGTCCGAATGCGGTCGAGGAAGTTCCTTTTGTTAGTTGTACTTAAGGTGGCTCGATATAGTTTTTAGGGGGCCAATACCTCCAAAGTTTGAGCCTAAACTACGTCGCCATAAACAAAGTTTTGAAAAAATTGCCACCACAGTTGTACTAGATAAAGATGAAAATTTGTTGTGATCAGGGCTGCAATGACATCGGAGTTGTCATAGCAACGAAATGACGCTATTACCAAAAACTTTGTTTATGGCGACGTAGTTTCAAACTTGGGAGGTATTAACCCTGAAAAACTGTATCGAACCACCTTAACATAAGGACACAGTAAAATTCCAGCTATAAGCTGCTCATAGCGGTGAGTAGGAGGCTTATACTCGGGTGCGCTTAAAAGCGGTACGAGAAATGCCGTAAGCTGGTAAGATGGTGGACAAAAAAACACTGTCCCACATCTTACTTGTACCGTGATAATACTTAGTGACGAGAAAATAAATCTGATTCTGTCTTTTCATCAGCGATTCTAATACTTTTCACACACAAGGTCTCCGGTGCGAAATTTAAAAACAAGTTCTCACTGGATTCATTAAAAGAGCCTCGACTGAATTTTTCAAGTTCGTCAATTCTAGTCTATCAGCTAATCTTCTCCAGTCTAAACCACACTTAATCCTTGATAATTTATAACTACCTCTATGGGGTTCTTCTGAATTTTACCAACCAAGTTTTGTACGTTAAAAATGATCACTCGTAGTAGCAGTGCTCTGGTCAAATTTTCACTAACAAGGTAGCCTGGGACCGCTCGCCGAATTTTTTTGTTTAGTTTTTTATTATTGTAAATTTATTATTTGACTTTTTCCCCTACTGCGGAGCCTGGTCCCAGGCTAATATATAGATTTAGCCAGGGCTAAAGAGTGAAGCTCCCATTAATAAATATATAATTTAAATCAAACAATAAACATGTAATCCACAAATCAGTTAACTTAAGGGCACATTCATGTGGCTTTTGAGGGAAAAGCTAAGTGACTTTAGAGTGAAACATCTCACATCAAGTTGACTTATATGTTCACCCAAAAAATAGCAATCATCGTCGATCACATTCAAGGGCCTGTGGTGCGGACGGACGGTTGTACGTTCGTTCGGTGTACGGTCACGTGATAACCAAATTTTCTGGGATGGGTAGATTTACTTAGGTATGGGGCTCCGCCCACGCGCGCGCGTGGAGCTCCGCTATTAAGAAGATACATCAAACATAAAAAGCGATGATCACATCGTCGTAAACAACGCTACCTACCTAACTTGCTGTTGTCAAGAACACCACTGGTATCACTGGCAATTACAGCTACATTGTAACAAGCGTCTGCATCCTTGTTACTTTGAATGGCCTAAACAATAAAGTGAAACAAACGAACAAACAAATCAACAGATACACAAATACGAAATAAACTGATAGCCTGTCTACAGACATTTTACCCTTTTTTCAAGAAGCACCCCCACCCACTTGTGTTTGCGGTAAATAAATCCCCCTCTGGTTTTATTTTCAGACGCGCGCTCGAGGATTTCTAAAAAGAAAATGGAGGCTATGGGAACAGGCTAATGAAATATTATAAGTGCCTAATTATTTCATTACACATCATACCATGGAATAAAAAATGCTTTTATAGGCTTGAGAGGAGGGAGAAAAAGAGGAAACCCTTCTAGGACTTCCCACTGTTGGAAATCAAGATGACGAATGAGGAGCGATTCCCTTTCTTTCGGAGCTGGGCTTTCAGGAAGAACCAACTTCTACTGCAACACTCGCTTGGTCTCTCATTACAGTCCAACCAGGTGAAAGGTACTCCCCCCCCCCCCCCCCCACCAAAAAAAAAACAATCCATTAATGAATTTATTATTGGAAAGTTGAAGCCGTTAGTAGTTGTAGATTTCAGATTCATCTCTGCATTCCTGCATGCGTAATGAGCAGTGAATTCACTCGTAAAATTAGGTAATTATGAAATTTCTGCTGGCTCTGTTTTTAAAGCGATTTTATCCATTCAGAGATTTTTCAATCTGACCGAATACTGAAGAGTTACAGCGAAAAATTAACTGCTCATATATTATGCATGCAGGAATGCGGCAACGACTACCGGGTTCATTTGCCAAATTATCGATTCATTAATGGAATCTAGGGTGTACGCTTGACCTGGCGTGACTGTTAAATTAACATTAATTACATTACAGTAACTATCAAATTCCCGATCAACCAACATCATTTTCCTTTCTTACCTGTTTCAGCAGTTTTAAACATTGTATTTCAGCTACAAAATTCCCCAGTTTTCGATACTGAAGACAGATATTGAAGAGAGCTTCCAACTGCTGGAAATTTTGTTGCATGGCTTCTCTGAACTTGGCTACTGCAGTGTGAGGTTTTCCCTGAAAATGAATTTGACCTAATTTAAACGAGAGCTGGCCGTAACTGAATAACGCCCTATCTAACAAAGCACGACCCTTCAAAGGTCTGTTAGGGTTACGGGTTACTTTCTGAAGAAAAGAAAGCAAATGACAAGAAACTGTGATGCTACTTCGGGGGTAGAGGGGCGGGGGGGGGGAGGGGGAGAAACAAAATATGTGGGTTCATCAAGGAGTTGTCCACAGCAAAATAATAATAATAATAATAATAATAAAAGTATTTGGATAAAAAATACTGCGCTACAATATTTCTTAATTAAAAAAAAGTTTCATAAATTTCATAAATTAGGCATTCACATTTAATTTGGCACTGTCGAAGAACGTGAAACTGGCCCTCTTTGAGGTTATTTAATTGCCCATGAGCTTCCGCAAGGTGTTTATAACCGATGTGTTGGTGGAGATATGTTCCTATATACCCAACATATCTGCATCGCACAGATCACATGAGAAAGTGTAAACAACGCATTGTTGACTTACGATTGGCGGCTTTATTTCTTTTGGCTTTGGCTTAATTTTTCCATAATGAACAATTCACTTAATCAGCTCGGTTAACATAGCCACCCCGGCCTCTGGGACTAAGGGTGCAGCCGGTCTCGGTGCCTGAGGGGTCCACCCCGAGCCCCTTAGGAGCAGAGGCCTCGGGAGGTCAGAAGAATAATGGAAACGAGCACCAAAGACAAAATGGGGATCTTACGAAAATACGACGTCAGAATAAAACAATGGGCATATTGCAGAATCTAATTAGAACACGAAAGCGCGCGGAAATTGGTCAAGCCGGTTTTAAAAACTATACGAGCTGTCATCACTGTCACCATGTTGACTTTGCTCCATCTTTTCAACAGTTTTAGTAAGCAAAATAACTCCGCAAGTGTGCTTCGCGCTGTAAATTTCTTTGCCGCCATTTACACCAATGTGACGCGAAATAACTAAAGGTTAGATTTATTGTTTACGTGAAGGACAAGGCGATGAATACTGAACCTATCTATCCGTCAAAAATAAACTTTTCTTGTAAACAAACTGTCTGGTGCTTTTAAATGAAGACTTCCTCTTTTTCGCAAAGCGTCTTCTAGTTATGATGAACTATAGATTCCACTACTTTAAAGTCTTTTACGATTATATATCTCCAAATAACATTGAAATATTAAGGACTATTTGTGGTATTTAATGTTATGTGCATTAATCATATCAACTTTAGGTTTCATTAGATTTAATACCTTAATTGCACAGCAACAGCCTAACATAATGAGAGCAGCAGCTTTTTGTTGATTCAGTGACATGAGTGCACAGCGCTGGAAAAACTTCACTGCCCTGTCCAATTCATTGCGCAAATATAAAACATATCCTGCAAATAAAAAATAAATATTAATGAGATGAGACATTTTCTATAGGTCTATTGCAAGATGGCGTAATTTACCACCAGCGTCCAAAGAAAGTCGTGTCCGATAACCCGTGGCTAGTGGATTTTGCTATCGGGCTAGTGATTTTTGTTCTTAACTTGCCCGGCGGGCAAGTGCTGTTTTTTGGGGAAATTCAAAGTACAGAAGGATTGTAATCAATCCTGCTAATCAAAAAAGGTTTTGGGGCTAGTTGAAATGACTTGTGGGCTAGTACATGCTAGCTACAGCTTGCCTGAATGGCAGGCTGTAAAACTGCACCCTGAATACCATGACCAGTTTTTTAATAAGCCCAAACAGACAGAAAAGTAATTACTTATATCGGGCGTACATCATCAGAGGTAGCTAATTTTGCTCTGACCCTCTAATAATTTGATGCCGCTAAGTTCAATAGCTTGATAAGCGAAATAATGAACTGTGAAAGGTTATAAATTTACAAAAATAGCCATGACCTTACGGAAGATTCTAACCTTTAAGGTACAGGTCATTAAAAGCACAATCTTGATCTTCAGCAGTATCATTAAGAGTTTCCAGGACTTTCTCATTGTCTTTATTAGCAAAATATGAAAACGCCAACAAACTTGTCACCACTGACAACAGGTACGCTTTATCTGGTAAAGTATAATTCAAAATATTAATAACTGATAATATTATCCATTCAAAATCTGTCTCCGTTTCTGACTGACCCAAATCCCACGGATAATTCCTCATAACCAGCTAGCAGTCACCAAATGTAAAAGACGTTTCTGATATGTTGAAATGACGTCAACAGTACAGCATTAAAATGAACGCAACTGAGAAACGCTGGGACGAGGTTGCGTTTGGTAAAGCAGCACAAAATGGCGGAACATTTTACACATTTCGCGAAAGAAATAGCCCAACTACTGGACAAACACATAGCAAAAACAGCACGAATACAACTCGACGGACGACACCTGTTATTTGAAGAATATTGGCAGTACTCCCTTTATCACCTAAACTTGCCGAGGACTTAGGCACTTGAAGAGGGGATTTAACATCAATCGAGGATGTTTTAGCTTGTTTTTAAACTAGAAATCATTTTGAATGAATAATAAAACAATGACTGGATTCAGCTTTTATATCCCCCCGAGGCCACTGCCCCTGCCCCTGCCCCTGCCCCTGCCGGGTCCAAAAAAGTCACAATAACGAACTCGAGAAATATTCTCCGCATACTTGCAGTTTAATTCCCGTTGGTGGCCTCAATAAGCTTTTTTCATATCTGCAGTTATTACCTTCAAACTTTAAAGACGTTTCGTGCCCTAAAAATAACTATGATATTAGCCTGTAGAACAGGCGTTATTTTTTCGCGCTTTTCAGGCGAGCAAGGGCAAGTGTGAGGAGGATGTGGGCGGGCATGGAGCGCCAGACACGGGAAGCGAAATAATGTAATCGCCTCCCTTTCGTGGCGCGTTTCTGTCACTGCCCTGGCTTGCCTAAAAACGCGACAAAATAACGCCTATTCTGCAGGCTACTATGATATATACCGCCTTGCCTGTTAAATCTCCACTTGAAGATGTTACAATGGAGTTATCGACGCATGGAACATATTCTAGACTAAACAGGTAAACAGGACAGCTCCCTTCGGATGCCTTAAAAGAAAAGAAACAAGCTAAACAAGCATTGCAATGGGGTAAATTTTGTTGTGGAGTATTTTGAAGGTTATTTCTAAGATCTGTTCGTGTTTGTTTCATTGAGTGAGTCAAGGTTAGTTAGGGTTTCGTACAAGAGCTTCAGAAATTCATTAATAATTCATAAAAAAACCAAAAGAACTTAACGTTAAATGAGTGAATTTATATCTGATATAGACACGGCTAAACTTTACGTCCAATTTTTTAGACCATTTGCGCAGTGTCCACTTTCGTTAAAATGTTGGTTTATATGAATAAGACTCTAAGTGTTTACTTATGAGAGCTTGAAAACAAAGGAAAAGCCCAGTTGGGTAATCCAAAATTGAAGTAGTCGTGGTCACTTACGGGATCAGTCTCTTACAAGTCTATGTCACAGATCAAACGGGGTTTCACAAAGGTGGTCGTAACTAGGGCTGTTTGCTTACTAGAGTGGTCACAAGGAGAGCTTCGACTGTATTATCAGCTGGTATATTTTTAGTATTTTAGAATCGGCGTGATGTCCCTCGTGGATGTCGCCGACAAAACCATAAATAGATTTAGATTTAGGTTTAGAATAACACCCCCAACACTTTCGTCAATTAAGGTTCTTAAACCACCTGGGTTACAAAACCTTAAAATATGCGAAACCCGACAATGCATGATTGTCTCAAGAAGTCAGTGGTTACTTTTATACTGATTTCGCTTAATTTACTCCATTAGAAGATCACCAGAAAGGACACTTCAGATTTATTGACTGAATACCCTCAAAACTCTTCCCTCCCTATCGCACAGAAAAACTACAGGGGAGCACATTCACTGCTCACACATTTCTCACCTCTTCACTGGAGTTACATGTTGTACTGTCTGCCAAATGCTTTAAGTGACTTTGCATCAAGAGAAGAAGTTCCATAGCCTTTACTTGGTTCACTGAGGGATTAAAAATATTGCGACATATTTCATCACTTATCTGATCTTAATTTTAATAAAAATTAAACAGTTGCAAACTTTTATCAAGCTGTCAAGTAATGTTTTGTATTGTACACAAGTTTTGCACTTTAATCCAGGCCGGCTTTGTGAAGAGTAGACAACAAATTTACACAAATACGCACCATTTTTACATTACTGAAAGTGGAATTTTAATTCTTCAAAAGAAATGAGTAACCAGAATAAAATTTCTCATTACAACACTTTTGGACAAAACAGATTAAGCTGTGAGAATATTATATCACTCATGGAAATCAAGCCTAACTTAACTTAAGGTAATGAAAATTAAGGAAAATATATTATATACTAACCCTGTTCATCTATTAACCACAAAAATGCCAAAAGACAGCAGCATAACACAAGAGGGGCACATCCAATGTTATGGTCGCAAAATGCTTTAAACAATGACGGCAGAAACTGCTTTAAAGTGTCATCTATAGAGGATGCACTAAATAGTTCTAACCCATCCTCAGTTGTTCGTTGTTGACAAGTGTCTATTTGGAAGGCTTTAAGAGCTGAAATAGAGTAGATTACATAAAACAAGTTTTAATATAATAATAATAATTTCATCATAATAATAATCATAATAATAATAACAAAATTATTACTTTTTTAAACATAAATCACGAAGAGTGAAACAGAGGGTGAAAAGAATGAAGCAGGCCCATAGCTAGGTTTTTTTTACCCGGGGTGCGATCCAATGAGGCAGTGGACCCAAGTATCTAGGGAAGAAATTGGGTTATCTGAGACTGCATTAACTATAATTTTGTAATAATTTGTCTTTCTTTCACAATTTTTGAGAATGGCAATATCAATGTCATGTGCATTTAAAAAGAAAAATGAAAAAGAAAGTTGTAAATTCGTATTATTCACCAGGTCTACTGGTCATCATGATCTTTCGGTAGTGTGCCAAGCCTGTGGGTAGGAAGGTGGGTGGGGGGGGGGAGTTGCGAGCACACCCACTACACTCCTCCTCCCTGTGGGCCTAAGAAGGAACAAGAATAAGGAGGGGTGGGATTTGAACTCAAAAAGACTTATCACCGGAAGAGAAAAAAAAAACAGGTTCTAACAAACAGGTACGATGAGGATAGAGAAGAAGAATGGAAGATGAGTAAAAGGAGGAGCAGGAAGGAGAAGATACAACTATACCAGTAAGCAGAGGGGAGAAAGGAAAATGAGAAAAATATCAACCCCTGGTACAGCAGAAAAAGGTGGAACTAGGAAGAATAATTAAGGGAGGAGGAAAAGAG
>OZ037992.1:53977203-53997203 GCA_964035705.1 Porites rus
CAATCCCCCTTTACAGACACCTGCTTAGTACAGACACCTCATTATTATGGATGGTCTGGATTATCCCTGGAGAAAAAAAAAGCCTTTACATTTTCTGTAAATTCAACCTGCTGAATACGGACACCCTGTTAATAGAAGCACTTTATATGGCCCCTTTAGAGTCTGTATTGGCAGGCTTTGAGTGAGAGTACAAAACTACTGTCTTCCTGATTCTTCCTGACCAAGTTAGTATTTGTTTTGTTTAAGACTAACCCCAGTTGTGAAGATAGTACCTTCAATCAGCCCAAACAAGGCCAGCTTAAATTGTCATTAAGATAGGTATGTCGTGTCTTAATAAACTGGACACTGCATCCTCAGGGTCAAGAGGAAAAAGTAAATCACCAACAGTGAGATACTGTCACATGCTGGTATCCCCAGTATGGACTCCCTCCTCAGTCAGCACTGCCTGAGGTGGCTCAGTCATGTTCATCACAGGAATGATGGACGCATCCCCAAGGAAGTAAGTTTTACACAGACAATTGACAACAGGAGTTGGGAAAGTCAGGCGCCCTGCCCGGCAGTTCATGGACGCTTGCAAATGCGACCTCAAAGCATGCGAAATTGATCCAAACAACTGGGAAGATCCTGCAAGTGATCGTGCCCGCTGGAGACAGACAGTGAAGGAAATCAAGAAAGCAGACATGAAATGTAACGTCACCAGAAATCTGAAGAAAAGCATACAGCTCTACTTCAGTGCTCGACACTAATGTTTCTGGACAATAGGCAATGGGCTAGTGAGTTTGAAAAATCACTAGCCTACGAGGACAAGCCACTGGTCCAAGAAAAATTGAGGTGGTTTGAAACTTTACAAGTTATTGTTACCTGTACTAGGGGTTCAGAATTTTTATGACTCATAAACGACAGACATAAATTTTCTGTTTCTGTGACAAAAGGAGAGTTTGGATTTGCTAATCTCTTAGCATAAGTGCTACTGTTTGAGTCCACATAAGTTCCTCTATATGAATCGAATTGAAAACTTCTTGACCACTTATCGCACTCCGTTTTCTCTTCATGCTGTAAGTGACCCTTTGGTAAATCCATTGAAGAACGCTTTCTCGAAGGTAGTTTTTTTTAGAAAACGCTCCTTCATTGTGGGCGAATAAACTCCAAGATGACAGACCTACAGTGGCTCTCACCCAGCCAGGCCCAGGCCCCTATTTTATTAAGTGACATGGAAACAAGGACATAATTCCATTTCCAACATGGCATCCCTGCTGTGACTGGAGTCAATAATTGTAAGATGTGGATAACAAGTCCTTTGGCTTACATTTAAACTAACTATTGACGAAGCATTTTAGAAAAAGAACTTCTCAAGTTAAAGAGTTCTGGAAGATATATTTTTCCACTAACCTAACTGGTCTTGGGGCTAGTTGCATGGAGCACATTTGTACTAGCCCAGCGTGAAATTTTACTAATCCTGGGCTAGTGGACTAGCATTAGTGTCGAGCAATGTACTTTGCCCTCCTCCTACTTCATCTGCGCCATGTGCAGTAGGAACTGCCACTTGTGCATATTGGCCTACACAGCCACACAAGACATTGCAGCACCATCACAGACTGACTAGGGTGCACAAGTTTAATAATGAGTATAAAGCGTTATTTCACTGACTGTTCATAATGCTTTACAAATCATAATTTATGCAAAAAACAAATATGCTACAAAATCTATTTACAAAATCTGTTTACAATGAATACTCTAGAGATATAAACTAATTAAATATCATTAACAAATTAAAAATTCTGACATTACGGAATGATGAAATAAGGTCAAATAAATTTTAAATGTAAACTTTCTTGAAGAGATGGGTTTTAGTTGACGCTTAAAGGAAAATGGTAGTTCATTCCAAAGCCTTGGTCTAGCAATGGACTATGCCCTATCACTTTAAGTCACAGTTCTAGATCTTGGAACACTTAAAAGCCCCTGAGAACAAGATCTAAGTGAGTGCTTATGACAGTGGGGGGCAGAGACTTCACCTCACCCTGCCAATTAACAAACCAGGAAGGAAAATTCACATATATATTGATATAATAGTGCTCTTTCGTACATTCACTTGATTATGGAAGCAATAAAGTTTGTCAGCGTTACCACAATAATTTGAATCAGTAATACTTAATTTGTGCCAGTCATGAATTCAACACAAGCCCAGACTTAACGTAATCATGACTGAGAGCATGTAAGAGTCATTATTCAAGACCAACAGGGAAACAAGAGACTGCGAGAGGCTATGAGCCATACATAAAAATAGAAAACTGCAGTGGAGAGCACAGTCCTTTTCAAATTTTAGTACATGTACTTAATAATAAATATTATTCTGCAATTAAATACCTTGAACTTTTTTCAACAGAGATGTGAAGTTATCTAAAACCTCCAGAAATGTTTTCTTACATTCATCTTCCTTTGTTACAAAAGAAAACATTAGTAATAAAAATAAAAGGTAAAAGCATCATACAATGTTTATTATTGTATGATGCCTGAAATACTTATCTCTGTCAGTAAATCAAACTAAACAAAGTCTACTTACATATTAATAAACTTTAATACTTACTTTTAACCGTTGCACAAGTAAGTCATTTTCAACAACCCATTCCTTGACATCAAAACTCAAAAACGTAACTAAAAGAGAAAAAAAAATTAATGTTACCGACCTTTGAATAAAAAAGGCAGCTCATCCCATCAGAATACCAGCATCTCCTCAGGGGCATGATGACCTACATGTAACAGCCCACTGCACTGGTAGCTACTTGATTGAAAAACTAAGAAGATCAGTACAGTGACTGTACACAACCATACATTATTCTTGGACCTGTTAACTCTCACATGTCCTTAATATGAGTCTCTCACTGCATATCAAAACTTCATCTTATGCCATCTCATGCCCAATAGCCGGGCAGAAAAACCATTCACTAATAATAGCTTTACTCTCATATGTCCAGGGTTGTCAAAAGTAGAATGCTGCCAGTGAAAATCACTGCCTACTTGGTTATTAACAGCTGGCTACTCTGCTTGACCTTTTTCTTACGGATAGCGTTTTTTAAATAAAATATTCCTGGACTGGCTCCTTATTTTGACAACTCAGCTGTCTACTTCAAAACTGTCTACTCACTGAATAAAGTCAAAGGAATTCCAGAAGTAAAGACCTCACGTGAATGATTTAACTTTCTCCGAAATTTCTATTTACAAAGGGAAATAAGACCTTGGAAATCTTCCAACTCAGTGTCTTCATAAACTTTAGAACATCTTCCAAAATCTTCATGAGTGACAGCTGGGTTCTCTACAAAAGACCCTTGCAATCTAAAAATCTAATAAACTCAGTGGCCTAAAAAATTTGGCAGGTGCACATTCTTACCCTTTTGCAAAATTTCAGGACATTTAGCAAGACGTTGTGAAGACATCTCAATTGCCCTTGATGTCATCCGACTCTACACGTCAAAAAAACAAAATCAGACTATGAGGATCGTCAGTGAATCACACAATAAAGAATAACAAATCATTCAACAGAAGCCCAAAATTTAAATACAATAACAAATTGACCTTCTCATTAGATCATTGCTTTATTCTTAAACTAGCAAACGTTGCACTTTATTTGAGTGTTACAGCATTTAGAGGAAAGTACTTATTCAGGACACTATTTTTATGTATGTGGCTGCATGAAGATGAGACCAACATTTATACGTTAATAATAATAATAATGTTTATTTCTTATATTGCGCAGTCTAACATGCGATAAAGATATGATCGAATGCGCATAACAACACTAAAATCTTAAAGTAATAAATGGCTAATCCAAATAATGATAGTAATAATAATAATTTACAATTTTCGGAAAACAAAAAAAAGTAAAATATGAGTTAATAAAAAGAACTAATAAAAAGCTGATTTAAAAAGATGTGTCTTTAGTAAAACTTTAAAAATGTTCAATGATTGACATTATCTAATTTCTAGAGGGAGTCGGTTCCATACTTTGGGCGCAGCATTTTCAAACGCCCTATCCCCGAGTGTCTTTTTTGTTCTATAGGTATTGTCCGTTAGGAGTATGCCCCGGTGTGATCTCAACTGATACCGCAAGCCCTCTTTGATTTTTATCAAGTCTAAAAGATATTGTGGTGCGACACCGTAGATACATTGCTATCTTGAATTCTATTCTGTGGGTAACCGGAAGCCAGTGCAGGTTGATCAGGGATGGTGTGATAGGATCATACTTAGATACAGTACATACCAGCCGAGCTGCCGCGTTCTGCAGGCGTTGCAGCTTACCAAGATAAACAGCGGGCGTACCATATAATAGACCGTTACAATAGTCTAATCGTGACATTATAATAGCCTGTACAATGGACTTCCTATTGTCATATGATAAATACTTTCTAATACGCCGGATGTTATGTAGATGGTAATAAATATCCTGACAGATGCTGTTAATATGTGTGATCATATTCATGTTTGCATCAAACCAAGCACCCAGATTTCTAACAGAGTGGACAGCAGAAACCTTTACCTCACCTACTTGCAAGTCACTTATCGTAACCTTATTTAACTGTGCGCGTGTACCTATAATAAGAAACTCGGTCTTAGCATCATTCAGCCTAAGTTTGTCTTGGACCATCCAGGTTCTTATGTCCCTGATGCAAGCCTGTAAAGCGTCAACAGCATCCATCTCAGTAGCAGAACAATCCGGCTTAAATGAGATATAGAGCTGCGTATCATCAGCATATGCGTGAACATTAGGGAGATGGGATTCAACAACATCGAAGAGCTTACTTGCGTACAACGTGAAGAGCAAGGGACCTAGACATGATCCTTGAGGTACCCCTTGAGGCAGATCAAAGTCACTCGAATAGCTCCCATTAATCAGGATTCGCTGTTTCCTGTTTGATAAATACGAGTGAAACCATTTAAGAGCGGTACCTGTAATTCCATACGTAACGTACAGGCGTTTCAACAACACTTGGTGGTCAATCGTGTCGAATGCTGCACTCAGGTCCAGCAAGAGAGTAACTCGTTGATTGTCCATTGCAGCTAGTATGTCATTCTGTATCTTCAATAGGGCAGTCTCTGTGCTATGACCCAGTCGATAGGCTGACTGGAGGATGGGATACAAGCCCGACTGAGTAACGTGATCGGTTGTCTGATCATAAACTGCCCTTTAAACCAACTTAGAGAGGTATTGCAGATTACTCACAGGTCTTAAATTGGATAAGGAAGTCCCTTGCTTGGTCTTCTTCAGTCTTGGATCCACAAGGGCCGTTTTCCAATCAGATGGAAAGTGTCCCAAGGAAAGTGAAGAATTCACGACATTAGTGATGATGGGGAGAAGCATATCGGACATGCCATGCATAGGATCAAGTTGACAGCTTTTCTTCGATGATCTACTGACCAGCTTCCTCATATCTTCCACAGAGTACGTATTGAAATGATCAAGTTTCCTATCGCCTGTAAACACTTTATCCTCAGCCACCGCCCCAGGATGAAGAGTGCACGCATCAAGCTCTGCACGAATCTTTGCAATCTTACGGTCGAAAAACCGCACGATATCGTTGGCTAAGATTGAGTTGTCCGTGTATTCTGGAAAACACAACTCATTCCTTGGAAGTAACAATGATCGAGTGGCCCTGAATAGCTTTCCTTGGTCTTCACTATTGTCATTCACAAAGTCTGAGTAGAAAGCACGCCTAGCCCGTGTAATTAAATAAGTAACGTGGTTCTTGAGTTTCTTGAATGCCAACAAATCTTCCTGTGATCGTATTCTTCTCCATCTCCGTTCTGCTTTCCGGCATCGCCTTTTTGCCTCAGCTATCTCACTGGTATACCAGGGTACCTTGGGCCTAGCCCGTACTGTTTTGGTTTTTAAAGGTGCATGACGATCAAGAACTTGAGAGAGTGTGGTCGTGTAATCCTCTACAAGTACATCCAAGTCCAGTGGGGTGATGGTATTGCTAGTACCTCGATCACATAGCCCTGTAAGTATTACATCGGTCGATAGGCTCTCAGCGTCCAAGGATTTAGTTTTCCTAAACTTTATTATCCTAGTCTGAAATGAAGGCTTACTTATGGCAACATCACAATGTACAGCTGCATGATCAGAGAAACAGCGACAGGCGCGTGGTGGATTCGCCAGAATATCCTCAATCTTTCTTGTTATAACAAGATCCAGGGTGTGACCACGTATGTGCGTTGGCTCTGTCACATGCTGCTCCAAACCGAGAGACTCAAGCAGATCTAAAAACTTAAGTGCATCAGTGTCATTAGGAACATCCACATGTATGTTGTAACCACCAACGACAATCAAAGGCTCTTTGGATAGAATAGTGGACTCCATCAGGTCAGAAAACTCCATCAGAAAAGTGTTAATGGGAACCCTGCGGTGGTCATCAGAATTCTGTGGACGGTAGACGATCCAAGCCACACAAAGGTCTAGCGATTTGCAGGGCAAAGGCAGTATCTTCATTTCTCAGCTACTTTAAGACCTTGAGTATTGGTCTGGTCCCTAGGGTTGAACCAAGGACCTCCAGCACTTCAGTGAAGTGCTGTATCGACTAAGCTAGCTCTGCCAGTTCTGTCCTAATATTTCATTTGCATCAAATTACCATTCTAATTCATTCATTTCATAGCATTACTGTCAAACTCTGACAGAAAAACCTAAACACCTAAAATATTTCAGGAAAGTTTGTGTTATGAATAATAACAGCAGAGATCAGAAAAGGCAAACAAGCCAACAAGCCCAAACTAACTCTTGTCTTTGATTTAAGTTAAATTTTCTAATAACTATTTCTGGTGTTTGGCATTTCTCCCTTAGCACCCCCTTCCCCGCCCCCAACCTCCTCCCTCTCCTAGCCTGTGAGAGCAGATGTCGTTTTCTGTTTTTGTTTCTTGGTGTGTGAAACAAAAGCAGAAAATGGCATCTCCTCTCACAGGCTGCCCTTCTCCAGTCTATTTGGTGTTTCAATGGGTATTTCTGGAGCATACCAAAGCAATCCCCTAGCTGTGGTTTATGATCAGGGCTGAGTTGTTCAAAGCTGGGTTAAGATAACCTAGGGTTAGTGCAAGATTTGAATTAAGATTTGAAAGCTTAAAAAGCATTTCAGTTTTCATTCTTTTTGCCTACAAGTTGATGATTGAAAGCTCTTAAAATAACAGAGAAAATTGTGCGAAAAAATGCTTTTGAACACAAGAAAAAGAAATCAGGGTTAAATTTAAACCCCAGGTTAAGCGCTAACCAGCCTTCCAACAACTGGGCCCAGGAAAGTCGCTGCTGATGTTCACTGACCGCTAAATGTAGGAGAATGCAGTTGCGACTGCTGCATCCTTAATCCCGGGGGGGGGGGGGGGCACTTGGGTATTTTTTGGGTGGGTATGTGCCGCCCAGGACTCCAAATTGGCACCCCGTTCTAAAAAAAAAATCCCCTAAAATTGATACCCCGTTCTAGAAATCGGCCAATTTTTTATACCCCCTTCTAGGATTGGCCCTAAAACTGATACCCGTGTTAGAAATGAGCCAATTTTTTATACTCTGTTCTAGAAAGTTTGTAAATTGAAATAGTCCTGTTTTTTAAAAAGATAGTTCTTTATTTGTTTGACTTATACATCAAATAAATGCTCGCGGCTTGCACCAAAATACCCCCGCCCTGCACGCTAAAACACAGGGTGCAACAAGAGTACAACAGTTTGCTTGTCAACGCATTGAACCGTATTTTTAAAAGCAATCTGTCCTTGAATAATTTCAAATGGCTGCTTACCTGCGTTCGAAATATTATACCCCGTTCTAGAAAACACCTCTGAAATGGATACCCCCGTTCTAAATCAGGACCTTCAAAATCACGACCCCGTTGGGCGGCACATACCCGTATAGGTAATGTATGGGAGTATACCCCACCCCCCCCCCCCACCCCCCGGGCCTTAATCCCTATATCCTCCACGAAATATTTCCTAATACAACGATAACTAAGGGAAGTCACTGTTTTTTTGATCAGTTGGGGAAAGTGAAGAAAGAAGACGAGGGAAAAAAAGCTGAGGTGAATCAACTCTGAGTTTCTTAATTTTAAATTTATGCAAGCTCATATGGTGAATCAGCTGGATATACTACCGAAAGAACAATTTGAAAACCTACCTCAGAGCAGATATGAATTCATTATATTCAGTTTAGAAACTGTTTGCAGTTTCTTTAGGATCTAACTGAAACATAAGCAAGTAGGCTTATAGGATTTTTTCTCCGTAAGAACGTAACCTTGGTCCGAGGGCATGAGACCATGTCGGAGCAGCAGACAGGGATTCTGGACGTGAACTCACCTGATCAGAACGGAGAGCAACGGAAAATTGTTCCCCCAAAAAACTGAGCTCTCCCTTCACAGCTTGCGTTCCTTTGATCATTTTGTATAATCAAAATGAAGAAACAGCGGCCTTATTGAATTTAAAAATACGAACGCAAATCTCCCGCCATCTTGGATATGGTTTACATGACCAAATTTGCTCGCAGGCTTCTCGCAGGCTAATTATGAACCGGGTTAAAACAGGGAGCTTACATAAGGGGATCGTATTACCGCTGAAGATTCAGGTCGATTGATAGCGTTTGGTGTCTTTTGGAGAGTAAAGAGGAAATTTAAAAAAATTGCTTGGTAACTTTATTTTTGTGCGTAACCAAAAATCGGAAGTACAGAAGGAGAAATCGTAAAGTCGGTCCCTTGAGATTTCCCGCCAAAACAACAGAACAATGAGCCGCCATGTTGAATACTGAGAAGACCCTGGGGACAAATTTAGTTTTCAATATGGCGGGTGGTAGAGAACGTGCTGTTTCAGAGAGAACTTTAGTTTGCCTCCTACAAGCTGTACAAGGACACAGCACCACTGTTGAACTACGCAATGAGTCCTCAGTAGAAGGTCTGATTGAAAATGTTGACGGCTTCATGAATATTTCCATGACTGATGTCAAGTTCTCGAAACAGAATGGACGCGAAGTGATGCATTTTCCGACTATGTTTATTCAAGGCCGGCAAATTCGTTACGTTCATATCCCTGATTTTATTGACATGAGGAAAGCTATTGAAGAACAGTTAAAGAAGATAGAAAAGACGAGGAAAGTTGGTGCAGGAAGACGGAAGAAGAGAGACAGCACAATAAAGTGAATCATACTATTAGAGGCTTGCAAAATAATGGTAAGATCTTTTAAAAATTAGCAGTGCATTAAAAAAGATTGATTTCACAAAAATTGTCGTTGAGCTTTAGTGGGGAAATTCACCCTGTCAAGTGGTCTTCACTGATATCCTTAGCATTCAGTCAAACTTTAAATAAAGCAATAATATTGTTGTTTTATTTCAATGGAAAAGCAATGTAAAATAGATTGTAGTGAAAAGACCTTGTCATTCTCTAGTAAAGAGTTTTGAAGTCTGTCTTCAGATTAACTGTCTGATTACATAAATCCCCAAACATTTCCAAATTTGGATTCATTGTTTTTTTAACTGGGACTCATGGGGCGCGATCCATTTAACCACAATTTCCGGAAATTTTGGTCCAAAACTCAATGGATCAGTTCGGTCCAACCAGAAAAGTTTCGAAAAAACTGGTCCACCTTTTGAGGCGGAACACTTTTCCCAGTCGAACTGGTCGGAATTTTGGTTGAATGGATCACGCCCATGATTTGTTCACAAGATGAGTCCCAGGACTCACCATAACTATTTGTAACAAAATCACTGGCATGTAGCTGCATGTCTATTTTCATCCATTCTCAGCACAACAACCACCAAAAAATATAGTGTACTACATTTTTTCCAATTTTATTATATTCGTAATGAAATTGAAGAAATCTTTAACTGCAATATGGATGCAAAATATCTAAAAATAGTAATCTTATTTTGTTTGGAAAAAACATTGTATTTGATAATTGAACAAAATAATAATATTTTTTATTACAAATGTACATGTAGAATAAGCTAAGCCTCCTCTATAAATTGCCATTCTTAATATGACGCATTAAGCTGCAGTTCAGGATAGTACTCAAAACTAGTCCCAAATGGTAAAACATTTGGTATTCGGGGATGATATGTTGTATTTTGTTTGATAGTTGGAAGTTCAGGCCAGTCGAACTGAAGAGTTGTAGCATGTTTTTCTCTGAAGAGTCTTCTTTTCTGTGACCGCAACTCAACATCAATGATTTCTGGATTTCTGTCCCGTTTACTCCATTCTTCATAGTCTAGCTGAGAGTCATTGTAGATTCCTTTCACACGTTGTCTGCGAACAAATTAAAGTAAAATTATTGGGGTTGAAGTTTATTTTATTTATTCTGTAACTTTGCAAGTTTTTGGTAAGGTAACTACCACAGAATGTACAATAGACTACACAAAGGAACATTATCTTTATAATGGAAAACCAATATTAAGAAGAAGAAGAAACTTTATTTAACAAGGTTGGCAGTATTATTACTGGTTACCCATAAGGTATCTTTCTAGTGATTTTATTTAAAACTCCACATTCACAGAAATTTGTGTCTGATAGGCAAGCAGGCCTGGCCTGGCCTGGCCTGGCTGGCCTTGTAGATTTTGTGGTTGTGTTAGTAGTTCATCCTTTAATAATTGTTTTGCAGTTTTTAATGCATGTACAACTTGCCTAAAGTGGTATGCTAGGGTTCCACCATTACCAACTTGCCAGTTGTGTACATACATGTATGTCAGAAAAAAATACCCTTGTCGCATTTTCCTGGCCATTTTATAATAATCATTGCATGATAGCGATAAACAAAGTCATTGCTAACAGCAAGTACACTGTAATTGGAAAGTGAGCTGATACCTGTAAGCACATCAACCAATCAAAACATAAAATATGTAGAAGTATAGTACTAGTAGTACTCATTTAACTCACCCACTTCTCTTTCTAACACCACTGTCAATGTCATGTAGCTGCATTCTAAGCCATGTGTTACACTCAGTACCATGCCGTCCAAGAGGTACCAGGGGTGCTGGAGGAAGATGCATCTCTTCTATTTCTTTATCACTCATTTTATTTCCTGTCACACATCTCACCACAGTACGGTCCTCTTCTAGTTTTGTGGTTCCTTGTGATATTAGTGGGTCATCTAATTTCTTTGTTATTGCCTAGTACATAACATTGAAAGAATTTGTCTCTAAACAAAGGGATACACAAGGCCAAAATTGTAGGTGACATTTGTGATTTACAAAGCATATAAAACATCAAAATCTGTCTACCACTACCACTGAAACAGTTACTCTGTAGGAAACTTTGATTTGGCAGGATGAGGGAGTAATGATCTATTAGGCCCAGTTCAGACGTCATGCTTCTGCCATGCCAAACTAAATTCCTGCCGTACTACAGTCGAACCAAATTACAATTAAGTTCGGCACGGCAGAAGCACGATGTCTGAACTGGGCCTTGCTTTTGCTTGCTTATGCACATAACAAAAGAACTGTTGCAAGTATAGATCATAGAGGAAGGTGTAACAGCTACGCAATGTAACTTTAATGTATTTTCTCTATGAGCCACAACCTTCTTTTTTATGAAAGATTTTTTTTATTATTCTTTAACTTGGATTTCGAGATTAATTCAAACTGTAAATTAAATGAAAAACAAACCAAACTTGGTTTTACTGTACTGTATATGTTACAGGTCAAAAGTAAAAGTAAGTTTAGAATTCTTTAACCTCTATATAATGAAGTCCTCAATATAGCGAACGATTTTCTTATTTTACCCCAATAAATAGCAAAATAATTTGTATGAAAAAGAACCTTGATACAAGGAAACCGTTTTTCGCAAACAAATTTTGTCAGTCCCTTGGCCCTTCATAAATCAAAGTTCCACTGTACACAACCTAGTACTTCATAATGTTATCCTGTTACTTTTCTTCTTATATTCATTGAATGTTTAAAGAAATATTACTTTTTATTTATTTGCAATGTGTAAATAATATTAATTATATCCTGGAATTTCAATCTAATAATAATTATTATTATTTCAGCTTGCATGATGCCAATCTTTGATGAAGACATAACTCACACTCACCTTGAGAGGGGCTGGTCTGTTGGCATTAAGAACAAGTGGATCATACTCTTCTGGTGACATCACATCCAGAAATACCACACCCTGGTAAAGAAATCATTATTTTCTTTCAAGAGTAACCAACACACATGGAAGACTCATGATCAACAGAGCATTGGGAAGAGGGGAGGGGGTCATGACATGTTCACATTGACATGATGCTAGTTTGGGCTGGTTTCCTTTCAACCCTTCTCAGTCTTATGGTCGCTTATTTAAATGAAGTCTAACTAAACACGGTTTAAGAAATCATTGGACCTCCAGTTCTCTTTGTTAGTGACTCAGTCAATTCAAGAAAATAAGTGCTTTTTCAGTCTATGCTGTATGCTTTATTAAAATTGTTCATGACAATGGTGTTTAGATAAAGGTATTGGGCAAACTGAAAATGGCTTAGAACTCGGTTTTGTTAAACACAGGCTAAACTCTGTTTAACTAACTGGCTCTTAGACTTTGTTGTGTCTTTATAAACAGTGAGTCAAAAAATTGGGAATCTTTGATAACATGATTCTGACAGGTCAGTTGAGTACTGATCGACACCAATCACAGATATTATGACACTTAAAAAGCATGACGAAATTAAAACATCAAACAAATTTGTCTTGATCAGTCATAAAAACCTTATGCTAGGAAGTGACTGAGAGGGATGCTACTTACCTCCTTTGCTCAGAACACAATGAACAGGGCAAAAAGTCAGTTTGCTTAATGTGACAACAGACTGTACTCATTCTTTTCTATTGGTGTAGTGAGCTCAAACAAATGCCTGTCTCCATACAGCTATTTCGAGAAAGGTTGTCGGAAAAAGTGCACGCGACAATCCCGAAAGGTATTGTGGGTGGTTTTGAATTCACTGTTATTTAAAGAAGTTTGAAAGAATGACACAGGAGGCCACGGACGTATGTTTGCGGGTGCTAAAAGAAAGCAACAACAGCAGGTTTGACAGCTACAGAGTCAGGAACAGTGTATTGATCATATCCCATATTACCTTTCAGGATTGTCGCATGCACATTTTGTCTGACAACCTTTCTGGAAATAGCTGTATACAATTTTTTAGGTGACCTCTTTGTTTTCCTGTACAGTCCTTTAAAGTTAATTTCCACACTGAAAACTTGGCTGCCAGATCAGGAAATGGTCAGGGGAAAAATTTCTTCAAGGTCAATGAAAAGTCAGGGAATTTCACTTTGAATCAGGGAACAGTTAAATCTTAGAAGGAATTCGGGGAAAAGTGGAATTTTAAGAGTACATACCGTATTCTTTTTCCTCTACTTTTACTGTTTTCTTATATTTAAAATTTCTTTGTAAATTTTACAGAAATGGAATCATGTTATAATGGTATAATTATTGTTCATGAACTTGAATGACAAGGCAATGTTGGCTTTTCAAGAGCATCAATGTCTTTTGCACATTATGTTCACAAACTATCAATTCATGTATGCTGCACATGACTTGCTGAAAGTAAGGGGGTGACCTTGAGGGGAGGGTTTAGTCCATCATCAGGTTTAATGTGTGAAATTGTTAACTCAGTTGGCCAGGGAAATTTTACATTTTTCAGAAAAAGTCAGAGAATTTCAGAAACCTCTGGCTGTGTACGGATAAAAACAACCATTTTTGGAACAAATGAGCAATCAAGCTATTTCTTCACACCGTGGATGCAGCAAACTGTTCTTTTGCTTTCCTGCAGTTTGAAGTTGTAACTAACTAGTGAGTACACAATCTTGATCTGTCAAAATCCAATGAAAGAGTTCAAGGTTTTTTCACCGATACACTATAAATTAATCGTCTCTAAAATGTTTTCTTTTATTGAAGCTCATTACTAGTAGTTAATGTTTTATAAAGTTTAACATACATGTTTGGACTAGATAATTGTAAGTACCTGGTAGAAACTAAATTGAAATGATGCTTTGTGTAAGACGTTTCTATCAGTACCCACCTTTTTGTTGCTGTAATCTAGATACTGTTTGTAAATTTGCCTTTTTCTTTTGTCCAAGTGTCTGTAATTAGGGCCATTCATTTCTTCATCAACTTTTTCCTACAAAAAAAGAACCGTATGTCAAAAAACACCATAATTTTATCCCAAACATTTACCACTAGGAATGGCAAATGGAAAACTCCAAGACTTGGGAAGACCCTTGTGTAAGTTGACACAGTTTTCCAAACGCTTTAATAGATTTGTCACAAATCTAGGAAAAGTAAAAATGGCAATGGCATCATTGTGTTGCCATGGATATGCCGATCTTGAATAAACTAACTTTTTTGGAAAGTTCAGTTTACATGTATATCCTACAAGTAGGTACAATATTATTCAACTACCTGCTATTTTAAAGGCATCTTGCATTTGTATTCAAAGAGGGTAATTAAGGTGTTTTTATGTTGTCATTGAAAAACCGACAGTTAAGACTTTGTGACAATTACATGTAATTCAAATATTCAAGGCAGAAAGAAATAATTGTAAGTAATATTATTATTATTATTATTATTATTATATTTAGAGAATTTTTGTTGATTCACTATTTATTTCCATGACACTAATAATAATAATAATAATAAAACTCTTTGATCATACAATAACAAGGAGCTTAATAATTATTTTGTATACTTAATGTGTACCTTAACAGGACTGTAAACTCTTTCACTCCATTTCTTAAATAGCATCTGTTTCTTCCTTCTGTCAAGGGCTTCTCTGCGGTCAATAAATCTGTCGACATCCTGTTGAAATGAAAATGTGTGGATCATTTTTGGAGGTAGAAACTAGAGTTGAATCCCGCTGTATAGACATATCGTTAATATGGACATCTCCTTGTTACTGACAGTTTTCTTTTTCCCTGGGGAAAGCCCTTTCATTTTCTTTAAATCCAACCTGCTTAATATGGACACCCACTAATGTGGACAATAGACACTTTTTTATAAGTAGGTTGAGTATGATCGTCCAAGTGAATGTAGTCCTGAATAGGACCATTGTAAGTTGACAGTGACGGACGTTTCGACAACCTGTGCGGTAGTCATCTTGAGTCAATAAACAGATTCTCATAGAAAGCCAACCTCACTAATGTGGACACTTCATTATAAACAGTGTACTGTGATAGACTTTTCCTTTTTGAAGGTGAAAACACCTTCAGGCTGACAGCATGTCGGCCTTCCCAACGCTACAGTACATGGGATAGGATGAATTTTAGACATCAATTGCAGACTATTTTTGGCATAAAACCAGTTATGCAGAGAATGATTTTGATTTAGTAATATATAGATGAGCGATTTTTGAGTGTGTCCATGGACTTATTTTGCAGAATGACGGCTTTGTGAAGGTTAGCAAAGTTTAATTTGACGATGCTCATGTCCTCTCATGTCCTCTTTAATGTTTCCTTGCCATTGATGCTGTAGAGCTGGACTCTCACAGATTATACATGTGGATTTATTTACTCATGTAAGCTATACTTTAAATAACATTGAAAGTATGCTTGTTTGGGGTAAAGTGCAACTGTGAGAGGAGAAGTTTCCAAGCAGTTTATTTGGGGATTGATTTATGGGAATCAGGACCCAATTGCTTGAAAATTAAGGTCAAAAATACACTCTAACTGCTGACACCCTACACTGAAAACAAAGACTGGTTGGGCTGAATACCAGAGGTAGCTGTGATGACCCACACTGGGGACTTACACTTTCAAAGTTTTACACAACTTGACCCAGAATGTTTTGCTCTGCAGTCTACCTACAGTCTTAGTTATATGCATTAATTACCAAGCATGAGCTTGTCAATTTGGCTGGATTTTGGCCAAGTTCTTTTTTGTTTATTAGTGAGTTAACGCAACAGGACGGCGGAAAGAATGGGGCAAGCAACATGGGGTAAGTCAGTTCACCTGCTTGGGTAACCAATCACAATACAAGGGCACCCAATGACTGTTTTCTGTGAAATATTTTAACAGAGAAGCAAAAATTGCCTAGAATTTCCTATAGCTTGAGGAAAGCTAAACATTTCTGTAGGACTGTTCCATTCATGTACAATTTTCGAAGCTTATCGAATAAATTCCCTATGATTTTCTGAAGTTTAGTTTTTCTCATTTCACTCCCAGGTTAAGCTATTTTTTGTAGAGAATGGAAACCTAAAATTTTCGGAACCGAAAATGCAATGCAGAGAGACATCAGAAAAATCCTTACTTTTGTATTTAACTTTAAATTACAGCTAAAATAATGGAAAATAATACTGAAGCCCTTGTAATTTCCAAAAGACTCAAGTTGCCCTAGGATGACCGAACAGATAATCAAAGAAAGACTATCACCTCTGGTTTTCCCACAGTAAATTTTAGGAAATGATAGAAATTCAGATTATAAATATACTATCCTTGTTCTGGAAACACAATACTTTTCTTGCTGTTTATTGCACTTTATTAACAGTTATTTAGGTATTTATTTAAAAACAAAAAACAAAAAAAAACAGCAAAACAAATAAGCAAACAAAACAAAAAAGAAAAAAAAAGGAAGAAGGGAAAAAGAAGGTCGTTAGCAGAATTTGAACCCGGTACCTTCCAGCTGACCCGACCTCACATAGCCACTACATACGCCATTGAGGATGATCACATGGTTTGGTGAAAAGTCTCAAATTTAATGCCTTTTCCATGGAACTTCCGCCGGCAAATGATCGATCCATACTTAACCGATTGAAAAACAACTTGAAGCAATCGGATGAAATTAAGGCTAATTGAAACCAGGCTACTGACAGTAAAAAACAATGTAAACACATTTCATGGCAATGAAAGAACATATGGGATACAAAGCCGACACAACTCCTCTGCAAAGTAGGACGTAAAACATAAGCTTATGTTTTCTTATCTCGATTTCTGCTGTTATTTTAAAGCTAATGCTCAAAATCACATCCATTTCCCCCCGTGATCCTTGGGAGTCCTTATAAAGAAGAAGAAGAAGTGCCTTTATTTACCATATTACCATACATTCATTCATACACATAACCTACTACATTTTTACTACAAAGTGGGAGATCAAGCCAGCGTCAAAGTTGAAGGAGTCGAAGAGCAAATGCTCATCTTCTCGTCAAGTTTAACTTCTGGACGAGTCTAAGGCTCTTGAATCGTACTAATCTGAAAGATTCCTGCGTGTCTCAAAACTTGGTAAGACCTCTATCCTCTAACCGTGCTGTAGCGCACGATGCACGCTCTCAGCTTGGTATATACCACCGAACTTCGGCGAGCGCGTGCTCCTTTGGAAACGATAGATCTTCGCGCTCTCGAGTTCCGACCCGATTAATTATGAAAGGCATCTACTACAAGTGAGCGAGTGACTCATTTGCATATCCCTGTCCCTGCAATAACTCGTGGTACGCTCGCGCGTACCAACGAGTTAAAAATTTTTTAGGGCCACTTAAAATACATTTCTAGACATCTCAAAGTACTCTAGATTACTTCGCGTGATGAGCCTAAAAATGGCTGCAAAGGAGACTAAAAGTACTCTGGATAGCCTTAAAAGAGTTTTCAATGCATTTAGGAGGAAACCATTGTTGGTTGCCCCTGATAATAAGTGGGATTTGGTTCATCTTGCCCACTCCTAGATTCAGCCATGTATTAAAAGGCTTGTTAACCCATTAACGTCCGGTGCGCCCTCATGCGCCCGGAAGAAAAACCATGCTGAAAATCCAGTGCGCCCGTGATAGACTGAGCAGTCTCTTTTTGTGTCTTTAAGTTAGTGGAGTCTTAATTATCTACTGACTTGGAAAGTTGCAAAATCCAGATCTGCTAGGATATCATAACCTAACTCAAAGCAGGTATCTTGAAAAGCAGCAAAAGGTACTGGACTGACAACCCCATCTCCCACCCCCTCACCCTACCACTATCCAGTGGCCAGTGTAACAATGAACCCCCATTTCCATAAAAATGAGACTTGTCCCCTTATGCCAGGCTCTATGAACACCCACAGGCAAAATTGTGCAGGGAAAAAGTTAGGGATCTCTGCTGAATAATTTATTTCTTTTAATTATGTAGTGATAATAATAGACAGCAGTACACTTTCAATAACAGTCTAAGATCAATATTAATTTCATCTTCAACTTATTGAAAGTGTGCTGCCTTGCAGCTTTCAACTTACATGTATTCTATACACAGTGGGGCAGTATTATAACATATGTTAATAAAAGACTTTGTTTTATTAAACCGGCATTACAACAGAGCAAAGTCCTCATCAAACACAAGGATTAACTTAACAGCTAAAAAATTATCTTAAAATTGCTTACCTTCACGAACGTGTTCTCATTGTCAAGTAAGGTTGTGTACATATTCTTAGTGGCTCGAGATTCAAAGTCAGTTCTTTCCTACATAAAAATACAAACAACTGGCAAGTGAGATATGTTGAGTGCTTGAAAAATTGAGAACATGAGGCCATGCTGAGATACACTCTGTATCAAATACAAAATAAAGTCAGGAGATATAATTTACAGAACTGTTTACAAAATAAAGTTATTGTTTTTAATTATATTTCACCCCAGAACTTTGATACGCAGGATATATGACTTTTTTTTCAACTGGTGTCTTGGTCGTAATATTTGCGCTTAAAAAGTCCCTGTTTATCATAATCTTGACAGTCTATTGCACAGTGATAATTTTCCATTTCAGACTGACTGTTGATGCGGAACGTACGTTGCATAAACTTATGCTTTACTAATTTTCGGTTCACACGAATTCAACAGACAAAACGTTACTTAAGCTTATACCTGAATATTTCTGACGGATTTTTCATTTAGCCAGCTCTGTATCCTGAACGTATGATCAGAAGGACAAATGGATTTGGCACTCACAGTCCTCACTTCTGAATCCAGGAACCTCGTTCGCTCAACTGCAGAAGCAGACACTGCTCGTCTGTGACGCTCCTGAAGTAAAACAGTGTTCCCGATCACAACTGATTGAAATATACTTTAAAAACTCTAAAAATAAATGATCTCATTCTACTGCTATATATCTATTGAAGGTGGGAATGACACAGGTATAAATTACTTTATCTTCACCTTCGCCAATTCGTGTTTGTCGTTGTCCTCGAGAAGTTCATCCACAACGTCAAAAGTATGTACGGAAATACGGCCGCTAGCGGCTCGTTTTGGCCGAGACATGCCTTTTGACTTGCTTCTTTGCCTAAATGACTTTCTGCTGACCTGGAAGCTTTCCTCCTCAAACAGATTGCGATCAATAAGCAAGTTACCACAAAGAAATAAATATCACTGCTTGACTCGAAACCTTCACGTGTAAATTATGAATGGTTCCCTTGGCAACCAGTCAGCTGTGTTTCCATTTTTCTTCCGGGGATGACTCAGTAAAATGCCAAACTTTCTGCTAGTTCGTCCACTCAAGTTAGTTTTTTGTGTTTTGTTTCCTCTTCCTTTTTTCATTAATGAAGGTTTTAACAATGAATTATTTTTACGTTTTGAAATTTTCGTGGAAAGGGTATGGCAAGGGAGAGTGTCACCTTCGTCGTCCCTTACCCTACTCCCTGTTAGTACTTTGTGCCGTGTGAGAGAACCACACACGCGCCACCATGACAGTTGAACACTGTTGAATGTCGAACTCAGAGGACCATTCTTTCAAGGCTTCCACTGCACTTTTCACTTTTTGATTCATTTCGACCTTCACAATGTGGATTTTACCAAAAGTTAAAGGATTATTGCAGAATATTTCCTCAAATTAACAATGAATCAATTGCAAAGCCTTCTTCACGATTCGTTGATAGCAACGGGCCACATACAACACTGTGCTATCATTCGGCGAAAGGACACTTCGCTGCGAGCCAGTACAGTTGGATTTTCGGTAAGCGAAAGTATATAGAATTAATGTCAGGGAAATTTATATGAACAGCTTGCTCAGCTCACATGCAAATTATTTCAATACCAGGCGGAATGATGTTGTTTCATTTATATACTGAATGGTCAATTTATTCCTTCACAG
>OZ037992.1:53999703-54012203 GCA_964035705.1 Porites rus
CATGAAAGTCAACTCATAATAACTATGCATGGCAGCAGTGATGGGTGTTGACTTAAGCAAAAACTCCTGAGAATAGTTTATTTCATGTTCAAAGACTGTTCATCTGTTCTGGCTTTCTGTAAGCTCCTCAGATTCTGGTCAGAAGGTCTGATTAGTATAGCTCTGATTCGTTTAGCTCGAAGATATTAGGTTGTTAGCTACTCTAAAATTCGAGTATAAATAAAGTTTTATGTTATGTTGACATGGTAATTTGATACTCCCTCTTGTTTCTATTTTTTTGTTTATTTTAAAAAATCACAAAACAACTTCAGCAATTTTCTGATTTACAGAAATTATTATCTAACATTACTTACTATGTACCATATAATAGCAGGGCATTAGTGTGAGGGACACATGATGTGGATTAAAAAAAAACGATAATTACAGTGATAATAATAGTAAAGCAATAAAACAAAAACAACAGAACAACAATAATCTGTCTTACCGGTCTCACGTTACCAACTACGCTGTAACAATAATGGTATATTGTTAAAAAGACCTCGGCTAAGAACAAAGAAGACTTTGGGAGATCACGCATTATCGATGGCTGCCCCCTTTTTATGGAACAGTCTTCCTCTGCCAATTAGACAGGAAACATCAATCGACTCTTTTAAATGGTCTGTTAAAACATATTTATTTAAAAAGGCTTTTAGTTAGATTATTTATTTATTTATTTTTTATTTTTATTATTTTATTTTTTAATATTGTAATATTGTAATTTTACCGGGTAATTTTACTGGTTTTAATTTAGTTATTAATAATATTGTAATGCGCTTTTGAGTATTTTTATAGAAAAAGCACAATATAAGTATTAAATATTATTATTATTATTATTATTATTATTATTATTATTATTAAAAATGTATACACTTGTCATGAAAGCTTATTAAGGTGATTCCATAGTTAAAGAACCTAACATAGATTTTAGCTAAAACTTGGTACACTGATGTAACAAGTCAAGAAGATGATCAAAAAGTAATAAAAAGTGGGGGTCACCGCGCTCGTTTTGACGTCACAATGCTGACAAATACGGCTATTTTGGACCCTTTGACAAAAACCGCGGGCAGCGCAAAACTAGACAAAAAGGAGAGATTTTTTCGATGATGCATGTGACATCACACAGAATTTGACTTTAATGTATTGTTCATCCACTTACGTACCAGAAAAATGTTTTTTAATGCCCTTGTTTTTACTTTACGCTCCAAAGCAGAATTAAATTGGACGCGCGCTTTTCGACCCGTGATGGCTCAATCCGTACAATTTAGTAAAATTGCCAAAAAACTTAACATAGATTTGTGCCAATTTTTTTCTCATCGAAAGGAAGCACTGTCCTTATTAAAATCATGAAATATAAAGTGGGGGTCACCGTACTCGTTTTTGCGGTAGAGCTGCAGAAAGTGCGCACCAAACGCATTTTCTCCGATTTTTGAGAGAGGACTGGGGCGAGCTTCAAACTAGAATGTATGTGAAAGGGGGAAGAAAGTATTAAAAAAATCCGATTTTACAGAATTTACATCGAGATGTCACATTTAGGACACAAGGTGATAAAGAAAGTGTTTAAATGAAAATCAAAGTGAGTAAGCACTAGTTAAACATCCACTATCGAGGTTCTCCGAGAGGAGGTCGAACTCAGCAACACGGGTACTGCTTACGTTATGCACATTCCCAACACATTGAGTCTCACCTCGGCAAGAAACAGCAGTAAGCAAAAATTCCAATAGCATTTCTCTTCAGTCAACTTCATTTTAATAATATTACTTCACATGCGCTTTTTTACGGCGGCCACCTTGTTATGCGCAGTAAGAGATGCGCAGTGCAAAACTAGGGAATCACCTTAAAGGAGATGTTGAAAGGTGTTTTCAAAAGTGGTGCTACTATACTCTTGCAGTAATTTTTCCAAATGATGTATGAAAAAAAACTGAGGTTGGCAGGCCACAAATTCACAGTAGAACTCAAAATATAGTGGCAATCAACCAGGAAAAACAAAACTATTTTCTTTTTCTTCTGTATGTATGATAAGGAAAACATGGGGATCATCTTGGTGCGAACAGCTACATTATTGTTGGTGGCCACATATACTCCTGAAATGAGTCCAAGTATTTCTGTGGAGGCTGTAGAAAAATTGGGTGAGTTACGCAATATTGCAATTGATAATACAGTGTATTAATATCACAGAGCTGTGCCTTTTATGGTTTCTGATAGGGTCATTAATTTAGTGCTAATAAAATCCCGGATTAAAATTTTCAAATTAATCCAAGATTTTTTATTATTTATTTTACTACAGGACTAAGTTCTTCAGGATATAATTTTTTCTAGGTTAGAACAATAACTTGATTTCAGAATGAAGGCTCAACATTATTACATGTTCAATGACAAGAAAACCTTGCTTTAAATTTGTTTTGCTTGTGAATATATCCATCTATTCAGTCCATGGCCTGATCGTGAGATATTGCTATCTCCCTACCTCTTTATGTCTTCACACTAACCCTGCCCTGCTTGACCCCACCCTGATTCTCCTCCCCCCCCCCCCCCCCCCCCACAATGTCCCCAAAACACCTTTTTACACGTTATCTGCTATCTAAATTCTGTTGCAAGACACATTGGCATTAAAATTCCTCTTGTGGCATAACTGATGAGATGTTTTTTCTGCTTCAACCCTTTGCAAGATTTTGATGTGAATTAATAATCTAGACTCAAGAACAATGTAATATGTAACTGCAGTAAACTTCATTATTTATTTTATTATATTTTTTTTGTGGGGAAGTTAATTGCTAAATATACTTCAAAAGATTAGAGTATTGTAAAGGTGATTCATAGATACAGTATGTAATATTTCCAACCAGCAACATAGAAAATGAGGCCAAATTTGCATAAATTCCTTTATAAGGTCATGGCCTGCTGGGAAATTTCATACTGAAATCATGCTTCACTTACATGTAAATCTCTGTGCCTTGTTTGACAGCTGACTACTTCAGAGAGAAAGGGAAGTGAATGCTACAACTACGATGTGCAGTGATCCAGTTTGGCTCCTTAAAGCTAAATGAAATTAAAAATAAGTGTAGGAAATTATTACTATGCATGAGCATCAGTGATTGTGAACTAATTATTTTTATCATTATTTATACAGTTATCTGAAACACCCTTTAAG
Organism: Porites rus; assembly: GCA_964035705.1. NCBI lineage: Eukaryota > Metazoa > Cnidaria > Anthozoa > Scleractinia > Poritidae > Porites > Porites rus. The sequence goes on from OZ037992.1 coordinate 54,002,891, forward strand.
TGGCACATTTAAGTGTGGTTTAACGTACTGCATTTTGGCGTGAAAAATCTAACCACAAATAATTTTGTTATTGTAAGGAGTCTTTAATATTTCTCTTTGTAGTTATACACGGCATTTACCAAAGTGTCTTTCATTAGCCTGCAATGCATACAGCTGCCCTATGCCGCCTCCCCTAAAAATAAACACTGGGAAAACGGACGTCTGTGTCGCAGTGCCATAATAATATCATCTTCATCATCATTGTCATCATCATCAACTTTATTTAACAGTATTTAAACTGAAGAACTTTTGTCAATAATATTGAAGAACCATAGTGGCCCCCCTTTGTGTTCAGAGATAATTCACATTCTTATTATCATTTTTAAATGAATATTTTTGTTTTAATTCTGACAGTTTTAAAAGGTGTTGATGGGCCAACATGGCACTTGTACAGCGCATACATTTATACAGTTATTCTCAGCCTTAAATTGCCTCTAACTAGAACATCTTAGCAAAAAAAACTTTTTTAATGCTTTGGAGGATTCCAATACAGTCATGTTTCCCTGACGTAATGAGGCACTACATCATTTTGGATATTTGGGGAGGTGGTAGCTGTACACAGGCTACCTTGCGTGAACTGCATAGAAGTTTTGAGTTTATAATTTGGAAGAGTTTACTGTAGAAAGGGTCTATGTAAATTTTTGTAATTTTTATGTAAACAGTTGGCATGCCTCTTATAAAATCTGTAAATTTGTCTGAGTTCTTGCAATAAAAAATTGGGACTTCATTTTAAGAAGAGTTTCCTTAAACAAATTATTGGTGTAAGTTTTCATGTGTAATAGTGTGCACCTATATTTATAAAAAAAATTAAGAAGCGCCATTGTTAATGATGATTGTCCTTTACACCTGCAAGTAGAGTAGTGCATAGGATAGAAACAAGATCCCTCCAATGGCATATTGCCCCTGTTTTGCTACTAAAACAAGGTAAGATACCCAGAGAAAACAGTGTACATTTGGTGACACCACCACTTGTTGTTTCCCTGCTAAAATGACATCTGAGAAACAAGCACAGAAATTCCATACTGATGACGCATCACTACCCAGATCTGGGTAGTGGTTCTGATGGTTGAAAATGTGTTTCAACCAACAAAGATCTGGTTAGTCTTGCATCATCGGTATGTACTGTCTGCCCTTGTTTCTAGAACGTCATTTCACAGGGAAACCAGTGGTGGTGATGCGAAATGTTGGCTGTTTTCTGAGGGTGTCAGCTCTATGTCACTTGTGGGATGAGATTGTTCTTTCCTGTGCTCCAAGATGTTCACCTCTCCTCAAAAAACCAACACACCTAAATTCTAGCTTGATCTGTAGCCCACAAGACCTTGAGAACTCCTGAAAATACAATGCACTTCCTGAAGTGCCCTTGTCTTTTTTTGGCATCCCGCTGAGTCAGTTACAACACTGACCCCTTGTAACATTATCTCACAATTAATGAGTTACTACAAAATTATTTTATTTAAAATATCACACTTTATTTGCCATAAACTTTGATTCTATTAAGTATGAACCATCCTATATTGCCCCAGAGGCTAATTTCTAGAAAACCAGAGAAGCTTATAACATACTGTTTGTTACCTAGCATTGACCAACTTAGCCTGTTCCAGGCTCCGAGATAGTGGTGAAAGTGAAAAGTCATTCAAAAATAAGAAATGCGGAAAATGCGCGGGGGCTTTGTTCTCTTAATTATGTGTTAATTTTCAGTTATACTGTTAGTTCATAAACTGTTGGAAAGAAGTAAGAGTGTAAACAATAAAAATTCTAATATCTTAATTCAAACTACAGTGAAACCTGTATTAACCTGGCCTACCAAGCAGACACTCTTGGCTCATCACACAATCTCTGATCCTCATTGGAGGAAATCAACCTCCCCAACAAATCCCTGTAATTTTGATCTATCAAAAATACAACTTCATAGCATAGCAAATTTAAACAGCATCCAAGACTGTCATTATTAAACAATAAAATGTGAAATAATTTATACCTAAGTTATAAGTTACCGCTACGTGTTTGCTTACATTAGAAAATTGATTATTTACCTAACTTTACATAACAGTCGTTAAGTGGTATACAATAATATTGCACCAGTGCAATATGAAATCATGTAAGTAAAAATTATAAGAAAGTATATGAGCTCTCTCCCAGAGTCACTAAGTACTCATTCGTGAAAAATTGTCCCAATCACCTCACTGATCACAAGCTGTGATAGCTCTTGTTTCTTTTTTGCCACCATTTATAGGCCAAAATAAAAATTGCTGTCAAAAACATTCCCAAAATTATTCCACCAATAAACGAAGCACCATCAAATTTTCTGCCACTTGAGGCTGGAGCTGCATTGGTAGGGACTATAATGCTGGCGGCTTTTGTAGGAGCAATGGAAGGTGTACTTGTTGGAGTAGTTGATGATGTTGCAGTAGGTGATACTGTTGTAGATGCAATTTTACTGATAGATTTAGTGTCAGCAGGTGCAGGAGATGTGACGATAGCGATTGCAGGTACTGTGGTACTTTCAGAAGAAACTGTCCCTGTTAAGATTACAAAAAATTATTATACAGACAAAGAAATTCTGAGAAAAGATGACTATTTCAAAATGACTAAAAATATACAAGCTACAAATAGAAGACATTAATTCATTAGCTGAATCAGTACAATGTTATTAGGTTTGTTTATGTTGTAGTTCAACTGGAATTCACGATAGCTATAATCTGGCATTAGTTGATCACATGATCAACTTTCGTTAAACACAAAAACAGTTCGCTTTTGAAAAATTTTGTTAGCACTACCTGAAAGAGCATATTAAAATTAGGTAACCTGTAAATTTTTAGCTTTATATCTCAAAGGTAGCGATTTTGCAATGGCTGCCAAAAATTGGAAGGATTTGTATGAGAAAAACAACTCTTGCCACTTAATCTTTCACTTACACATTTAAGAGCTCAAAGTGCCATGAATTAAAAGGAGATTTCAGCCCCGTAGTGCTTAGGGAAATATTTCACAACAGTTTAAAAATTTCAGAATTTACAAGAAGTTGTATAGAAAACCACTCAAGAGTGACTAGGTGGTAAGAGTTGTTTTTCTCATACAAATCCTTCTAAATTATGGTGGCCATTGCAGTCGCTACTTTTGAGATATACGGCTGAAAATTTAGATTCATACACTGAGCAACTGATGCTATTGCTTGCACCCAGGTCACATTGGTGGGTGGTAATAAAGTGCTTACTCACTACTTTGACTGCACAATGCCTGCTCCGCTCAAGGAATTTTCAGTGGAACTTACGACAAAATTCTGAAAATAAGCACTGGGGTTTATATTTTTTCAAAGGCCCTTTTTGAGGGGCTTCTTTTTGGAGGGGCTTATATTCAGATGGGCATGTACAGAGGGAAATTTGTGTTTCAAAATCAATTAGGCTACAATCCTCGTCAAAAATCTTGAAACATTTGTGTGCGTTTTCCCTTCCCTAATGTTGATTTGGACATTACAGCAGTCTCAGTGCTTCAAAATACGCGTGGCTCAACATTGGAGAGGGAGAGGGCTCATTACAGTGAGAACAAATTTGTGAGAAGTAAATCTCAAGAATTTTCAAGACAAGCGGTGTCTGTTTCAAGGATTTTTGACAAGGATTGTAGCTTATAGTTGGAAGGAAATTTACTGTTTTTTACTTTGGTTCAATAATTATGGTATGTTCCTCGCTACAGTGCGACTACTGTAGCCGGGGCCACTGAGACAAAATTGACCAATCGGCGCATATTACAGGAAAATAACAATACATTCCGAGAAAGTTGGTTGAGGGCCAATCAGCAGCTCGTAAAAAAAAAATAAGTTACTCAAACTACAAAATTTAAATATCAATAAGAAATGTTTTTCAAGGATGCAAATTGTTTTATCAGACAATGTTTTTCTTTTCAAAACATTACATACAAAACCCAGGAGACATTTTCTTTGGCACAAGCTTGTATTTTGTCATCTACCCGCAATTTCTTTGCTACCATTGCCGTGCTTTGCATTAACATGCTACCTCAAGTCAAAAATATTACTAACGCTTACGTTTTTCGCCTGAGTCATTCACTCTGATGGACCTCTCAGGAAACACAGGCTTTCTTCAGTGGGTTCAAAAGGTTGCATCTGTAGGTTGTAATAACTGGCTGATTTCAATCCACGTTGATGGTTTCGTTTCGTTGCAATGTTATTGTGTTTAACAACTAACTTTCTCGGAATGTACTGTTATTTTCCTGTAATCCAATTGGTCAACTTTGTTTAGGTGGCCCCGGTTACAGAAGTCACACTGTAATTGTGTAGTTCTTGAGCTGATTAATGGTCATTTAATAAAGTCTAGTGAAACCAGTTTGCTTTCTCTGTTAAAAGTCCTTTCCTTTCCCACATCCACCCTAAAACCCATTACATGGCCATGAATTGGCCCATAAACCACACAGAAGAAACAAGAAACACACAGATAATGAGTAAATTAAGTGATTATTTAAATAAACTTTCCTTGGTGTTGTTGTCGTGTTGTTCTTTTCTAGCTGTTCTTGTAGCATCATTGGTCATTAAAGTATTTTGCGTGTTATAGTTCTCTTTATTCCTTAAGTTACTTTCCATTGTTTGTAATGATTCAAAATACTCCAAATTAAAACTGCACAACGCCTGATATCGTTTTCAGACGACCTTCTAACATGTGGCCATCCCTTTTAAAATGTTATAATAACTGTAAAATTAGTGACGATGAGGGTTGAAAAACCTTGATCACTTCAATCTCATTTATTAATAGAACAAAATCAGCTCCATCATGAAAAAGACAAGACTGTCAAATCACTGAAAATCTCAGCGGCTTAAAATTTGACAAGCTTGTAAAAGACGCGGCCCGTTAGACTTGCTTTAAAATATTCATAGGATAGAATCTTGTACCTGTTGAAAAGTAAACAAGCAGTATACATCCTAGCACTCTCATCTCCCACTGTAAGCTTGTCAGTCTTGCCATTCTTTGATCAGGTCTCAAGATTTTAGTCTGCAAATTTGTTGCTTGCTTTCCGTGTAGAAATTCCAAACCCGGAAAATGCGGCTAGCGGGAAACTGTCTGGGGAGGGGAAAGTGTCATCTAGACACAACTTGTGAACAAAACGGGATATTTCTTAAAATTTCTTCTTATCTATTTGTCCTTCTTTCTTCGTTTGAAATTTAAGAATTTTTTTAGCACAAAGCAGCTTGACTCGTTAAAAAAATCAGTAACTGCGTTAAACAATTATAAGCATGCCTCCTCCCTAGAGGAGAGTATTTTGTCTATGCCACGTATTGATAATGTGTTGCCAATTTGTACGTTAAATATGGTACGCGAAATATGCCAGCTAACCAGTGATGTGTGATATGTTTCTCACAAAAAATTCTCCTCCTCTAGTAAAAACTAGAGAAGCAGAAAAACACGGTAATGTGATTTTAGGATCGGTTGGGAGACAGATCGGTAGTGGGAAGAGTAAGAATGATTACCTCTGAAATGTTATGAGGATTTTATAAACAAACAAAAAAGGTTATCTCAAAACATGTAAACTTTTTAAGTGTGTTTGATACCGCCAATCACAGCTTATTCTTGTCACAAATGCTAACACTATTAAATTTTGTTGAATTTCATGTTAGTCTTGTTCCCTGTTTTCCTTATTAGGAGGATCAGTGCTACTTGAAATTCAACCCTTCAAAGATGCTGCGTCGGGTATGAGATAGGTATGGAAATGAGAGGGTATTTATTAACATGGTATGGGGCACAAGCTTTCACCATGGCCAAAGAAAGCACCTATCGTCATATTGCCTACACTGTGTTTAATTCACATTGCAGGTTAGGGTGAAACTCAAGGTTGAAGGATTGTAAGGGCAAGGCTTCAATTGAGTTACATCATAACTATTGAGGGATCAAGAGTCATACCTGCATACCTGCAAATTAAACCCTCCATCTTGCCTAGATACTGAAGGCCTAATAGCACAGTCTTTAGTGCATGGCCCTCTGTACTGTGTGGGAGGTTCTGAGTTTGATTCCCTGTAGGTGTGACCTCAAATCCTTGTTTGGACTTTTTCCTTTGCATGCTGCTTTAGGTAGCTTTAAATGCCTGTACAATGCAGCATTGATGGAGAGCTAACCCTAACCGAGGGGTGTAAAATGAGCACATTGTCAAACTCAGGTTTCTTAGTTAAAGTATTGTTATTCGCGTTACTGATGCAAATACATGTATTGATTTTGACCAATCAGTTCAATAACCAGAGTATAATACCATCAACTGACATGATACAACTCACTTTGACTGTGAAGATGACTACTGCAAAGGTTGTCGAAACGTCAGTCAGTGTCAACAACAACAGTCCTATTCAGGACTACGTTCACCCGAACAATCAAACTCAACCTACTTTTGGATTTTTGTTTGTTGACCAATTATGCGAGGGGAAAACTTCCCTGGTTATGGTGTGTATGTCCATTTCTACAGATAGAACATTACCAAAACAAGTAGTAGAAAAGAAATACATTGAGGAACTCTGTAGTCTGAAGATATTTCAATAATATGTTCCAGCTCTGAAGGAGCAAAACACAACTGTCACCTGTGCCAGGTTCTCAGATAGTGAAAACAAGTTTTGCAAAGATAAGATTTGTGATCTGGGATAGTGGATGGTGGTAGGAAACCTGAATGTCGTTCAGATCAGTTTACATGATCTTTCTGGACACATTACTATCTTGGAACAGGCTAATCTAATAATAAATTGCATATTACCTGATTAGTAAAGAGATGCCTGGAAAAGAATCAGCCTTATGTCTGTAGGAATAAACAGCTTACAAATGTCACGTTAAGTAGCTACAGCATCAGAGACTAACAGGTCAGATTAAGAGTCCCTTACAGCCACTTCTTTCCTTTGTTTTACATGTATTTTTTTATGGGTGCAGGATTCAGTAATCATTACCACGTGTGTCGACCTTATAGGGCACTTCAATATATTTGTGTCCATATCATCATACGCTCAGCAAAGTCAGAAAATATATAACCAAACATGCAGATGATGAAATTGGCTCCAATCAAAGGGAAAAGGAAGAGAGATTAACAATGCCCCTGTCCCCCCGCTACTTCACCTATCACGGAACTGTATTCAAGCCAGTGTCAACTCTTGGGTTCATGTTTTGAGTTGGCTAAGAGGGGCTTAGCCAGCTACCCCCCTTTTCCACCCGGCTGCCACAAGAGTGCCCAGGAGAGCTTGCTTGTGTGCTAGGAGGGGCGTGTAGGCAAATGCCTCCAGAATACTTGCAGCACAATATTTCAAATTGCAACCCCTTTGGGGAGCCTGGTTAATGAAACTAGGCTACATAATTAATTATGAGTGCAAAAATATGCAAACATGCATGCCAGTAGGGGGTTCACTTATGAAAATGGTTCAACTGTGATAAAGATTGCTTGCTGAGTGACAGTCTTTTGTCAACACAATAACAGAAATACTTTGTATTAATTAACCAAATATTTTATTCTTATTTTGGTAAATGATCTCCTGGCAGACTATCATCCTTAATGTGACTGATATATAAAACAAATGGTGAGGATATTAACATGCAAATACCACAGAGAAACAATAATTCAGACAAACAGTAGAAAACTATTTTTATTTGCAAGGCAAGGGATTACAGATACAAACATAAGAAAAACTGCACTCAATACAGATATGAACAAACCATATGCTAGTTAATAACTTTGTGACCAGCATCAATGATACCTTTAACTTTTTGATGCAGTTATAAGATCCTCTCTACCAATTTAATGAAATATTTCATTTGCTTTATTATATTAATATACTGAGACAACAACTGTCAAAGAACAAATCAATTCCACACTATGTTTGCCTTGCCCTAGCAGACTAAAATAATACTTTCTTTTGTTTTAGATACAAACATAAACACCAGTGAATGGCACATTTGACTGACATAGCTAACCAAGCAAGCAAATACACGTTTTATCCATTTTTGAGTCATTCCATAAAGATTAATATATTTTGACACTGAGTAACCAGCTGCTCCATTTAAATTTCAGCTTTCTTGCACCTACAATAAGATAATTTAATAAACACGACCAAAATAACCGATTGCTCACTTTCCAAGCACGGATATGGTAATATAATTAGATTAAATGAAAGCTCGCACAAACGATAAAGATAGACTGGTTCTCATTTAATAACAACTGTCGCTTCAGAACAGTAATAACTGTTTGTCTCTGCAGTAAAATCCCAGTCACAATTTGCATTCCATACAACGCATTTTTACCGATGTTAATTCAACATATCGTGACCGTTCTAGTAAGATACACTTGAAATATTTTGCCGTTTGCTAAACGCGAACATTGCCGGCAAAGAATTTCTGATATGTGTAATGGGTATGCACCACGCTTTAGGTTTTCCGCTTCGTAAAACCTACAATAAGACTATGACAAAGGTAAACGTAAACAGCATTTTCATCGACTGAACTATTCATGAGCGGTATTGGTTTCCAAGTGCTACGCAACACTGTTTTAAAATTTGTTTACCCTTAACTGAATAAACTGTACGAAAAAATGCATTTCAAAACAGAATATTCAAACTTATGTTTTACGTCTTTTTGCCATTGGTTGCTGGTCATCTAAATCAACAAGTATAACGCACGCTTATAACATCACCGATATGGACACAACACAAATGTACGCAAACGAACGAGAACCGAGTTTCCCCTATTGTACGTCGCTTCTCCTTCGCTTTGTTTTACAATTTAGATAGAGAGTAAAACATTATATCTTACCGAATAAAACAGTACACAGAAGGTTGATACTCCTATTAAAAGATATTCATGCAGGCTTAGCTTTCGAAATCACCAGCACGTGTATTGTTCATTTATAACATTGCTACCGACAAAAACGAATAATTTCGCATTTCAGTTACTGCAAGAATACAAGACTAATTTTAAGTTCCACGAAAGCTAGATTAATTACCAATATCCCCTGTTGAAACTATCATCTACATGGCTTCATGAAGTGGACGGTGTTTTCTTTTTCTTGTGCTGAAAAGGGTTTGGAACTTTCATCGAACGGGCCCATGCATCTACGATCACTTCCTCTGACGGTGAGGTCCTAGTAAAAGCCTCTACATTACTATCAGGATTTTCCAAGTCTTTGCCGTTAGCTGCGTCCATGTATTGGTGAATGCCTTCAAATTCTTCGGGAATGTCAAAATCTTTGAAGGCTTTAGCGACGACTTTAATGTGCAGGAGCTTGGGAAGCAAGATGCAATCCGGAATGAGCAGAC
>OZ037992.1:54019703-54029703 GCA_964035705.1 Porites rus
CTGCTTGTTTTCTGATGTTTGCTTGACACACCTTGCGTTATCTGTACAACTTTGCATTTCATTCTCATGCAGTATCCCTTGATATCATAACGGGACAAGGAACCGTGTTTATGCCCAGTTGTACTTTTACGCTCACTTAAAAACTGAGGGGCTGTATGCATGGAGCAGGGAGGAAGGTCCTAGCACCAGGAAGATCCAAGAGGGCGGATCATCCTAGAGCCACGTTTTCTGTATTCAGCTTACATGCACTTGTCCCTAGTGCCAGGATCTTGCTACTAAAGTGGTAGGTAGATGCTAGTGCTAGAAAGATCCTAGCACCATGTAGACCATGTAAATTGCCTTCGCTAAGAGGATCTTAGTACGAGGGACAAACGGGACAAAAACTGCGACGAATCGTTCAGTGGTTAATCACGGCAACGAAGGCCGACTATTTATATCATTTGGTGTTACTACGAGCTGATTATGCGATAATTCTGCTGAAAAGTAAGAGCCCGGAAGGGCTCATTTTTGATTCCTCGCTGATCCTTCTGATCTCTACTTGGACACCACAAGGACCGAAATTTCTGCATGTAAACCTAGCGAAACGTACTTGTTCTGCCTTAAATACTGAGATCTTCCTCGCTCCATGTAAACAGCCCCTGGATATACTCTCTGGCATAAAAGGTTTCCTTTGCCAGGTATCTTCCAGCTCTTGTATGTGGCATTTCCGTGCATATGTGATCAAAAGATACTATAACTGCAGGACTCTTTGCTCTAACCTCGAACGCACCCTATATTTCTACGATTACCGTAATTAGTACATGAACAAGGTGACACGATTGACAAGGTGAAAGAAGAATGTTTCGGCCATACAGGAAGTCCGGATTAGAGAATTTAAGTCGCTTATGGAGAATTTTGGTCAGTAACAAACTTAAGGTTCCAGGGTATATAAATTAATAGTCTTTTTCGTATCCTTCAATAATTGGCGCAGCAAAATGCCTAGACCAGTGTTCCTTGATGAGCTCATTCGATGGACGCGTTTCAAGAAATACACTTTGTTTTTCACCAGCGTGAATATATCCCCAGACTCCTTTGAGTCGCGCAGGAATTTCAACTCCTTTGAGCTCCTTGGCAGCTACCCGAACAAGAAGAAGTTTAGGTAGCAAACTGCAATCTGAAAATCTCAAAGAGTCCCCTTCCATGAAAGCACCATTCGTACTTTTTAGAAGCGAATCCAACGCTTCCATTTTCCTTAACAGCGCTGCCTTCATCCCAGCTTCTTTGGAAGGATCTTGGTTTTTTATCAAGGCGCAGAATTTTTGGAAAATATCACTGCCCGCAACAATAGCTTCCTTGCTCTTGCTCCCGATGGGCGGATCCGGATATAACTCTTCCAAATACTTAGCGATAAGAGGGGGGTCGTCTAAAACAAGTGCTTCGTCCTCGTTGACTTGATGCACAAGAACTGGGACTTTACCAGTGGAGTTGATTTCGAGGAATTTTTTCGATTTCTTTTGAATGTTAAAAGGCATGATCAATGGTTCGATATTCTTCAACTTGCAGAGCATTCGGACCTGATGGGTCAGCGGACAAGCTGCGATCGAACATTCATCTGAAGCCGCCTATGAAAATAAAAAAGCTTGAATTAGCTGCCAGTTCAGCATACTCATATTACACATGCACAAACCTTTTTCCAGGGTTCTCTCTCCTTCACGTTCCCGCTCTCAGCGATAGAGTCTCTGGTAGGGTCTTAAGATCTCGTGTCTCCCATTCGCCACTAAAGAAACCCTTATGCGGCTTGTGTCCCGCAAGTGTTTCTGGGATGGTTACTGGGGACGCACTAGTCACCTATTGGCAATTTTTTCCCCGTGTCCCTAGTAACGCTCCCAGAAGTCTTTGCGAACGTTAACTCGGTCCAGTTTCCTTCAGGAAGAAGAGAGACCCTGGGAACAATTAAGGATACAAATTCACCCATGTAACATAATGAATGATGTTTTCTTGGCACTAAACCTTTGAGAACGGTGGCGCGGCTCATGCCCCTAAATAGTTTCATTCGATTTCAACAAACAAAGATGCTATCTTGCAACATTATCTATTTAACTTAATTATTATAATTCAACTAAATTATTGCAATTAAAATGGTATAAAATTTTGCCAGTGTTGTCTTCGATGTGAGGATGATATGCTCATTTTTGTTGGAAAGGCTTGTATGTCAGACTTGCTCAAATGTTCAATTTCTTTTCATGATCATCCTCCATAGGGCACTATAGCCTCGAAGAGGCTAATACCTCGTATCACTAGCTGCCGAACCAGCACCATGACTGCCACAACTACCTGATTCTATATTGTTCAAAAACCTTCGTCTGGCATCTCAGCTCACTCCCTATTGCAAAATATAGCTTTGTCGAGCACCAATTTCACTTTTTAAGCTGCCGATTTCGGAAATGCTTAGAATACGTGCGGCCAGGTAATCACATGAGTTCCATCTAGCTAGTATTTATTTCTCAGTCTCAGTTTTCGTGCACAATAACACATCATTCCACCCAACAAAACTAGCGACAAAACAACTAGTAGCAAATTCAAACAACTGTTACGTTAACCGTGGACAAACTGTTCTCAAAATGAGTTGCATGATCGTATCTCAGGTCTTTGTCTCATGCGTCCTAACTTCATGTAATGAACGGTTTAATAATTGCTTCGGTAAATCTATTTCAAGGGCAATGTTTACCTACCCTTACTAGTAGAAAATATCCTGATGTTAGCTCAGATCGTGAACCGTTGGACATTTCGCAGAACTACTCGTTGGGAATTAGATTCAAATTGTACTTTGTTCAGTACGTTTGAAAAACTTTTGCGAGAGAGAAAATATTATTGCGAATCGGGGCAACAAATTTCCAACAGAGCAGTTGGCGCAATTCAGTGATCAATCCAATCTTTTGTGGGCGGTTTTCATGCATCATTGAAACACAATTGGTTGTACAGCACCAAAACAATCACCAGCAGGTAGAACTTTCGTGAAACAACGAGCTTATGCGCGAGATAACCCCCCATAATACAGAAAACAACTTTCTTACAACCATTTTGATACACAGTAAATTCCAAGAAATATTAAATGTCAATAACTGGACTGTTTTTGTTCTTATGGTGAGCTGTAACTGATTGCTTGACATATTGTTTTAATGTCGTTTTGTTTTACTCCATGACAAACCATGCTGAACAAAATCGTGTACTATTTTTGCAATAGCATTCTGTGTTTAAGTATGCTACGTCGTGTGTGTGGAATGCGTAAAAACAATCCGCTATCCAAAACAGAGTAGATACGCCTAGAATTGATAAAAGATAGTTGTCTTCCTACACAGTAATTAAGCAAATGCCGACATGACATCTGTAAGTATTGTAAAGGGCAAAAAAGAATAGAAACTAAAACTATGAGAACAATTAAAGCCAAATTTAAGCCAATATATAATTTTTGAAGCTGCACCATTAAAAAGCATCCTGTTCATTGTAGACTCTGTTTATTTTTCTATTATCCTTGTTTGTAAATGTAACTATAGGAACAAGTTGCCTAGGTGCGCCAGAACCTAACATCACGTGAGTCACTCAGGGGAGAGGGCTTAGGGAGGGCATGAACCAGTACGGTAAGGCGAGTAAAAACGTATCATGCACGCGTTCGAAAGCGAAGGCCATAACCCATCCTGTCTTTCCACTACGTAAACCTCAGATAGAGGCAACTTTTCAGAAACCGGGCCTGGGTTTTTCAAACGATGAATAATTTATACCAGTGGTTAAGGCTATGCCTGGCACGGCTGCATCGCAGGCTAAAGAATAACGCGTGTGGCTGGAAATCTACCATAAAACAGGGAAGTATCGTTATGCATTTTCTTCAATTCAGGGCGATTGAACTAACATTGTCATCTTTATTTTTGGGCATTCCGTTCTTATAATTTCTACCGCAAACCCTTCTTTTACACTGACATTTCGCTCTGTAGTATTGTTCTCCCTTGAGGTAAGAGAACTCGGTTTCCGTAGGAAAAAACTCATAACTGACCCATGAAACAAGGCTTTAAACCACAGAAACGCAAAGGTTATTCAGTTCTCATTACGCAGACTTATGTAAGATTGCTAAGTCAACTTTATTTGGTCAACATAACTTATAAACAGACTTCTGACAAAATTATATCTCAGCTTCTTTATACAAAAAGTGAATTCCCTTCCCAGCGAATATTCCATTCGTTGTACTTCTATGCTTTAGACTACTAATCGACGATGAATGCGTGAAACTACCTTACATCAAAAGAATGTGATTACTGTCTTGTTGTTTTTCTTGCTATACAGCAAAAGTGTACATTTTGATACTAAAAAAAAGCATCCAAAGAAGGCTGGAATTCACCAGGTTTTTGCGTATCGGTCATCGTTTCTTTCATTATTGTGCTTAAACGTTCCAAGTGTGAGGAAAAATATGCCTATGCATTTTATGGTGAAATGTTCTTTAGGTATTTAATTTTTCTCTGTTCCATTTCAAAACCACTTGTGTTTGAATCTAAATTAGTTATGGTCGGCTACACAGGTTAACTACTGCAGTTATGCCCAGAAAGGCATAAATGACTCGTTGAAGTTCTTCTACCAGAAGTTACTGTAAGAGAGCAAACAAAATCTGAAACAGAATTAACTTAACGAACAACGATTTCTAAGAAAATCAATAAATGATTGAGGTTTTTTTTTTTTCTTTAACGCTGTGCTATCTGTGTACATTCATACTGAAACCAGATATTATCTGGAAGTGCTCCAGAGAGCCTCCACGTTAAACACACCGCAATCGACGATGACGCAGGGAGATTTTGGCCTTTCGTTAAACGTTTCCTGTGCTTCGAGAATGTCGAGAACTCGAGCACCTTCTATAACTTGCCTGTAAGATAAAAAAGTAAGTAAATAAACAATAGAAATACATGCAACATTATATAACAGAGCATCATCTTTATTTAAACCTCGGATTAATAGCGTAGCTGTAAAAGCCAATATCTCCGAGAAAGAAAGAGAGAGAGAATAAAAAATAACTGCGTAAAGGTTTGAGGGTGTCCATGTATGTTACTGAGTAGTAGTATATTTACTCCTCCACATCGATCCACAGAATAAACAAGTTTACAGGAAAAAAAATTACGAAATCAAGAGAAAAGAGGCAAAAATATTTAACATAATAACTTGCCCTTATAGTTGGAAAAATAAGGAGGATTCTCAATTAATTGGATGGGTGGTTCCTGCACGGACGGAGCTACAGTGGAACCTCAAACGAATATAATGAAGTGCCAAGAGGCTGGCAAAATCTGTTCGCTATAACGAGGCTTCGTTATATCGAGGTTCTTTTACATATATTTTACCATTACTGGGGCTAAAAAAGTAGTTCGTTATACCGACGACTTCGTTGTATAGAGGTTCGTTATATCGAGGTTCTACTGTAAAAAGCAAGCGGCCATCTTTCCTGTGCGCTGACCGGCTTTACGGGTCTTTTATTCATTTTGTTTGTTGTATGTGTCATGTAACTTACCCAAAGGCAACATATTTGGTGTCCATCCATGGTGCGGGCTGTAGCGTGATAAAAAATTGAGAGCCATTTGTATGTCGGCCCCTGTTAGCCATACCAACGATCCCTCTCTTGTCATGCGCGATGGAAAAGTCTTCATCTGAGATGGAAGAAAAAATGAACTCTAAAGAACTCAGTACAGTATAACAGATGGTTCTTTTAAAAGAAACAAACAATTTGGCTGCACTTCTCATCGCAGTTAAGTTGCACTGGGTTGCATGTGGACAAAACTGTCTCAATTTACATGTAACAAAGTAGAAAGACAAACCAACATTAACAAATTGCTTGAAAAATTTTAAAAAACAGCATAAAACTGTAAAAATCGAAATACAATTAAAAACAAACTAACAGAAAAACCGACCGATACCTACTGACTGCGAGTAGGGTAGGCACCACTCGAAACCAATGTAGCCTACGGATAAGGTGCCATTTGTGGGATATCGAAAAAAGTTTCGCAAGGGTGTCACGCGAGAGGAGACGGAAACCCTCGCGGCTGGCTTTTCGCTACTATAACATATAGCCTGGTAGAAGCTCAACCAGTCAGAACGCAGCATTGATAATAGACCACTAGGTGGATTTTACTAAAGTAGGATACCCATATACCCGAATACCCGACACCCCTGGTCGAGCCTGACTTTTTGAGGTACTCATGAATTTAAAAAGTGTTTTTTGAAGCATTATACCTTCAAAGACGGGACCAAAAATAGACTCTCCACCAGTGCCTTTTCCACCTTCAATATCTGCGAACACCAAACACAACTATATTCAGTTCAAACGACTTCAGTTTAGAGTCCTATACATACAGCTTTATACCCTGAGTACCACTTATCTACGGGTTTCCGCTGGAGTTATTGCGCAAAAGTTGGAGAGAAAGTGCGAAAGAAAAATGGAAAAGGGGGGAGGGTGAGGGCAGAAGAGGTTTCTTTTCTCCTCCCGTTCCTTCTTCAACCCTTATTTTCGCTCTCGTTACAACTTTTTCAATAAAAACGCGCGGAAACGCTTGCTACGCGTGCTAGATGCTACCTTACACAGAAACAGGTACTCTTCACAAAGATGGGTCAAAAGAATGGGGAGACATTCTCGCGCTTCCGAACAATTATTTATCCCTTGAAAATTTGGCGGCTGCGCAAACGTTGTCCCCCATAATCAAAATTCTTGACAAAAAAGTAAACTCTAATTACCAGTCTGAAATAACTTTTTGTAAGCAACAAGTGGCATATGAATTCATTTTTAGGTCGCCCACTTTGTTTAGAGTCATTCTTTGTTTAGAGTACATTTTGGATGGTTACTTCTTGGGAGTACTTCCCTATTTCAATGGTCTAAACGGTTTAAACGGGCAGGTGCCGCCCAACAGGGTATTGTTTTCAGGGTCTTTGAGTCTTCAACAGAGTATACAGTTGGCATCTTGAACAAACAGGGTGTCTTTTTGGACTGGAATTTCTTGAAAAGAGTGTGAAGGTTGGCGATATTTTGAGACACCCAACAATTTTGTTTTTGTAAAAAATCTTATTCCATGATGCTAGTTGAAAAATCACTTAAATAACTCTAAACACAGGGTGCAAAGAAAGTCATTTTTAAAGCTTGCCATTCGGGCAAGCTGAAGCTAGCATATACTAGCCCAAACGTTATTTCAACCGGCCCCAAAAACATTTTGATGAGCAGGAATTGATTTCACCGTTCTTCTGTAATTTGATTTTCTCATAAAACTTCACTTGCCCATTGGGCAAGTTAAGAGCAGAATTCACTAGCCCGATAGCGAAATCCACTAGCCCCCGAAATTCACTAACACCTCTACGCAAGCTTCCCTTGAGTACCCCACTCCCCTGCCAGGGGTGGCAGGGGGGGTTAGTCATGGCTGCTGCAAGGACTGAAAGTACAATCCATCCTATCATGGGTTTATTTACTACAAGTTACAGTTACACAGTGATTTTGTTACAAATAGTTATGGTGAGTCCTGGGACTCATCTTGTGAACAAATCATGAGTCCCAGTCCAGAAGCATAGAGTCCCAGTTAAAGAAACAACCAATCCACAATTGGAAATGCTTGGGCCTTTACGTGCCCAGATAAATAAAAGAAATTCTGTTGTAAAGCACAACGAACACTCAAAGAAATGTGGGTTGTTAAACAACAGCCACAAGAACGGCCACAGAAATCACAGGAACAAGATATTCTACAAAAGCATCTTCAGATCAATTGATTGATCGATCTTTGTGTCCTACGGGACCCATGCTATGAGCTTTTGCGTGTCTTTGGAGCTTTTGTGCATCAAGGATGCAAGATGCAGAGGTAAAAAAATCACTGGTTACAGTACGTACCTCCACCCTGTATCCATCCATTGGGAACAATTCTATGAAGTATAGAGTTCTTGAACCACAGCTTCAAAGGAGGATCATGTCTTTCTGTTTCACTAAAATTCCCTAAACAAAGCTCTTGGAAATTCTTACATGTCTTTGGTAATCTGTCTGAAAAGAGCTGAAAAAGATTTAAGCATTGGATTTAATTAAGGACACTGATTTTTTTATCATTTTATATTTAACCTCAATGAAGGTGTTGTCTTTTGTCACAAGCATGATTTAGGCAAAACTTAACCAAAACGATTACAAGGTATTAGATCCGGGTTCAAACTCGTTTGATCTCCTCAAATTCCATGACTTTCAATGACTTTTCCCAAGAATTTTTCAAGTTTAGCTATATCACATTCAAATATTAAAAAAACTTTCATTCTTTTAGAGTATTTTTTTACCTTACCACAAACTCCAGTGTTCACCAGCAATAATTAAATTCCATGACTTTCCAGGTTTTCCATGACCCATACAAACCCTGTAGGTTAGCATTGAAAATTAATGAATAAACTCTTTTTTGGTATTGATTTACCTCTATCAACAATCTCCCAATCTGTTCCTGGTTCACTGCTACATCCAGGTACACAAACTGATGCTGAAATGACAAACAAACAAACAAACAAATATCAGAGAATACAGGTGGAGATTGTTGGAAGAACATTTTATATCTTTTTCTGGCATTAAATGTGACAAAGAAAATAAATTCAAGCTAAAAATTAATATTCTGTCTGCACAGTATGATCATTCTAGCTGGTTGGTGAAAATTTAGAGACAACTGACTGAAGAAGGGATCATTCTATGATGGTTATTCTAAAAATTCTTGCTTGCACCTTTTTTCTTCTCAGTTTTTATAAATTATTTTTATTTTTTAGTATGTTACACACATGATATTTATAGCTTCAATCTTTTATTCCTACTATTACACTTTTCTTCATGCTGAGATTGTGTCGTCCTGTTAAATAAAGAATAGCGCTTGGACCAATTTAGGTTTCTGGGAAACTGCCCACCTACCCCTCCCCTATTACTTCTCACTTAGAACAAAATGATGGCTTAGGGGAGGGGTAGAGACCTAAATTGATCTTAGCACTTCTCACTCTTTTTTGTGCAACAAGTCCAGAGTGTCTTTAATGCTCTTCATATCTGGCGGGGAGGAAGATCTTACTCTCAGCTTTTACGTGTTGCCAATGGTGCAGTTGAGGGTATTAGGATTTGTACCACATGAAAAACTGAATCATTTGTCCATAAACTGTTCACTCTCAAAATGTCCTTTTGAACAGAATTTGGAAACTCAAAGAAAACCCTCTCTGGTGTAATTCAAATGTTACAAGAACTGCTGTGTAGTTAGCTCAATTGGATATAAACGCTGGTCTGCTGAGAGAGAAGCCACTAGTTTACCCCAGAGAGACCAACACTTGAGGTCTTAAATAAGTGAGGAGAAAGTGCTTCCTCTGTATTCTGCGAACCGTTAGGCCTTAGTTCTAGTCTTCTTAGATACATTGTAAGGACGATAAACCATAGGCCCCATCTCACATTAGCTTTGCACATATAAAAGATTCTGTAGGGATGTTAAATAACCCACGCACTGTTCTTAATATAAAGAGTAGGGGACTTGTAGTCCCCAGTATTGTGGGCTGTCTCTTGTGGAGAGAAGGAATGGTAAGGGCCCTAAGTAATTGGTGCCATGCATTGTTGTGGTGTCCTGGGCAACAACTGGTGAACCTATAGTAAACAAATGTAGAAACTGATGCAGAACTAGGGACATGCTTGGCCTGTAAAGCAAGACTTTGAAGTACCTTTGTTTCTAGGAGGTAGTTCTTGTACGCTTCATTCCTTACAGCATGCCATAGTGGAAGAGGCCTAAAAAAGCAAATTATTTTTTGTAAAAATAACAATCATGCGTTGTAAATAAATGCACTGTTATGCCAAGCTTTGTGTTTTATATGTTTATTTTCATTCCCAGGGTGCACAATGACAGTTCATCATGCCCAGGAAAGAGGATAAATCAGTCTCTGTGTGACTGACTAGAAATTTACGTTCTAACCTAATTCTAGCTTTTCAGTGAAATTTCAACTTTTTCTTTTTTGGGGGGTGGGGCCGGGG